>CM038475.1:2973834-3331334 GCA_021464305.1 Kandelia obovata | reverse complement strand
TTATTATTATTATCACATTATTTCTAAGTATTATTATCTGGTTGGTCTCTCTTTTTTTTTCCCTTTTTTTTTTTTTTTTTTTCTCCTTAGTTGATATTTCCTTTTCCTTTTCGTTTGGTGCATCCCTACTTAATATACCCTACCTTTATGGAAGAAGTGCCAAGGCTAGCCAGCCAGTCGATAGATGATTTTATTGTTGCTGCATATGAACATGTCCAAAAACCAAAACAGGGAAAAAAAAATGGTAGGCTATATGTGCATGAATGAAACAAAAAGGTTAAGAGTCTTCCTTCTTCTTTCTTTTATTTAAAGGAAAAAGGTCTAGATTCTCGGTTTGACCTTTTTTAAAACAAAACAAACAAAAATTAAAGAGTAAATAATAATTAGCTAATAACTACTAGCCATTAGGGGCTACCTTTCTCTAATGATAAATGTCATTTTACCATTGGGATGGGTTTGCTTGTGTTTGCAAGTTAACTGCCTTGTAAAATGCCAAAGGTTTGTTTACTGTCACAAACTAACTGCCTGCATGCATTAAGTAAGGATGGTTTATGTAATCATTTGTAAATCTTTTTCTTCTCTTATATAAAAGAGCTACTAGATTAATGAAAATTATGTCAGTTGTTCCCTACAACTTTACGCCCACTTTGTGTTTCAAAATTAAGTTTATGGATGTTTTTCAATACGACAAGTGGTCTCTCCTCCCTCCCTCCCTCCCTCCCTCCCTCTCTCGGTTTGTTTTCTTCAGCGGCCTCAAATAATGGATATAAACCCCAACTGCCATAACTGTGGTTTCGTTACGAATCTGCGCCCCATTATTCTATCACCTACTTCAGATTGTTGGTTGTTGGTAATATGGGAATTTATGGAAACCATACGGGCATAGCATGTATAATAATCAGGCAAATATTAGCATAACAAGATAACTTCATTGACATATATAGAAAACCATCCCACGAAAGGCAATATATAATCAACGGCCCTTTGGAGAACAATCGTCGTTAGTTGTCTGCTTGTGGTACGAAACATAGAATTGGGACGTTAATTCATTAATACTAACCTCCTTTTTGCCCCCATAATTTATTATTACATATGCTTGCTTAATGTATAAGTGGGACACTAATCCATTATTATCAAATTTATATTAAAAATAAGAGAAAGAAATAAATAATGTATAAATAAAAATAACTATAAATTTAATATGTTAAGATTTTGAGTTGAGATATAATATAAATTTTGCTAGTTTATTATTTAGTTAAATTTTAGTTGGATTTTTTCTTAATTTGAAGGTGACTCCTATAATAATAATAATAATAATAATAATAATAACATATATACTCTAATAATAATAATAATAATAATAATAATAATAATTTTTACATAACTTTTAGAATATCAACTTATACATATTTGAGGTTAGATAAAGTTAAGATTATCAGAATTTCAAGTATAAATGTTTGAGTTATATAATTAATAAATTTTATAGCAAATATAAAATAAAAAAATAAGTATTATATAATTGAAAATCACTTTTAAATTTAATATCTTAAAATTTTGAATTAAAATATAGTGGAAATCTTATTTACTTAAAATTACAACGGTACAAACGTAGCAGGCACAAAGATTGGAGCATAAATTGGCATAGTGACTGTATCTAGCTAACGTCTCTCTCTCTCGTATCATTTGTCGGTCCATTTTCTTATTGAATTTGTCACGGTTTATGATTCTGTTGATGACTGATGGGTGCCCACATCGTATACATCCACTAATGGCAGTTGTAAACAATACTTTTTAACTTCTTCATCTCGCCTTGGATTCTAGAGAACAGCCACTTATTCCTTTTCTCATTGTTTTTATTTCTTTCTCAGGATCCTGACTAGATTTTTCCCCTTAGTTTATGGGATTGAATAAGTATCATATTGTTTTTTTTGGTTTTTGTTACGTTTCTTTTAGACTTGAAACTTATCCTACAGTTTCTGGGTTAATATCTTATCGGCCTGCTCCCCCCCCCCCCCCCCCCCCCCCCCCCCACCCCCCCCCCCCCCCCCCCCCCCCCCCAAAAAAAAAAAACAAAAAGAAAAGAGATTAATATCTTATTGGGGCCATAATTCTCTCCCCTTTAGCCTTATATAGTCTTCATCGTCAAAAATCATCATCTTGATTAGGCATTATAGAGTTCTGGACTCGCTTAGACCCACCCAATCACTCAATTGTTTTTCTTCTTAATTCGCATATGCATAAACAGTTAAATGTTCAACATTAAGGATTGATGCGTGCTTAAGGGTGTCTTTTAAGACATAATGGAGAGCAATATATATCTCACTAGAAGCTAGCAGAATTGAAAAGAGGACCCATATAAACCTCCTAAGCCTTTACATTGTATTTGGGAGACCAAAAAAACAAAAAAAGAAGGCCCAGAGAGAAAAAGAAAAAAAATATACTTGTGTTTGAGAAATATTTTGAGAAAAGAGATAAAAAAGAAAAAAAAAGAAAAATTAATTTTCTTCTTGACCAATCAAATTCATTTCTCTTACAATTAAGAGGGAAAATATAACCTATATTAATTTTCTCTGTTGATACTTATCAATTTTATTATAAAGATAAAATTAAAATTATAACAATTATCATTTTCTTTCCTCACTTTTTATCAAATTACAAACAAAAAAAAATTGATTTTACTTTTTCTCATTATTCTTTCTGAAATACAAGAGAGAGTGAAAAAAAAAAAACAAAAAATTCTCCTCCATTTTCCTTTCTACTTGCTCTATTATATAAACAAAGGGTTAAGCAAAGTGCTTAAGCTTTACCAATCTTAAAAGGCCTATATAATATGTGGCTGTAGGTCAGCTGAGTGGTAAACTATGCAATAAAAAGTTAAAAGAGTTTTGAATGCGAATTAATTTTTGAAAAAGAAACATATACATACATTTAAAGATTTAGTAATTAATGTCACGGGCGATCTAAGACTAATTCTGTGACACTAAGTCTAACTCCGTGAGAGTAAGTTTGTTTTCCAATATCAATTTTAACATGTTGGATTTAACCCCAAAAAAAAAAAAAAAGGTGGGGGGGGGGGGCATCTCAACGTAACTTATGCTGAAGTAGAGTAGGACTGGACGAAGAAATGAAGGGCTAAATGCTTAAAGTGGTTGACCCATTCTTTTCTAGAGATTTTTCCTTGCGGATCAAATGGTAACACCCAAGCGATGATTGCGGCATCGTTACCTTCTGGAAGGAATTTTAAATCAATATTTCAGTGACGTTTCATAGTATTTGTCATTTAGCAATAAAGGCACCCATGTAACTGCCTAATTTTATTTTTTTATTTTTTATTTTTCTTATATCTGTAATCAACATTTTAAAATTTACCTCATCTACCAATCTTACCTCCGCCTAAGAAGATAAGTAATATTAAACATTACAATTTTATTTATTTTTATTTTATTTTTTCATTCTGGACCGAATTATACCTAGAGGTTCCATCTTGCTATTAGGCGCACATGGCACGTCAAAGTCAACATGTTCCTTTATTATTTTATTGACATTTTGTACGGGTAAAAGATTGCGTAGGAGTCCAAAAAAAAAAGAAAACAATACTAGAAGACAAAACATCGATGCAAGACAGTGAAGTGGAGGACAAATCACCTCGTTTTGCGCAAGCCATGGTAGCCATTGCGAGAAGTTTCTGTAACGCATTTGATTACAAGTATCTGAATTGGATATGCCCTACAAACGGCGTTTCATGTATAGTCTCAACTTTTGCAAGACAACATGAGATGAGATGAAAATGCCAGTCATTTATCAGGGGGGAAAAAAATTTAAAAAAAAAAAAAACACTGCTGATCTAATTTTTGGGATATTAGAAGATGAAAATCTGACCCCGTGACACAAAAGCAGATTTTCTGGGATGACTCTGCCAGTTGGATTAGACTAATAAGGCATCCAACTTAAATTTATTTGATGACTTGATAGGAGCTTGCCGTGACTAGCTAGAACGTCACAATAAAAAGCAGGAAATGAGGAAATGATATGTGCTTGTGCTGCTGTTGCCGACTTTGAAAGGGTATCAAACCCATGTGCCACTGGACCTCCATTCGTTGTAAAGCAGTCTTATTCCTATCGTAACGTGTACCTGGGTCGCATTGTCTTTTATGGAAAAAAAAAAAAAAAAAAAAAAAGGTCAACTGGGTGTGCAGTGGACTATCTCTCGTTATATGTTTCATCTCGACCATCATGTAATTGCCATCTTACAAACACAGTAAAAGTTCAAAGAAAAAATAGTTCACCTTTTTGAAAGTAAAAGTGAAAGGCGACCCTTTCTTCTTTGTTATTTTCCTGGGGAAGGGCGGATTTAGGAGGGTTAAATTTTCTTGTTGTTCAATTGATGCCATCCAAACTGCTATCCTACCATTATAACCCACATTTGGACAAGGACGTGCCGACATGTGGATGAGGCCGGGTTTAGCTGACATATAATTGAGACGTCAGCAACAGTAAGACGCACACAACATTGCATTGATGGGCTAAAGAAACGAAATAGTCAAATGGGCTGGTTTAGTAAGGACTTGGAAGTTTACTCACTGCCTTGCACAACATAGACCAAACAGTCAGCAATAAGTTGCAGATCACCGGTAATGAGAGACAACAGTTACTTTCCACAAATTGATGCCTTTTCCGGTACATATTTCTTAGTACGTCGCTCAATCTCAACCAAATGAAGGTGAGCAATAGGCTACAGCGTCCTGGTCGTGCAACGGGCTTACCCGGTTAGTGACGGGCAATGCAAAGCGTTGTTGGCAGGTGGCATAAACACAAATACACAAAGAGCTTGAACGAGGCTTCTGATTATGTCAAAACTCCAAGCATTGCTAAATGTGAAAACGCTAGCCGTTATTAGCAACAAAAGGCAACCGGCTAACCTGCCAGTGCCTGAACATTCCAAGATTCAGCATTTTTTCGACTGAGAAATAATTGAAACAGCCTCAACTCCATGAAGAGAGTAATGCCACCCAACAAAGAACGGAAAACTTGAGCGTTCAAGGTGATCTACACGCGAGAAACTGCACCACTGAATCTGTAAAAATTTGAGTAGCCGAAGACCGCCTAAAATTATTTTCAAAAGATGGGCCAACAGTTAGACTGTTTAAAGAATTTTCCTTTCCTTTCCCCTGCCACAATCAGCAATTTCTTCAAAAGTCATTCCAGGCATCACCTTGGCTAACTTTTACAGATCTTTTTCCATACTAAACTTGAACCATCGAGCCACAAGTTTTCAGACCCAGATGGTCACATTAATACAAACAATTGACCCAGCAGTTTCGGACTCAGGTCTCAGAATTTTAAGCTATGGCGCGCAAAGTGTTGGTCAATCCCAAAATCATTAACAAAACGCAAAAGAAAATCAGAAATGCTATCAAACATGCCTGGTTTATGTGAGATAAAACACCATTACTAACCTAAAGATTGCTGTCAATACAAAATGTTATAGCTCAAGGGAGAAGCATAACAAGACTGTCCCTTAACAGATTCTACCACAATGTATGTACTATAATGAACAAGGAACTGAAGCACTTTTTTTTTAATCCACTAGAAATGCATAGGCATACCTAGATTAAGTAATGAGGGAATAGGCCATAGTCTCAATGAGATGGCATATATTTCGACTTCTGAACTTGAGTGAAATTGGAAATTTGTTTCATGAGTCTTTCACAGCAGTAGCAGCCTGTTGGATCCTGCGCTGGTGAACATCCCAATTGTACACACGAGCAATAATGACCTGCCATGTAGTTCCTTAAATATTCAAAACTTCTGATTTTCTGTTTTGAGTAATCTAGACACAAAATATGCATCTAGCAACTTTTACATTATATACGCAGCATAAAATGTCTGGCAAACATTTTACTTATTCCTGGCTCATCTAATCAACATTTCAATTGACACTGTATCTGTTTGTGTATGTGTATGTATATGGACGGAAGGAGAAGAAGATGAAAAAGAAAATGACTAAGTTGGGGAAGGGGGGAATTGAATCAGTAACCTCCACTTATGGGAGGGGGCAATCAACAATTGGACTATACATCAACAACAAAGACATAACCTTGACATTAACCTACCTGTGTTATTGTGACTTGATCCCTTAAAAATTGTAAATCAGCAATAAGAACTTCTAAACTAGCTTTGGCATTATCCAAGTTGTTCTTTAAGAGAGAAGTGGCCTGCATCAGAGTTCTGTGCATTAATTTTGGTAGTTGGCAGGATAGAAGTTTCCTTATAGCAATTAGAGGGTGAAGTAGAGACCTCTCCACAAGAATACTCCAACATGACATTTGCTCCCAGCCACAAACACACTGACTCGGCATCCTCTATCCTAGCTTGTGAATATATGCCTTCAGAGACTTCAAAATCAGCAATAAGTGGCTGCATTTAGATTCAGAACCGATGCAAAACTTCACTTAGCATCCATATCAGAGAATATAGAACCCAGAACTATTACATCAAGCTGTTTCAAGCAACAAAATGAACACAATAAAATCCAAAAGGAAACATATATCACAGTGATAGGCATCACACACATAGAGACCATCTCCAAATACACCTGGAGTTTAATTTTTTGGCACATAATTCAATGTGCATAGCAAAAGCCAAGCATTGGTACAACGGTAAGATTATTACATTGTGAGATGGAGGTCACAGGTTCAAACTGCAAAAACAATCTCTTTGTAGAAAACAAGGGTAAAGTTACATATGTCTGACCTTTTCCCAGACACAACAATGTGAGAACCTTATGCACTTGGAAACCTTTTTGTTTATTATTCAATGCACATAGCAGCATGGACATAAGACTAAGACAACACTCTGTGTCTGAGGCAGTAAGTGGTTCAAAGTATTATGACCACAGGCATCTCAATTGAGGGGAATATATATGGTGCAAGTATATAAGCATGCAAACAATGGGGTATAAGACTGCTTTTGCCTACAACAAGGATCAATATAGAGGATGGAACATCATAGGGAATGAAAGATGCACTGAATAAAGAGCTGAAAAGATGGATATGCATCTAGACTGATAGAAACAAATAACTTTCTGGCAATCTGAACCTCAACTAGTTCAGGATTGAGGATTACTCGACCCATGAGAGTTGCCAAAGCAGTTAGTGACAACAACAATTATGAGCTTTACCCTGAAATTAGCAACCATTCTTTTAGCTAGCAATATAAGGATTACCACTGATAATGCAATGTCACAATAGAGCTATAAATTAAGAGTAAATAAAACCAACAAGAAAGTATTCTTAACCAAATTCTAAGAAAAGTATAAAAACAAATGGAATAAAAAAAAAAAACAAACAAACCTCACCACTACCCTTCTTAGCCTGCAACGTGGCAACCACATCTAAGCACTTCTCAATATCAGGGATCTTTGCCTAAGACCAACAATAATCAAGGTCAGACTCTTGTATAACTTGAGAGAGTTAAGCACAATGAAACATCAAAGGAATCAGTTTAAACTTGCAAAGTGTTGCCAAAGGATGGCACATAAAATCTACCCTAATAAACTTCAGATAAAAATGAAAAGCAGATAGCATATTAGAATTGGATAGACATTCAACATCCAAGTAAATAGGCAAACTACCAACTTTAGCTAAGGTTGTTTCATGGAATCCGCTTTTTCCAATCAAAATCTGTTCAAAGTTTGTTGTGCAACCTAGTTCAACTTATTAATACCAGCAATTCCACGTTGTCCAACCCATTACAAATTTGACAAAACAGAAAAGAACCCTCTTCTACATAAACTTCTAAGTAGGTCATTAGGCGAACTCAAATAATGTCCCAAAAATCTGAAGAGTTATGGAAACCTTTAGATCCCAAGAAAATGTCAGCTACTGGCTCAAAAGTAAATGATAAGCAGGCCAACGATTTTGGATCGAAGATTCACAATGTTTTTTAACTAGCTTAGCTATCTTCAAAACATAACGAAAAATACGTAACAAGTTACTGGGAACAACCAAACAACTAATGTCAGTGAGTCTCAACACAAAAACTAAACAAAGAAAATTTAAAAAAAAAAGGGGGCAGAAAAATTCAAGCGGCTGAGGGCTACCTGAAGATCCCTCTGCTGGGCAAGAAGTTTCATCTCCACCACTCTGTATTGCTGAAGTCTGAAAAAGAATAGATCATGTAAGACCATAATAATTTGCTTGTTTTCTTCTCTTTTCTCCCTCCCCTCTCTTTTTTTTTTCTTTTTATAAATAAATAAGAAGGGGACCAAAACATTTGAAAAAAATAAAATTAATTGCTTACACAAAAAGGAGTAGAAAAGAGAATAAAAAGAAAGCCCTACATTGATCTTTAGATCCAAAAAAGCTTTAACACTGCTCTATAAGCAAGATTGTAATATTCAAAATAATAAACAATGCAGTGAAAGCGAAGAGAACGGTGGAAAATTGATAGAAAGGAGAGAAAAAAAAAACAAAACAAAACAAAAAAGGAAGGCTGAAAACCTCTCTTGAAGAAAGGAAAGAGCTGAGTTGGCATCAAGGCCAGATTGAGTGAGATATGTTTCTACATCTTCCACGAATTGAGCTGCCGGTATTCCTCTCCTCTCCGTCGTCGATGTTGTTGACGACGACGATGATGCCATTTTCTTCACAATCGGGAGGCGGAGAGAGAGAGAGAGAGAGAGATAGAGAGAGAGTGGCTCCCGGTGCTTCGAATCTCTGCTTTCTACTCCTACAGTAGGTCTGTATTGTGTGCGGGTTTCAACTCTCCAGACCTCGCAGCAGGGAGAGATAGAGAGGGAGAGAGGGAGGGGGAGAGAAAGGGAGAGAGAGAGAGGCTTTCAAAGCGGGCCGTCGAGCAGGATCGCCACGACGTCGTATCCACCGATCACTTCGTTTTGGCCCAATAGTGCTTTAAAGAGTCCAGAGTCCAGACGGAGTTTATTTTTTAGGTCATAATGGCTTTCGGTTTATTTGTGATGGGTGGGCTGGGATTTTAGTTCTCGAGTTAAGGGCCCAAATTCCTCTGTCATCGAGGGCTCGCTCTTCTTTGTAGGATATATAACATGGTGTTTACGCTTTAACACTTTTGGATGAAAAATTAAACACCCTTGATTTGTTTTTGGTTATATACATACATGATTTTTTTTAATTATTTTTTTAATTTTTAATTATCTTTATAAGCTTATTTTAATTCTGCAACCAACTAATGAAAGAGTATGAACATGTTAAACTAACACTATTAGTTGCAGTTTGGCAGTTTTGGGAAATTTGATATTAATCTAATGAACACATAAACACGGAGAAAAAAAAATTACAATAATAATTGTAAAAATGTAGAGAAATATACAATAAAAATAAAAATTAATATGTGTACAACTAAAAATTACAATAATTTAACCAAATTATAAAAATACAATTTTATCGAATATTAATCATTATGTATTACATTACATAAATATTATTAACAATTGAGTTTTGTTTGGTTATAGATTAAAGAATTCAAATACGCAATCAAATTGTATTGGCGTTTTCAAATCACCATTCGTTGCTAATTTATTTTAAAAAAATTTTAATTTTAACTGAATTAATTTAGTCATGTTATCAAAAATTTTAGATGAAATTCACATTTAAGTATTAAAATATGTATCCAAACAAGTTGTGTTTCTTCCAAACCATCATCCGTAATTAATCCATTTTAAAATGGTTTGGAAGTTTCAATTTAGGTAGAATTGATTCGGTAGGGTTATCAAAAATATTTTATACGAGACTTACATTAGGCACACAATTATTATTATTATTATTTTGTGGGGTTCGACTAGGATTCAAATATAAAAGCTACATCCTGAGGGCTAAAGATTACTCCAGAGTGCATGATTGAGGCTATGTGGCCCCTTGTAATTTGAGACTCTTTGAAATATTTACTTGCGTTATTGCAAACTCAGCAGCAGCATCCACTTTTTCATTAATATTTACAGTCAGACGGTGTCTTAAGTTATATTGCGCACACACCGCGTAAAGGTTATGTAAACAAACGTTTACCCAGTGCAAACAAGGAGGCAGAACACATGAAGTTATTCATTTTCTAGCTAAAACAGCCTTGACATATGCTGATGAAACTACTTGGGATAGGAAATAGCCTTGGCCCTGTTTTCTTGCTTATTAACAATGTTGTACTGAACTCAAGCATTTAAATAAAGTCCTTTTTTTCGATTCAAATAAATTATATATTTATATATATATATATATTATGTCGATCCATCGGAGCCTTATCAATTTGGCCCACGACCATCCTCTGCATTATGTTGATCCAAAATCATGTTCGATATACGAGATATCAATGTCAGAAAAGAAAGGGTCTTACCATGGCTGTTAAACCAACTGTTTAGCCGACAAAATTACGCGAGATATAGGCAGCACAGTGCTTGCAAATTCACCTTTTTTGGGGTTTATCCTCCATCACTTTCAAGTTCGATTCAGTGTACCTGTTAATAAAACACTTAATTCTTTCTGGCTTGGCTATTATTGATTCCGAAAGTCAATTGAACGAAGCACACCCCCACCCCCAGCTCCTACAACAGTCGAGTATGATTCAACAACCAAAACTCGAAATTCACGACAAAAAACCCAAAAAAAAAAAAAAATAATAAACTAAAAAACTAATGCTTTTTTCCCCTGTTCAAGGTTAAAGACGCACGTCATATGCAAGATTGATCTTCCAACGAATCGTGAATGGGCTAGAATATATTTATCAAAAAAAGAAAAATTAGTCGGCAATATTTATTGGAACATTTGGTAAATACATATAAAGTGACAAAGTTTAGTTAAAGAGTATTGTAAGCTAAAAATAAAAATAGAGAAATTACTTTGTTAATCTTTATTATATAGTACACCATGTCAATGTTCAAATATTATCAAGTAGCGTTGCTCTTTCCGAAAAGGAGCCCCAGCAACTTCACGATACAGTAGACTGGTTTTGTTTTACTATATCATTACTGTAAGGGGTTGCGGCGAGACTTTTCATCGCCCTGGTTTGGTTGTTCTGGTGTCGGTCGCAAGAATTGAAAGAAACCAAACAGGTGGTGGTCCTAATCGTCCAGAAACATCAAGGAAAAAAGTAGTAATAATAAAATAAAGGGAATCCCAGTATGCGATTCTGCAAACGAATTTTTGCTTTTATGTCTCCTTTCACGGAGGCCCCCTCCTCGTCTTTAAATGAAAATGACTTACCTTGGTAGGGCAAGTTAAATAGTTGAATACATTGTATTTTGAAAGCAGAAATGGTGCTTTCTTAATCATCTTATCTTTAATTACATTGATATGTTATAAAATAAAATAAAAATTACTCATATTATATATATATATATATATATATAGTTTCCAATTTAATGAAATTCTTTAAAATGTATATATATTTACTGTCTCGGTCTTAAAAACTAATTTAGGGTAAAAGAGGGGATGAAAATATGATGGGAAAGATTGCCAACAGTACCTAACGGCCCCCACTTGCTTCCCACAGGGGTTAGCATCATTTGTGGTTCTAATGTTTACGTAGTTATCCACAGAATCGACGCATGTTTTGTAGCGCTCGGGCGGCTACCTGGACAAACGGAGAGTGAAGCTACTAAAGTTTCCCAATCAGAATCTGCTAGAAATAGATTGACACCGTAACTTTCCCTTCCCACATTACATTACGTCTCTCGCTATCAACTCGGTTGTGGACTTTGGCTAATTACAGCTGTTCCGTGATATATTACATCAATAAACCAAACAGATGCTTGGAATTGCTTTGCCGAATATTTTTATCAATTAATATTCTTAGTTGCCAAAGTTACACGCTACAACCAAGAGCATTACGAGATTTTATTTTATTTTATTTTATTCCTCTTTTGTTGAATTAGGGGATGATAACAAAAGATGAACTAAAATTCTCTTCTTATATTTCAGATGTATCTTGTTTTCTGCAAGTAACCTTTATCATCAATAAGATAAATTAAGAAAAGTTAAAAAAATTTTCCAATATAATCAAAAAGAAAATGCATTTCATTGATCTTTAATATATAAACTAAAATTTGCCGTGCAATGGGTTCCCTGCCCATCCATATGGTTCGAGCACGCGAACATTGCAATTGGGTATTACTGTTACTGACATGTACGCTTGAAAGCGGTGACCAAAATTCGAACCCCTGGTTGGCTAACCATCATGCTACTTTAGGGTCAGTTTCGACACCCAATTGCTAGGGCGGGACGTTGACAGCTAAGAAGTTCCCCTCCCTCTCTTTGTTTTCCATCACCACCTGTCAGTCAAATCACTCCCAGTTAAAAACAGAGATGATATTAAAGGGTGTCCTCGGTCAAAACTGGTGGGTTTTGCATTCCGGGCTTGAAAATTCTAAGGTGGGGCCCTTTTTTTTCAAACCCCGAATACCGAAGAAAAAGTGAGAGAAACTTAAAAATCGGGCACATGGGTGCATGTGTGCTCTTGGTTGTTTGTGTGCCTGAACGAATTGGAAATGAATGCGAGCCATGTGCCCTTCACAAAATAGTCACCGTATGCAAGCAAAATAGTGGGCCTCTTGGAGCATTTTAATCATCCAAAAGTCTTTTCGCTCTTATTCCGCTGTCACCAAGTCTATCCTAGCCCATAGCCGAATGAAACGCGGCACCGTGTGCCTCTCTCTCATTGGTCCTGCCTCCGAAGAGGATTGGTGGCTCTCTCCTTTGGATTGCGACGGGAGAAACGTGTCACCACATCAAAAGCCTCCTCCGTCTGGATGTGCCTCTGATTGGAAGGGAAAGTAAACGTTACAGATTTTAGTTGGGGCGTGCCGTGGGGACAATCACTCACATGATGTGTACCAGTACCACTGTTCTCAGAAATGTTTTGGCGCTTTCGCCAACTTTTTCTCTAAGGCCACCGAAGTTGGATACCCAAGACAGTGGGCTTCATTGGTGGACGGCGCTTGGATTTGATTCAAATACCGAGACTGTCGTAATTATCAATATGATGGTAACTGAGTCGTTCGAGAGATCAAGGTAATTGGCATGGGTTCAGGGCAGAATGTTTAATCCAATCTAACAGCTTCATTTTATAGATTATATATATTTTTATATGTGAAGAGATGAAAGTCTATGATACAACAGTAGACTACACTGATGGCTTTTTAAATATATTAAATTTGAGTTTCACTTTTGTCACGTGAAAAATTAATTGGTACAAGTAATTGCATTAAAAATTCGCCAAAAAAAATTATGATTATAAGAATTTGGATTTGTATTGAACTCTTAATTTCTTAGTTGACAAGCATTTTGTGTAAAGAGAGGAAAAAAAAAAGAGAAAGAAATTGATGCGTGTAGTAAAAGGTTGGGATAATTCCATGATTGAGTTATCAACTTTTATGGTGATTAGGGTTCCTCGTTAGGTCACCACTTTCGCCCTTTTTATAGTCAATACGGGGATTTGTAGTGTTGGGCTAGGGTTTCGTTAGGTTTGAAAATTTTGGGAGAGAAGGTAAGTTGGGGAAGAGTGGTTTTTTTAGAAATTTTGTTAAGTGGTTTTGGAGGAACTTTCTTTTCTATTTGTGTAGTCAAACCCTTTGTTTTTCTATTGATTTTTGTTTTTGCTACCAAAAGAAAAAGAAAGTGATGGCCAAGTCACCATAAGAACATGGCCTCCACTGTAAACTCATTTTGTCACCTTAACAATATCAATTAATAGTGTTTAACATGATATCCATATTAGTTTATTTTTAAAAATTAAAAACTCAAATTAAACTAAGTGAAAATCAGTAATCTAAACTCATCAAGTTAGTGATTAGATTATGAAATTATCCCCAGAAAAAAAAGGCTAATAAAACTAAAAAAATAGAGAATATATATATATATATATATATACACGCGCGCGCGCGTATAGTAGCGAAAATGCCAAAAGAGGACACACACAAAGCCGAAGGCTATGTCATTTGGCTCTCGACAGAAATCGGACATGTACTTTCTGCCACAAAATGGAAATGAAATCTAGAGGTCGCACAATGAGGTCGACTTAACATCGACAGCAACCCCTCAATTGTCTTGTGCCAACTATCAAGGGAATGACTAATGGTGTTTTTATGGTAATTTTCTTTATTAGATAAAATAAATTTGAGAAATTTTTAATCGAACATAGGAATTGGACACACTTATAGGCACGAACAATATATATATATATATATAAATCCAGGAAAAGCATATTTGTTTTAGCGTGTTCTCTTGAATATAGAGACCAAAATTTTATGGTCCATTTTGATAGATGTATGGTAGACAGTCTAACGAAATTAAATATTAAGATTGTATGTGTTTATTTTTTTTTCATCTATTAAAATATTCATTAAATTGTAAATTATATTAATAATTTTTTTATTTATATAAATTATACACTTATTTTTAAATATTATAACCTGAATTTTAAGTATACAAATTTTAAATTTTAACTATTATAATGTTTCAATAAAATTAAAATTTAAAACTAATGAAAACTTTTATGCAATTAACTTTTTACTTTAACATTATGTCACAAAAAAGGATTAGGATCTTTGGCCTCCAAAGAACAGAAAAGGAGGAAAAGTTAATAGATACATTAATTCTATAAATCAATCAATCCACAGAGAAAAAAAAAAAAAGAAGTCTTAAATAAAGTCCTGTAGAAAACAAAATCTTCTTCCTACCTAATACTACTCAAAAATAAAAATAAAACATAAAAAATAAGAATGGTAATGGGACGGGAACGACCACCTCAATCCCATTTTCGTTGCTAAACTTTGTCTCATTCTCCATTGACATAAATGAGGTTTGAAGTCTCATCCCGTCTTCGTCAAGAACCGGTAATTATTGTTTCTTGCTTGAATAGATTGAAACTTTCCTAATTATGAAAAACTCGAAATTGAAGCTTCCAGACCATGAAAACTCATCAAAACCAACACGCAGGGCCCATCGCCAGAGAAGCTTTGAAATTCGAAAAACTTAGGTCTCTAAACTTGAAATCAAACAAAAGTTAGAATGCAGGCACCTCAGAATCGTTAATCCAATCGCATGAAACCCAAAAATCAAAGATGAATCATAATATGAGTAAAAATTCATTGAAAATCTCAAAATCAAATTACAAAAAAAAAAAAAAAAAAAAAACTCAAGACCACGGCGCTGTAAACTACTTAGAAGATCAAAACAAGCAAACGGAAGGGAAAAAAAAATTGGGAAAAGAAGAATGAAGGGGAAAGGAAACGGCGGCAGCAGCAGCGGCAACAAAATTTAAACCGAGTCAAGGCATACATGGACTTGAAGTGATAAACGCAAGATTATAACAAAAACAAGAGAGATGAAAGAGGAAAAAGCAACAACAATAATAAAGAAAGAAAAAAGTCAAAGTGGGGAGAGGGGCTGTGGACATGGATAGACCATAGAGTTATCAATGTTATTTCCGTTTTCATCTCTATTGGAAAAATTGAGAATGAAATGTTCTCGAGCTCATCATTCATCTCTGCGAACCATTGCCATTCTAAAAAATTATTAAAGTTAATATAATTTTATTTTTTTAGTAAATTAATTAATATTTTTATTACATACAAATTTAAATACTTCAATTTATTATTTAATTAATAAATAAAATTTGATATTTATACGATGTTTTCTAATTCAATAAAATTACTCATGTTGGCACTTTCATCCTCTGTCAATTAAGATGGCATTCAAAATATTGAATAAAAACCAAAAAAGAAAAAATGAAAAGAAGAAAAAAAGAAGGATCATATTATCCACACTTGAGTTATAGACGATAATTTTGCCATTGACCTCTTGGGAATCCCTTTTTTATGGCGAAAAGCTTATTTTTTGACTGGAGAAAATAAGCAGGTAATTATTGTTTCGGAGGAATCCAAGCGAAGGAATATAAATATACGAAAGTGTACTGTGAGAATAATTACGGAGGGGGGAAGCATAGAAGTTTAAGAAAAATAATAAAAAGGGGAAAAAGAAGAAGAAGAAGAAATGTATTTAACAGGAGTTCACTGAAGGAGAGAGAACAAAGAGAAAACATGAAATCGCGGAAAAGAAAAACAAATTAAGAAGAAAAATAAGAAATTGACATGTGGGAATAAGCCGCCGGTGTAATCAACCGGCCGGCGGGGAACTAGAGCCGGCGCCAGAGCTAGAGCCAGAGACGCAGAGCAGCTCAGCGAAAGCACTCATGACTCGGACTTGCATCTCCAAAGCAGGTATATAATCGGTAGCTTCTTCTAGGATGACCGGCAAGTGTTGTTTCCGGCAACCGGGAACCAGCCGGCCTAGTTCACGAACCCTCCTTTGCACGGCAGGCGTGCTCTTGCCTTTCAACCTCAAAACGCTCACTCTCGGCTTCTTCGAGTAGCCAGTAATGGTCGCAGCCGCCGGCGCCACCACTCTCCGCCGCCTGTGCTGCTTTCTAAACTTGAGCTTGACTCTGCTCGTCAAAATCGCCCGGCTCCACCTGGTCCTCCCCTTGGCCGCGAAGGCAAGGGCTGTGTCAGCGGCTTCTCTGACGGCTCGGCCTTTGCAAGCAGCCGGAGGGGAAGAAGGGCCGAGCCGGACCTTGCTCAAGGCCTGGATGAGTTTAGAGGAGTAGATACGCTGCTGCGCTTCGGTTTTCCATTTGGCGTGGCCTTGGCTTTGGCTCTCTTTGGGATAAGCCGGCGATTTCTTCTTCTTTTTCCTTCTGGCGCGATCGGCGTTGGAGCCCGTAACGGGATTCTGAATCAAGGTTGACGCCATCACTGGATCGATTCTATTCGATTCGATCCTCTTTCAGATATCTATCTATCACGCACCAGATATATATATGACTAATTAAAGCAAAAATCCAAATCCTGCTGATTCCACTTCCTGTACGGCGTCGATTCAATCCAAATTCTCCGCTCACTCTCCCTCTCTCTCTCTCACACACACACAACTTGCCAAACTTCCTACTTTCTTTTTTTTTCTCTATTCATGTTTCAAAAAAAAAATTCAGATTCAAGTACAAGAAAAAAAAAATTCAAGAAAGGGTTGGATCTGAATGTAAGAAAAGTTGATCAAGTGTTCGATTCCTTTTCTGGAGGGCGTTGATGTTGAGGGGCGGGAGGAGAAAGACAAAGATGTAAAGAGACGGTGGAGTTTGGGGGGAGGGTTACAAGGGAGGCCAAGAGAAAGTTGGAAGCGTCACTTCATTAAATACCCACATTTATCGTTCTTATTTATTATTATTATTATTATCACCAGGCTTCAGTGCTCTCTCTTCTCTTCTTTTGACGTCTGCTCTTGCTTTTTTTTTTTTAATTTTTTTTTTTAAACCTTGTGAGCTGTTGGTGGGTGCGCCTTTTTTGGTTATGCATATGGTCCAGACATCCCCGAGCCCTTTGCTCCCTTTGGACTCTGGACTCTCTGGATTATTTTGAGCGTTGAGTTTTATAATAATAATAAATAATATTCTCTTTTTTTTTCCTCTCCCCGTCTCCACCTAGTTTAGTATACTTGGTTATAAGAATAAATTTTTTTTAATTACATAAAAATGCATAAAATTTATATATTATATGCAATGTGAAGATATTTTTATATCTATTAAAATTTACTAGTTGGGTAATACTACTAGCTAGTGCTAACGCATTATGCACCAAAATGTTTTAACTAACTTCGGCCCCGGTCCACTTGCCATGGAAAATGTTCATCACGTGCCACAATTGACGAACTGCAGCAAAAGCTAGCATGGAAGAAAGTGGAGGAAGGAAACCCCTTAAGGAAATTTGGCTTTATCTTACTGTTGTAACATTTAACATTAATTTCATATATAACTTTTCTTCTCTCTCTCTCTCTCTCTCTCTCTCTGTTTTTTTTTTTTTTTTGATTGAAAACTGGAGAGTTAATTACTAATGAGGTTTAATTTTTTATATATAAAAAAATTATATATCTCATTCTCAAATTTAATATTTGGAAGTTATTAAATTAAACTCTGATTAATAAAACTTTTTATTTTATTATTATTTTATCCTTAGTCATGTGCCACAGAAAACTGTTGTGATCAGATTAATCCCCCCTAACAAATCCACTTGTTAGCCCATCTGCAAGTTGACAATTCAGTGGAATTAACTACAGTGACCTTTTGACTTATAAAATCCAGCGTCTTGTTTTTTAAATTTCTCACGTTTCCTTTCAAAGGGTGATCTCACTGCCGTGCTACATTTGTGTTGCTTTATATTTAAAATGAGACTCATTACATCTAGTCCAAATAAAACAATAAAATAAGAAATAATATATCTGCAATCAAGCATTAAAAAAAAAAAAAGATAGAATTACAAAGATCTGTGACAGGTATGAGATTTTTTATTTTTTTTATGTATATCGAGGGATTTCATAGTCACACTTTGTATTATGATTGGTTAAAATAATATTTGTATGATTTGTTTTCAAAAAAAAAAAAAAAGAATATTACTTGACACAATTTTTGTAAGGAGATTACTCAACACAATATTAACATAATTAGATTGTGAGAATTCATCCAATTAAATATTTGTCTACGTCATGTATAAATACATAAAAAAATAATAATAAGAAGATAATACGGTAATTTTTTTATATTAAATTTTATTTACTTGTGAGAATAAATAAAAAGTAATTAATTCATATATTTATTATTCTCTAAATATTATTATTTATTTTTTTCTTAAATATTAATTCAATGTTTTTTAATAATTTTTCAATCTCGTATCTATAGGGTGGTGTGTCCATTAATTTTTATTTTTATTTTCCCTATCGTGATGAAAACACCCAATCCATCCCTTGGCTTGACACTGTAATCATTAAACCAATCTCAAAATGCAAAAAGATATGTTATTTTTTTCCAAAGTCCAAATATGAGCAACAAGTAGAGACGGAAAGGTAGCAATTTTATTATTTCCCTAAATAAAATATTTTAATTACCAAAATCTATAGCAAAAATGATATACCGGATATTAATTTGAAAAAGTCGCAATTTAACTTCAACTAGCGCAAGCACATTGGCAAGTCCCCCCCCCTCCTCCTCCTCCTTCCCTCGACAGAAGGAAGAAAAAAGTCATAAAATTCACAACTTTTAACGAAGATGGGGTTAGAAGTTGACTATTTGAATATTTCAACAGCAAGCAATATCGGCGATTGCCACTGGCTGCGGATCGAGACAACGGACAAGGAACTCCTAAATAGAAGAGAAAAAGTATAGGTAGAGATGACGTGGGAAGGAGCGATTGCATGTGCAGTGGTAAATTTGTGGCGTTGGCTTCCACTAAGCGGACTGGAGAATGCGTCCAGTGGTAAATTTGTTTTCATTCAGTACAATGATTAATGGGGATGTTGATCAACAGAAGAAAAGGTGAACGAAATGCATGTGCAATGTGGGCTGCCCTTCTGGCATTTCCTATGTTAGGCTTTGTTTTGGAGAGGTTTTGGAATTTTGCGTCCTTTTGGGAGGCGTGGACAGTTATGTTCCACATTTTTCTCCGGTGGGTCCCCAACTTTTACCATTATAGATAATGGATCTTGCGTTAGAGGGTAGTCAATAATGTATCATGTGTGCTAATCAAATATATATATATATATATATTGGGTGGATTTTTTCTTTTCTTTTTATTTTATTTTAAAAAAAGTGTAATTATAATTATTGGTTGTATGAAATTAAAATTATAAAAGTATAATCCGACAATTATAAACTAATTTGATCTTCACCTAATCAAATTTGAGACATAAACTTGAAGAGTGATTCCAACACCTGAACATGGGATAAAAAAGCCAACACTACTGTTACTTCCTTTTTTTTTTGTCTTTTGTCGTTTTGTTTTTATGGTTCATCGTCTACTTCTGCAAATGTGCTGTGCTGTAAACAATTTGCTTTTCGATAATATTTTTCTAAGAATTGTTGTTAGTATGCATTCTATTTATCGTAGAGAGCAAAGGGTGAGCGCATGGTCGATCACAAGTTCGCCGGTTAGACTGAAACAATTGTTTTAAGTGCAACTGGCTCTCTCTCTCTCTCTCTCTCTCTCTATCCATCTCTGTCTGCCCCCACATGCGAATGGTTTTATCCTTAATAAAGAAGCCTAAAAGAAATTAGTGGTGGATGACACCAAATCTTTTGCCTTTAACTACACCAATCCCAATAGTGTATCATTAACAACATTATAGGGAATAGAGCCCGTGATGTGATCAAGCAGGCGCCATAGCCACGGCCTCAATCCGGGTTCCGCAAAAAGGTGGAACCTTCATTATTAGAGGCTGACGAGTGTGAGTTTAGTGGTAGACAAAAGCTGGGCTGGGAAGTTTTGAGGCCCGGTTGGAGTCAGGGTGTGACTCGTCACTTGCAAGAATTGAAATTTCAATATTAACGCTCTGATATTTAAATTATTAAGTTTGAAATTTATATATATATATATATATATATATATATATATATAGAGAGAGAGAGAGAGAGAGAGAGAGAAGATAGAATATGTTATCTTGGATATGTGGGAATTGAGTATTAAGTGAACCCTAATCGAGGGACAAGAAATACACGATTCCATTCCAACTGTCATACCAGATATATCTTTTAGTTGCTAATAGAACCGATCCTATCTGCAAGCAATTAGACTGTTGCTGACCCTTTTGCCTATGCCCTTGGATAAGCTCCAAGCTCGTTGGTCCAGTCCAAATGAGTCCTCGTCAAAGAGCATATTATATTTACTTCAATTGAAGGCATGATTGGATTTGAAAATCCACTTATAGCTAATAATTTCAGACCCGTCCAATGGATCCATTTCGATCTGTTTGACTGTCAAGTAAGATGCTTTGTTGTCGCTTCATAAACACAAAAGGAACCCTGTAGAATTGTTTATGGTTTCTTTATTTCAAATCCTTTTTCTCATCAGATCTTCTGAATTTAATCAAATCTTCTAAATTCAACTACTACCACTAAAACAGCCCATAATAAAGCTTGTAACATTATTGTTCAATTCAAACATAAAATAATAATTCAACTGGTGAGGCTTTTGAGGGCTCATAATTGCCCTTTTGAAAGAAAACCTAAATCCCTAGTTCAATGCTATCTTGCATAAGCCTTGTTTAATAAGTCATTCTCGTCTTTGTGTTTCCAACAGTGAAATTATGTAGGAGGGGAACCAACTGAGAACAAATAAGAAAATCTTTCAAAAAACAAAAAGAAAAAAAAAAGTACCAAATTTAATAATAAAATAAATAAATGAGAATCGACTCATAAAAGTTAATAATTAATTGTTAATATCAATATTTAGGTGTTGGTTATTTTTATTCATATTTTTTATAAGTATAGCACATACAAATTTATTTGATTATCTTTTTAAAAAAAAAAAAATTTCAACTAAATCTTATTTAATATATATATCAAAATTATCACTTTTTAAGTTATCTGTTAAAATATTTTTTGATATATCTCTGACCCTTATCATCCCATGCACAAGAAATTTGCAAAAACTTGTCGCCCCAAAAGAATATTGCTAAACACTATTATCCCAAACAGTATTTATAAAAGAAGGACAGGTCTTGTTTTAGTTGCTCATTAAAGGAATTAGAAAACAGTCATGCCCTCCATAGAAACACATTGTTTCTCTAATCTCTGTGTTTCTCTGTTGCAGTTAATGAGTTATTTCTTCTTATTTTTGCTAATATTTGTACATCTAGCTCTTTATTATCCACTTATTCTTGTCGAAGACTCTCTCCCTCTTCACTGTACACACTATATATATGGAGGCTATTAACTTTTTTTTTTTTTAAAAAAAATAAAAAATAAAAAATTGTAGGACTCTATCATCAGACATGTGACTCGTAACGTGCAAATGAACGAATAAAAGGCGAAAAGCCATCGTAAACTAAACATGGGTCACATGGGTTAGCCGACGTATCATGGGCCGTTTATGTGGGGCAGTGATGGGCAAGCTAAACGTGGGCTGTGCTAACTCCAGTTGGTAATCGGAACGGATGGCTACGGAGTCAGGAGAAGTGACAACAAGCATGATAGATGATTAGGAGACGTTGATATCGACGGCCGGCGGATGGAGTTCAGAAGAGATCGAGCCCAATCTTTTCTAAGTTGCAAATTCGACTTAAAATCCCTTAAAGCTAGATTTTTTTTTTCTCTCTCTCTCTTTCTTTTCTCAAGAATATTTGCCTAGCAGAAGAAGTAAAAATAAAACAAAAAATGTAGAGATATTGTGAAGAGAAGGATTTGGATAGGACCCAAGTTTTGTTGAGGTCCCATCTTCGAATTCGCCTTCAAAAGGTGGCTACTTTTTTTTTATCATTTCATTATGTTTTGTTTGGACATTCTCTGGTAAACTGCTGATTTCATTGTCTATTTAACTCTCGTGAACAAAAGCCCTTGGCGCAAGCACTCGGCATTAGAAAACAACAATTGGGAAGAAAAATCAACTTGAGATATCCACAATGCTAATTGTTAATAAGACAGGATGCTGTAGTTCTTATTAATTTTTTAAGGAAATTCAAGTAAATTTTGTGCTGCAGGTTGAATTATATTCGTTCCACATTTTTGCCAGAAGGTTAAGGCTTTATCTATCTCATTTGTTTAAGGGGGCAAATGTGTGTGTTGGGCTATTTAGCTTATCAATATTAGCGTTGGTTGTGTGATTACAGCTGCCTTGACGATTTGGGAAATCATTTTTATTCTGTTAAAGTTGCCTGACAATTACGAGTCCATACTTCAGCAATCCATAAGTAGTCAGGAGAATGATATGAGCACACAACGTGCTGGAAATCATATGATGCTGACAATTTCTTATATGCTATACTGTGAAAATCGTTCTTTTCTAACCATAGATGCAAACGCGATGTATTTAGGATATATAAATAAATAAATAAATAAAAATATATATATATTTTAGCCGTTTAAGAGTCTTTTAGTCTTTTAGTGTTTCAGTTTTTTTTTTTTGAAGTGATTTGCTTTCTAATATGAATCTCTATTTTGTCCCCGAGGACAAATTGTCTTCCTTTTCTGTTTCTGTTCTAGACTTTCTTGCACCCTGAGTGCATTGAGAAGCCATTCATCAGGATTCTCGCATTCTCCCCTCCCCCCTGTTGTAGTATGGAAACTACAGAGATGAAGCACTGAGTTACTTATATTCACATGTTACGAGTTCATAGAGAAGCCATTGGAGAAAGGGTTAATAGATTTGATCGAATCATTAGGCTACTTTAGGATGACAATATTTGCGGTTGGCAGTAAGAAACAGAATGTGCTAAGGAGTAAGCATCTTCTTGAAATGATGGCCATTTTTCCAGAGTTCAAAAATGAAGTTATTTTACAAGTTCATGTTTCTATTGTCTGGTACTTTTGTTGTGCCCCCAAGATGTGATTGTCCACCATGGAATTTCGCATGAGGTAAGTGGATGCAGTGGTAAATATGATTGAACTTTATTGACTTAAATGCTCAGGTTATACTTCTACTCAACCCTCTCGGCTAGGTGGTCCGATCCTACAATACTCTTGTCCGCACAAATGCTGAATAATTATTTTTGGGCACGGTGCTTCTCTCAGAATCAATAGATCGTAATTCATTGATCACGCAATGCTAAGTGCTAAGCGCTGTTTTGTAGGTATGTCAGACAAATAGACGGTAAACTACTACCCTCTCGCTGTAAAAAAAATTGATATAGGTTTATCTCTTGTAAGAAAACTTGTGCTTTCTTGAATAGTTTACTAGGCAAGAGTTACTTAATCTCGGAGCAGGAAAAATGACAGAAAAACTACAACAAACAGAGTCGGAAAGGACCAAATCCTGGAAGTTACACCAAAGCCCAAAAAACAAGTAGCCTGGTTTTAGCCAGGATAAAAAAAATCAGAGAGCCAGAATCCTGATCAAATCATCGTAAGAAACACCATCTTGATCATTATCACCACCCCTCAATCTAATCATAGCTTTGATGTCGTCGTCGGTAGCTTCAAATCCAGCCCACTGCATGTAAGTCTTCAAATCCTCGTGGCTCAATTTTCCATCCCCATCCTTGTCCATGACTTTAAAAACATCCTCCATGACCCCCCCACCAGGGCCGCCCCTCCTCTTCGTGCTCCCACCAGCTCCACTCAAAACGCGCTCGAACTCATCGTACTGCACGAACCCATCTTTGTTAGAGTCGGCGACGGACATCATAGTCCCTATCGTCTCCCCTTCGTCGGCAGCCCCACCAGAGAATCCGGCGTAAAACGTGCGGAGATCGTCCCTGCTAATCTTACCGTCACGGTCGGCGTCGAGAATGCCGAACACCGTCCTGAAATCCGGCACGGCCGCCGCCACTAAATTTCTTCCGGACGGGCACATGTCGGTTTCCTTGGGTTTATCTTCTTGAAATTGAAAACAAGAAAACGGGTGAGCCAATGAGTGAGAGAGGCACACAGAGGGCAAGGGGGCTGTTTGGTTGATTTATATTTGAGGGGAGAGGAGCCGCGGAAGGGTTCCAGGAAAGTCGGCGGAAGGGTTCCAAGAAAGAACGCAAGGGGTTCACACGATTTGGGAAACTGGGACGTGCTCGGTAAGTTAGAATTAGGACACGTGTCGCGTTTTGCATTGCATAATACGCACGAGATGACGTCATCCATTCTGAATGCTCGGCCTACTTTTGTGGAAGAGTATACCACTTGATTCTATTTTTTTTTTTTTATGTTTGTGTTTTTCCGGGGTCGTATGACTGGCAAATTTGTTTTCTTGTGAAAAATATGGGGCTTTCTGGCTGTCAAGTTGCTGTCTTTAGGCATACCCTAAAATAAAATAATAATAATAATAATAATAAATTACCATCTTAAGGCCTAAATTGGAGCACATGGGAGTAGATACATGCCACCAAAACGCAACAATTTATCATCTCTATGACCGGACATGGCAGCAGCTTTCGTTCTTTTTTTGACCAAACTGATTTTTTATCGGTGACAAGTAGGAACTTTTCTTTACCAAACACTGCTACTTTTTAAGGATTAACTAGAAATTTAAGTTGGGAATTTTGCGTGCACTTTTAATTTAGCTAATTTAAGGTGTCTACTCTCAAACCGTTATGGAAAAAAGTTGTTATCAAATGAGATTGTTCTGTTCTTCCGAGTCTTTGTGGCTTTTAAATATGTAAATATTTGTCAACATAACAGTTGACCTGTTTGTTGAGCAGACTGTTTTTGAAAAACTATCCATGTTGTTCATTTACCCTTCTCTCTCCATCTCTTTTTATCTCCAACCCAAATCCTCAATTCATTCAGTGGTTGCGCTATATGGCCTCCCTCACAATCTGCTCCCGTGACCGTGACCTGAGAACTCAATGCCCAGATCTGCTGGACATATGAGATTCCGGACATGGGCTAGCATTTTCTCTGTTCTGGTCAAGGGCTGGCATTTGCTCTGTTCGTGGCCCGTAATGCTCATGAACTCCTATTGTGAGACATGTACGTATGGGTCCGCTTCTACATGTGTGGATGCATGTTTCTATACAAAATGCAGAATTTCGAGCGCATACATATTTGTCGTCTTTCGTTGGCATTACAATTTTATATCATTTGACTGCTTCCATATATCCCGTCCAGATGTATGCATAATACTGTCAGCGTTTTTTCTTCTTGTGTTCTCAAGTTAATGGCTATCCTAGATATCGTGAGGGACATGCTCCAAGATAATGTTTTACAGCCCATTGCCATGAGCATCTTAGGTTTTATAGACCAAAAAGAAAGAGGAAACCATTTGTAAGTTTGAATCTCAAACTTGCTTGAAATTTATTTCAGGGGTCTTGCTTCTGCCTCACTGTGAAGTGACTGCATTACCCTGGAAAATTTTGGTGCCCTTGACTATGGGAGCATATAGAGAGAAGTGTGCATTTGTCAAAAATCACTGTGCTTCTCAAGAGTACAAGAAAATTAAGGAGTGAGGATGAACTTAACCT
Source organism: Kandelia obovata (assembly GCA_021464305.1). Taxonomy (NCBI): domain Eukaryota; kingdom Viridiplantae; phylum Streptophyta; class Magnoliopsida; order Malpighiales; family Rhizophoraceae; genus Kandelia; species Kandelia obovata. The sequence goes on along the minus strand of CM038475.1, from coordinate 3,305,385 downwards.
TCACTTTAAAAAAAAAAAACCATGACTTGATGTGATGAGCTTCATGGCCATAAATGAAAATATCTCAAGGTCTATTGGAAACAACGGCATATCCTTACATGGGGGGAGGGGGATCATTTTGGTGATTACATTAGTAAAACCTATCATTTCTCTAAAGAACATGCACAGTGAAATGTCTGCCACCTCTACAAATCGCTAGTCGGAATTCCGTCCCATTATCAATATTGGGGTCAAGCAGAGCATGCTTCGGCCAGCAGAAAGCCTCGCGGCTACAAGGACTTCTACCTTTCCCACTAAAAGGCATAACTTAACAAGAATATATTGCATTAAAGCCTACGAAAATAATAGTAAAAATATCATGGTATTGGCCAGTATCAGCAGCCATGAAAGATCAAAAATTTTTTTTTTTATAAAAAAAAGGATGAAGGCACACATATCCCTCAACTATTACAAGTTACAGCATCTGTATCTCCAAGAATTCAGTCAGTTGACATTTGAATCATCGGACAGGATTCGAGAAGTAAATAACAGCAAAATATACAAAAAAGCCAGCAAAAAGGATCCCGCCATAGATATAAGTTTGGGAGGATTGTGTCGGATATTTGTACTCAATGCTACAGCATTTCATATTATCCCTCTCAGTTGCCAAAACATGATCTACATACCTGCATTGAAGAGCATCACGTCAAATTTAGCTCACGGTCATGCAACTGGATACATAAAGTCAAAAAGATATAAATTGACTCAACCAAGCACATGAAACATGTTAATGACTACTTACTGCTGAGTAAATATCGAGCTTTGGAGAATCTCTGAGCTGTTCAAATGGGCATCTTGTAATCGGTGATCATACAACAAAGAGGACAGATCTACAAGCTGCTCTTCTAAGGTCTGTATTCAATGGAATAGAACGAACATATCATAACCTTCAAAATATATTCCAAAGACCATCCAATCTGGAATCTAGACAGGGGGTGACTTACATCTAAGTACTTCTCCAATCTTTCCACTAACTCATGCGGAAAAGGTTCAGGCAAGTTTGTAGTTTTCTTGTAGAACTTCTCTAGCCATAGTTCAGTAGTTGTCTTTTCTTTCTTGCCTTTCACAGGTTCACCAAGTGGGGTTTTCAGATAATCTGCCGCAAAAGCTTGGACAGCCTGTGAAACGCATGGGTACTGTAAGCATGGCAACGTATAAAAAATACCTAAGATGAAAGAAGACCAAATCACCTCTGATGTTTCACGAATTCTACGAAGTGCAGAATCAACACGTGCATATATTGTGTTCCTCTGCCAACAAGATAAACAAATGAATTTAACACAGGTGATGTGGTAGAACATAGATTTAGAGTATTATGCGAAACATTAATTGTAAGAAATATTAAACAGGGTCAAACCAAGCGACATGCATGTTGTGGGTACAATAGATATATCCGGTAGTACAATTCAGGAAAGAGTTCAATGAAGAAATTTCCATTACCAAAGCAACATCCTGTAGCATTTTACTGACTTTAGAGGTATTGGAGAATGGCCCAAATGGATGACAGCCAGCTGCCCAAAGCCAATTTACAAGTGGCCTCTCATGTACATGGGATAGCTTCTCATATGGCGCACTCAATCCACCTACAGTGGAAGCAAGCCCAGCCAAGATGTGGCGCTGTGCTAGAGATGGAAGGGCATGCCTTCTCTCTGTTTCTGAAACATATCTGTCCCAACAAGTAATTCAGAGGAAATAATTGTCAAAACTCCCATGGTATAGCTTCGACTGAAAAAGGAAATGAAAGTACTCCGCAAAAAATCAAATGATTTATCTATAGTCAGACATTATGGCAGCAGAATTGTTGACTGATGCTTGATGAAGCATGCCAGGGATGGATAGAAAGATATATGGCAGAAGAAAGCATTAAGGCCAACCATGATTTATGGTTCAAGCACAATAAGGAAAAATACCATACCTTAAGATCTTACTTAAGAAGTGAGAATGTTAAATAGGCATGAGACGTCAAAGAGGTGGCACAATTATGCAGTCCGTGTACAAGAAATGATAACCCAAAGGTAAAAGTAGATAAACAGAGCCAAATTGAGAATCGTGTAGAAATGATTGAAAATAAGACGGAGAAAATAAATAAAGACAAAAGTAGAGCAGATCAGAAAACAAAATATTAGCTAACCGCAGACAGTTTTCTCAATTTCCATGTGCAACTTTGCATGATGCTCAACAAATATAAATAAATCGGTGCCACTCACCTCAGAGGTATCTTTTCAGTTTGATGCTCAAGCACAATGACTACTTCATTGCTTGTCCAAACAAGGCTCTCATCCTCCATCATGAGGTGTGGGTCCACATCAGCCAATGATAGCACAAAGCTAAAATAAAAGAATATAACCAATGGGTAATGTCATCTAGGTCAAGAGGGTATCATGTATTTAGAACAGTGCTTTGGAACAACCTTTTGTATACAGTGCAGCAGAAGGGGAGAAAAAAAAAAAAAAAGCTTGACAAAGTTACAGAACATTCTTATTTTTAGGTTGGAGTGCCGTTATTGTTTTACAATAATATCAACAATCACACGATGCAAATGCTTTGTATTAAGGAAAGCAAAGGTGACTGCTCACACAGGAATAACTCTGGTTCCATAAGTCCGGTACAGTCCCCCTTGTCCTTTAAGTGAATTCTTTTTCTTCTTATTCACCTTGCCATGCTTTGAATCTAAACTAGCCCATAGAGGTTTATGCTTAAGAATAGAATCACTTGAACTATCTGATTCTTCTGTCCAGTGCTGGAGACAAATGAAATTCATTTTTGAGGAAAATGGAGAACAGGATTGAAAGAATGGAACCAAATCATGATTGTTAACACACCTGGCGGAGGTAAAATTTACTTGAAAGAGATGGGTCAGCTAGCTCAACTAAAGCAGCGGCAAGCACATCAGCAGACCTTTCCATCTCCTGCAATAATCAATTCAAAGAACTTTGACTAGAGAGTTAAGGAGTGCACAAATCTTTGATGTAAGTTACACAGTTGAAATCAATGAGAAGGCAGCAAGTCGATATAGCTTTGTGACTCCACAGATATTGGAACTTAACAGACTCCAAATTGCTCATATCTCCTGAAGACCATATGCCAGCACCTTATCTTCTTGACATATAGATCCCCATGAAGAGAGAACATTTGCAATTAAACAAAATGATCATCCATCACAAAGCCCAACAAAAGTGACAAACACCATCACTTTTTCAGAAAGGACAAGAAACTCACTTCTCTAAGAATAGCACCATCCAAATATGTCTTGGTATGGACGTGAAATCGTCCATCCTTTTTAGTTTCTTGCAAGGAATGGCCTCGCATTGCTTTTGAAAGAGCAATAGCCAGCTTCTCATGGCGGTGTAGTGAGTGTGAACCACCAACAATTACAACTTCTTGCCCATCATGTACCATCTTCTTTACCTGAGAGAGAACACAAAAGATGGACACATAATTGCAAGCATTTCTAGCCTTATCAAAGGGTATTAACATGGGATCAAATATACACTAAAGAGGCCTTTTCCCACATTATGAAAAATCTTGGTGTTAATTATAGAAGTAATAATCTATCTATAATGTAACTGTTAATGCTTTTATAGTAGAGTTACAATGAGAAATAAAATACTGAACCTTGATTACATTAAACTCTAACCAACCTTAACCATCCAACTTAATTTTTTAAAAAAAAGCCGCATGCTAGTCACATAACTACTTAATTAATAACTAAAGTAATAATTAAAAGAGAATAAAATAACAAAAAAAAATAAGTACCTGATAGATAATTATGAGGGATGCCTCTGCATCAAAACTACTTGTCAATTCACTTACATGTTTATCTATGTAGTTCTATATATATGTTGAGATGTTGAGGTTCTGCACCAGTACTGTGAATAGGAAACTTGCATCATAGATGCAACAAAGCAGAACAGGAAGACCTATTAAGTTTACAATTGTCTCCATTATCTCAAAAGATGAATCCCATTCAAGCATTTAGCAAATCATTGAGAGGTTTGAACTCTAGTTCATAACATCAACCTTTTGAGGACTGTTAATGGTTGGGTGCTCAAAAAATCTTCCTTGACAGCTAACTGGTCTAGGGAAATTGAATAAGAAAGTGCCAATCAACTATGCTTAGTTGGCATTTTTTTTTTATTTTTTTATCATCTGTTAGTTTTCAAAATATGAGGGAAAAGAGATGCGGCATGCATTTTATGAGGTTACTGCTATCTTAGAACCAAAAAAAAAAGGAAAGTTTATACAAGAATTTACACACCTCTGACTCAATTTCTTCAACATTTACACTATAGTTGTGACCCTTCTCCAGAACATTATATCTATTATGGTTTTGGAGCACAATGATTGGTATAAGTAGTCTTGTTGTCAGATCAACAGTCTCAAACCTAAAACAAAGGAAGACACAAATTATCAGAATCAGCAAAAAATAAAGAACATATTAAATGGAGTGATAATTTACTCCAGTCCATCAAATAATTGCAAATCTAGCCATGAACTGGTTTTAATTATTGAAGTAACAATTATGTTATGGTGCAAGATTTCAACAATCAAGAAGATTGTAAGAAAATAATTCTGTAACGCTGCATCCACTGATCATTAGGTGAAAAAAAAAAAAGCCTTCACGGGTTTTACCTAACATCTGGAGCTATAACATGCTCAACTGTGGTTGAGATCAACGAGGCTAGTTGTCCAACAAAAATATCGTGAGCAGAATGATCAATTAATGTGCCTACACCTCCTGCAAACATCATGTTCCGTATCCGTGGTAATGTTCTGGAACTGACACTTCCCTCTTCAGTTTCAATCATTCCATATGTGCAAGGTCCAGCTGAGAGATCAATCACAACAAATCTGAACCGCAGGCCTATGTGGTGTTAGTCGAGTGTTAGACAGAGAGCATTTTCAAGTACATGTTAAGTTTTCATTTCAAACCTGTCCGAGCTTAGCCAAACTTGGGTAGCTCCTCCTCCATTATATCGATAACGGTAAATGTAGTCTCCCTCTTGTTTCCTCATCTCTTCATTAGTCAGCTGGTTAATGTTGCCATTCATCAGATTGTCAAGGTTGATTTCCTTGTTTCTAGGATCCATTCTCACCTGTAAAAGAGAGTGTCCCACCCCAAACCAAACCAGAAGAGAACATAGAAAGACAAAGAGAAAACAAGAACAAAAAAATGAGAGGAATTCAAAACATTCCAAACATTAAGATAAACATGGTTTTGAAAGAAATCGTAAATTATTTCCAAATTGTGATGTCCAGATGAAAGTTGGAAAAAATCATTTTGATGTGACTGATTTTCTAAGAAGTTTGAGCAAGAAAGATGGTACAATGCTGAGAATATGACAAGCATACCTTATCAAAGTTGACGATAAAAATTGCATTGGGAGCAGGTCTATCATTCAGGGCAGCCGAGTAACCCATACCTTCCATGTCAAACACATAATTATACAATCTTTGAAATACTGGCTCCACGGTCGTTGCCTCCACTTCAAACAACGGCACCTCCCTCCCAAAATCAATCTAGTAAAAACATATGCAAATTTACAAACTAGTTTTAAAAAAAGTGCAATTCATCTAAATAATCACAGAAACAGTATACAGAGGATCTAATTCATAAAAAAAAATAAAAAATAAAAGCTTCCTTGATGCTGCTCACCTCTCTTGCAGTCCCAGCAGGAACCATAGCCCCTTTCAACGCCTTCTCAAGTTCAATCAATTCCAGCTGCCCGGCCTATTAGAATTGCAAGCATACGCAACATCGCCATTGGCATTACATAATCGATTATAATAACCAGGTTTGGCAATCAAAACAAGAACACAGCATCCAATAATATAATGGCGCAAAGTGTACCGGAAATGCATTATAGACGACATGGTGCTCGATGTCAAGCGGCTCGCCGGTCTGCAAACACGACGGCCTGTGGCTCGAGAAGCTGACTTTTAGAAACTCTTCCAATTTGTGTGATTCTAAGCTGTACCTATACCCTCCGTCACCGTTAAGACCAATGAGAACTACATTAACCTCCAGCGGAACCTGAAAAGGAACCTGCGATCCCAATCATAGCAAGAAGTTAAAAAATAAAAATAAAAAATTCAGCCACTGTAGTCGCCAAACAGCCTAAAACCCAATTTATCAGACAAAAAATTGCGAATGATAAGCGAGTACCTCGGCGCGAGTGTGGAGCATGTGGCGGACGTCGGATCGGACGCTGTCTCTGACATCGTGAAAGGCGCCGTGGTGCCATTGAGGATGGCCGGGGTCACGCCGGAATGCTTGCGGCGCTGACTGGCACTCAGTCACGAGTAGACCGAGGGTCAGAATTATTAGCGCGCAGGGAAACGCGCTTAACATCGAGGTCATGGATGATTGAAAAATTCACCAGTAGCAAAACGATCGTCCGATGGAGCGAGACGATAATCCCCAGAGAGTGTTTCTTTCGCTTGGGTCGCAGCAGCTGCCAGCTGACAAAAGTCACAGCCGGAAAAGACGAAGACTACCCTGGACTGGAAATGGATGTTCAATTCCTAAATTACCCCATATATTTGGAAAATATTTCGATTTTAGATGAACGCACCAATCCGCGAAACCCTCTTCAGTCTCTTTGCATTTTCAAAGATCAACCACTCCGAGAAAATTTACTAATAAGCTCAGTAAAAGTTCAGTTTTAACTAACCAACAACAAGCAGATGTTTGATGATTTATAATTTTAATGTCATTCTTTAATAGATCGGTATATGTTTCAAACGTTTTCTCTTCATGTTTCATCCCCCCAACCCCCACCAGAAAAAAAAAAAAAAATGGAGGATGAGACCTGACATTGCATTTGCAAAAATTGTCCTGAACTTTCATTTTGTGCGCCCAAAGTGTTTTAATAGAATTCTCGTAGCACACACAGTTCATGGTAAGACTTGTCCTGAAAGTTTATGTGCGCAGTTTATGTGAGTTTAAGCTGAAAAAAGGAAGCACTAGAACGCTGCATCAGTTGTAGGGGACATGTGAATAAACTTGCCTTTCTAACTTGATCAATTTCTCAGCATTGAGAGGATGCGATCAATTTTATTAAGTTGGAGAATGAATGAAGAGGAAGAAGGAAAAGGGTAGAATTTGAATCCCCAAATTACTCCACCGAGAAGAGGCACAAAAAGAAAAAAGAGGTAAAAGAATAAATAAATAAATAAATATATATATATATATATATATATCAAGGATTAGATATTCCAATGAACAGGAAACAGAGACCCTAGCAATAAATCAGAAGCACAAAGCCCTTCAATTACCTGGACAAAACATAACCCACTGTTTAAGTTCTGTAAGCTAACAATAGAAGAAGACAAATTATATACTTCTTTAATAAAATCATCTCTCTCGAGGAGTTCAAACAAACCATATACAATCCTGTTAGTCCTCCACTTTTTTGCTTTACATCGTAAGTTGTCCCCCTTCGAAAAAAAAAAAAGCCATGAATTAATGTAAAAACTACCAACTGGGTCCCGCACCAGGCAACCTTTCGTCTCCTTCGAGGGAGAGCATTCTTCTTCTTCTTCTTTTAGACACTACTCTGGCCGCCACTCTTCTTTTTCAATCCCAAAACCTTCTTTAATTTTCCCAATACCCTCCTGGCCACGCCATTTGACTTCTTCTGTTTCGAAAACGGCTGAGTACTACCCGCCTCCGCCGCCGTTCTCTTCTCCACCCTCAAGCTCGGCTGATCTACAAATGCGCCTATTGGACTACCATTCTTAGCAAAAGCCGTGACCAGCTCCCGATACACCACTGCCATTGATACCTTGAATCTCTCCGACACAACAGAATTTCGAGAATACGAAGCCGGCACATCCGCTTTAGAATACCCAACTCTAAATCGACCATTTACATAAGCATTACAGGCCGACAGTATCGCGCCAGCTCGATCTCTGAAATGCCTAGAAACAAAACCCTCAAAGTTTTTGGGTGGCCTGCGGAGTAAAAACAGCATTGTCTTGCAAGACAGCACGAAGACAACCTCGTTATAGGCGTTTGATCGCTTCTCCCAGATGACCCGACCCGGCCACATGCCGTGACCCGGTTCGTTATAGTAAGGCTTCTCGTTCAGAACAAGGGCTTGGATGGAGACTAAAACCTGGAGGACCGTGGACTCCTTTGGGTTCCATTTCTCGCTCTTCTTTCCCGCCCACGTGTTAATCAGGCTCAAACAGACCCGCCCATTCGAGTACAGGTTCGGGTTGATGCGAAGCCCGAATGACTTGTAATAAACGCATGGCGGCCGATTCGGGTAATCGGCCGGAAAAGCCAGGTCGAAGAAGTAGAGTCCATCGTGGTACGGCGTGCCCGCGGCGCCGACGATCACTGCTCTCAGTAGATCGATGCGATTCTCGTAGACGCGGACGGAGATCGAATCGGGGAGATGCTTTTCGAGGATTCTCCACTCTTGCATGATCTTCTTGTGGACCCCGCTTGAGAGATTGCTGAAGCAATCCTCACCTTTCTTTTTGTTGCTGCCGCTGCTGTTGTTGGCGTAGTAGTGGTCCGAGGGATCTGAAACGACGTCGAATCGGGTGAGAACGTCAATCTCTTCGATCTCGCCTTTTCCGATGGTTTGTTGAGATGCTACAGCTAGTGCCATTTGTTGAAAGAAAGCCAATTGGTTTGAGAGGGGGAAGGGTGCGCGGGGGCGTCTGGTTGTTTTTGGGGAGTTTAAGGAGTGTGCAAGTGAAGGGACACATGCATCATTTTGAAATGCAAATATTCGCCGTCGATTTTCTTTCTTCTTCTTTTTTTTTTTCCCCTTTTTAAATAGCATTTTTAATAATTCTCCGGAAACAAAATGCATTGGAACTTTTATGGTGCCGGCCCGGGTCCCAGCTGAGCTAGGTCTCTTGAAAACCGAATGGGATTTTGATGATCACAGTAATCAATCGATTAATCAGCAGTCGATTAAGCTGGAATATGTGGGCCGCAGTTACAAACAATTGAATGTGGACCCCAATCCATACCGCATGATAGCACAGAATTTTGAACGTGCTCGACGGTGATTCAAGACTTTGATAAGTAAATGAAATTTACGGATTACAATGGTTACGTGGTGCCCAATCATTTAAGAAAGTTCATGCGTTATCAGTTTCCTTAGCAGACGTGATCTGTTGGGTTGGTTCGTGCCAGAGTCCGATTTTCCAGTACTTGATATCTTTTTTGTCTGCTGACAGCTAATATCAAATGAATTTTTTTTATTAAAAAAAAAAAGAAAAGAAAAAGGAAAGAAAAATCCAATGATTCAGTTTTTTTTTTTTTTTCTTAGGGGTGGAGAATTTGCAAGTCACCCAAGTCATCGGCAAAAGAAGAATGCAATAATTCATGGGCTGTTTTGTAGGAATTTTGCTCAGTGATAAGGTAAAAAAATAAAGCCTCAGAAAAAATACGACACCTAATTTCTTCTCCAAGAAACTTTCAAAGCCTAAGCATTAACTTTGCAAGCGTAATTTCCTTTTCAGTGAAATGAAGCTTATTCCAACGTTCGGGAGAGATATATGTGTGATTGTGATTCGAAAACCACACCATGTGATATTGTGCTGGGAATTAATGGAATGAGTAATGTCAAAATGAAGTTACAGAATTTAGTTTGCGAATTTCTCATTTTTGGTAAAACAAAGATGCCCTGAACAAACCCTTCTGAGAGCTTCACAGCAACTTTTTGTTTCTGACGACGCAGTTATAGAACAATGCTTGTACCTTTTAATGGTGTCTGTCGAATATTTGGCAGAAGACTAGCCTTTTACGTTTACTAGAGTTTTGGTTGGGAAATCCAAGAGCTTGTACATTCCACGTACGGACGAAAACAAAACTTCGCGTCTATTGAAGCAAATGAATCATGAAATATGATCAATATATATATAAAAAATAGTAATTTATTTTTTATATTTAATTTTATTTATTTATAAAATTAAATAAGATGTAATTAGTTAATTTTTTTATTTTTTAAGTATTACTATGTAATCTTGTTCTTATTAAATAAAAAAACAAAAGCTTTTAATAAATACGAATTCCAACATGGAACGAAAGAAGCTTGATAATAATACAAAAAAAGTACAAATATATGTAGCATCCACTCATCTAAACGGGGTTAATAACTAAAAATTTCATCAACTTTGTATTTTGTATCATGTGTAGTACGATTTTCAATTTGAACCATTTTGATATCTTTTTATGTTAAATCTATACGTTGTCAAATTCTAATGGATGAAAACCGTTAGCTATATTTAAATTTTTTTTTTTTTAAAAAAAGGATACCTTTGCATTGTATAATATCTAGTACAACCTCCAATTTTTATAATCGTAGGATGTCTTTGTATCAAATCTAGCATGTAATGACCTCCAATAGGCATAAGTTGTTGATGTGACAACTAAAATTCGACTAATTTAATATATAAGATGACTAAAAGAAATTAGAACATGAATAAAGCTCAATTGAAACACATTTAAAGCTCAATCAAAACCCCAAATGTAACCATAATCATAATACCAATCAATCATTTTAACAAACCCTAACCCCGTAGTTTCCCTAATTAAACCCCATCATCGAAGAAAATAAAAGGATTAAAAAAAAAAAAGAAAAAACTAATTGCATACATTCAAAATATATTTTCCATTAACAAATTTGTAGTTCAATCTTTTGGTTTCTCAAAACATCATAAAACTATCCTCTTATGGACAACCAAATAAGCTTAAAATTTCCTTTTTAAAATCTCACAAATAGAAAAAGGATTTAAATGAGCCTATTATAATAAGGAAAAAAAAAAGAAAGAAAACTCAACATCATCCCATCCTAACAACCTACTAAATGGGCAAAAATTAATCAGGGTTGACAATAAATTGAATTCGTTCCTTCTCATTCTATACTTAGAGAATTCAAACGCTAACAATCAGCAAGCTAAGAAGATCAATAGTAACGTATCTGGATGAGATGACGTGTTAAATTCAATACAAAAAAATCCGACAACCATCAAATTGATAAAAATGAAAAGTTGTACTAGATGTGTTACAAAACGTGATAATTGAGTCACTGCTACATTATTAATTTGTCCACACAGTATGTGGACATAAACAATGTTTTCCGTCCATTGAAAATTAATAGTTGGCTAGAATTGATAATACAAAGAAAATACAACAATCACTAAATTGACAAAAATTAGGATCAAAATAATCGTTGAAACTACAAACAAAAGGTGCTTATTAATTTATTTTATAACTATTGCTAATTTATGTTTTGAGGCAGAGTAAACTTCCACAGCATTGATATCAAATGGCAAGCAAAATGAGCTCGGAGACATGGACACGCATTACTTAAATTGAGCGTATTTGACGTGCTTTTGAAAGTAGAAAGCATTTTGATTAACGACTGAGCAAAAACTTAACAATAATTCTATCCGCAACTGTTGCCTTTGACTTGCGCATTCAACATCAGCATTGGCACGATAAAACTGAAGAAGAGAAGAATAAACGGTACAGGAAAATAGCACCTTATGATTGATAATGAGATGATGGAATTCGACTTAACTATACTAACCTTTTCTTCTCTTCCACCGTCAAATCAGAATTATATATCTGCCACGGCTTTAGCTCTTTTGCAGCTTGGGGAGTCTTTGGCAGCTTTGCTTCTAGTCCAATATGCTCGCTTTATCTCACTTGAGTCTTTGAACAACCCACAAAGACAATCTACTTTGCTCTTTCCCGACCTTCTTCCCTTTGAAACCCCATCTCGCTTGACCTGTTCAACATTTTGCTTTGGCTCCGCAATGCCGTTCTTGTTGAACGCCACCAGAAGGTCCCCGTAAATCTTGTTCAAATCTTCCTTGAGTTTACTTGAAACCTTCGTCTTTGACTTGTCTACAGTATAGCCAATCGTGGCACGACCATGTTCGTAATCCTTGCAAGCGTTCAATATTGCATTGTCATGCTGGCAAAAATGCGACGCAACAAGACCCTCGAAACCTTTGGGTGGGTTTTTAAGGCAATAAAGCATTGTCTTGCAAGATAGAATGAAAACACTCTCGTTGTAGGCTTGCCAAGAGGCTGCTGGTTTACTTCCAGGCTCGTTGAAGAAAGGCTTCGCATTAAGCACAAGCCCTTGAAGCGAAACCAAGAGCTGAAGAATCGAGGATTGAGAAGACACCCACCTCTCATCCTGCCTCCCGCTCCAAGTATTCAACAGGCTCAAACAAACATAGCCATTAGCATATAAGTTTGGATTCAATCTAAGGCCGTGTGAGTGGTAATACGCTGATGGGGGCTGTTTGGGGTAGTCGTGAGGAAAAGATATATCAAAGAAGAAAAGACCGTCATGGTACGGGGTGCCCTGTGCGCCCACGATCGCTGCCCGAAGCAAATCGACTCGTCCCTCGTAGACTCGAACAAAGATCGTTTCTGGGAGGTTTTCTTGAAGAATCTTCCACTCTTTCACGATCTTCGTGTACGTTGAGCTCTTGGCATTGGTGAAGGAATCGTTGTTGCCCGATTTTGGATTCTTGTCGAAGTGATGATCCGAGCAGTCCGTAACAATGTCGAATTGCTTGAACGCTTTGACGATTGTCTTTTCCGTTTTTCGATTGCTAGAGTTCTTCTTTGTATTTGCCATTTCGTCTGCGAAACAGTTGTCAAGGACTCAATACATAGGGTTTTTTGCTTTTTGTACGGTAACCTTAAACTTAACCCCTTTACTAGGGCTGTTGGGTAGTGATGCGACTAATGTTTCGAAAATGGAACTGCTTGTTTATCTAATCGAAAAAATTGGAGGTTCTGTGTGTAGCCGATTGAACTGATTTATTTGCAATTTAAACGGTAGAATTAGCATTTACTAATAAATATTATTTTTTTTTAAAAAAAATATATATATATAAAATAACAATTATTTATAATATATTTTGAGTAACAATTATTTTCAATAGTTAAATTTAAATATTTTTGACAAAAAAAACTATAAAATGACCTGATTGTATATTAAATTTTTAGTTTTGATGACTAAATTAACCTTGTAGAAAAAATTTATGGGTTAATATTAAGTTTGAATAAAATTTAGGACTCTATGATAAGTTAAATAAAGTTTAGGGTCAAATTATAATTTTTGATATTTTAAAGAAAAAAAAAAACTGGTTTAGCCATGAACCGCACCAGTTTTTTTTTTTTTTTTTAATGCCGATTCTCCCTGTTTTTTTAAGCCAGTTTTCCCGGTTTAACCCGATTTTGATTAGTTTGACTTTCGCATTATTTAATGGTACGCTGAATTGGTGGTCCGACCAGTTCTTGCTTCCACCGATCTAACTAGTCCGTCCAGTTCCATTTTTCGAACACTTAGAGGTGACTAAACGGTAATCATTTTCTCCCTGAAGTGATGATATAGATGAGTGATTTACCGTAATCTTATTACTTATCTCTCACAGATTATATTATTATCACTTATCTACATCATCACATTGTTATCACTTATCTATACAAAATCATGAAATATTAGTGGGGCTATTTATCATTATTCTTATTCTTGAATATTCCGTAATGCGGATATCATTAACAAATCTAACAAAACGCCTTTCCACCAATGATAATATGCTAGTTTAACTGTAGTTGTGAAACTCATCTTTCCAATTACAAATCTCATTGTAACATTTATTCATAGAACTAATTATAATTCTTGCTTCTGTTGTTACTGCACAAGAAGAAGAAGAAGAAGAAGAAAGCAAACATTGTCAATCTGAAAAACCCCTAATTCACCGACTTAAGAAAGCAAGCATTGTTAAAGCCAAATAGTTTAGTTTAATGTCAATCTGAAAAAAGGGTATGATGGCTGCCTGTTTGTTTTTTATTTTTTATTTTTCTACAGGTGGACAAGTAGAGAGATAGCACACTGACTTTACATGGAAAAAACGATTCTCTTACCCATGAGGCCAATGATTAAGGGCATCGCTGGCTGGTTTAGACTTCAAAAGTAGCTAATTTATGTTCCAATCGGAATTACAACCTTCATCAGACAGATTTGCTCATGAAGAATGTAGCTTTAGGCAGTCCCCCTGACTTGAGTCTAAAGTCACCATCGTTTGATGAGTTTGCTATCCTATGTTCTGTGGGTTGACTGCTTGCACAGCGTTCAAGCACATCGTTGATCTAGAGGCTGCCATAGGCTCAATCTAAGGACTAATCAGAACTGAATTAGACTCTTGTCAATAAGGGAGATGAGTACTTGAAAGAAAATAAAAAATCTCGCTGGCATAAATATGGGTTGAACATTCCACTACCATTAGGGTAGTGGGTGGAATGTTTTAAATGGAGATGAAGTAACATCTGATACTAAAGAATTTCTCTACATTCAAAGGGTTTCTACCCAAACCCCAGCAAAATAGTTCCCTTGAGAATCAAGAACCGTGTTACCTTCTTCAACATGGTAAAACACTATGTAAAGCACCACTAAAAGCAAGCACCATTACTAAACCTGCTGAATTAATCAGACTTAGAAGCTCCATTCCTGTTGAATGCAGCCTCAAGATTTGGATAGAGAGCCTCCATTGTCCCCTTAAATTCACTCGATACATCTACTGTACAGGGCGGCGATGGAGATCCATCATAGTAACCAACCCTTGTGCGTCCCTCAATGTAAGCCTTACAAGCTGCCAATATGACACTTGCACGCTCACAAAAATGGTCCTTGACAAAAGCCTCAAAATTCTTTGGTGGGTTCTCCATTAAGAACATCATTGTCTTGCAAGATAACCCAAAAACTTCCTCATTGTACTCTGCCGAATCCAAATCCCAATCACCATTTGATGGCTCCTCATAACCAGGTTCATTGTAGTATGGTTTCTCATTGAGCACAAGTGCCTGAAGTGAAACCAATGCCTGGAGCACTGTGGAGCCAGTAGGGTTCCACATCTCAGTTTCATCAGCAGACCAAGTGTTTAGGAGGCTCAAACAAACGTAACCACTGTCATACAAATTTGGATTCAATTCAAGCCCGTGAGAGTGATAATGCACCAAGGGAGGGTTGTTGGGGTAATCAGATGGAAAGGCAAAGTCAAAGAAAAATAGACCATCATGGTATGGAGTTCCCTGAGCACCAATTATTACAGCTCGGAGTAGATCAATTCTTCCTTCATAAACTTGAACAAAAATGGATTCAGGGAGATTACTTTCGAGTATTCTCCACTCTTGCATGATCTTCTTGTAGACATTGCTTCCCATATTCTTAAAACAATCTCCTTTTTCCCCAACAGACATGTTAGAGTAAGCATAGAAATGATCTGAATGGTCCGTAACAATGTCAAATTGTTTAAACCGGCTCATTTTCTGCCCTGCAGTAATACTAGCAGAAGGAAGGGCTTCTATTATTTGATCCACAAAATCAGAGGCATCTGTGTAAATCAATTCAACAGCAATGAGAAGCTTAACAAAGCGAAACTAAACCAATTTATGCAAAGAAGACAATTATCCCAAAAGGGAAACCATAAAGGTATGTGTAATCTGGAGAGGAAGTATCAGCTGACCCCACTGACAATCTTCCCAAAAAAGCAACACCCAGAAGAAAAAATTGAGGAAAACTGCAGTGCAACATCCAAAAAGGGGGGGGGAAATCCACCCACAAGATCAAAATAGGAAATATCCTCTATTCCAAGCAAAACCACTGTTCACCCGAACACATTAGTTAAAGAGATATGTCCGATCAAAAGCAGCACAAAAAAATACATACGACAACGAAATTGGAAACTAAATTAAGAGACTAAGAAAATCAGAAACGTTAAGTTTAAAAGGACATCTGACATACCCAAGCTCGCCATGTCTGAGACAGAAGCCGCGTTGCAGTCAAGCCAAGTCCTCTGGTTGTCTGGTGTTTCGTTTTGGGTTTTTTTTACTTTTTTTTTTTTTATGGGCACTCAGTTGTGTCAAATTAAATCAGTTTTCAACTCTTCTGTTTGTACCTTCGTGAACAACAACTTCAAATCTGGTGCCCTTCGACCCATCCCCTCCCCCCCTTTTTTTTTTTATGTATCATCTCAAAGTTGCAATTAATTCGCTTTCCTCTTTCTTTTTTTTTTTTTTTAATATAATAATAATAAATTAATAATGAGTCCATTTTGTCTTCTATCAAATCAATTCTGGGCGGTCATGATCCAGCCCAATTCATTGGGCGTGGCATATACTATTCGTTCTTGGGCCTCTTAAATAGATAATTGAATTATTTAAACAAAATCTCGACAGAAACTGAACAATTAAAAAAATACACTATTTGTTAGAGTATTTTTATTTTAAAAAAATAAATTTACTAAGTATAAATTACTCATGTGTATAAAGAAAAAAATAAATAAAATAAATACAGGAAAAAAATAATTTAAAAAATATAATAATAATTATTTTTAAAATTTAACTGTAAAATTTTATCTGATCTAGTTAAATTTTTTATAATTAATAAGTGACATATGACTATTTATTATGAACATTAAAAATTATATTTGATGAATTGTAAGTGTATTTTTAATTTATATTCTTGTAGTTTATATATTTAAAAATTATCTTGCATATAATTTTGATCAAGATAATTTATTTATTTTCAAATCAGATTATTTTTGGGTTAATTAATTAAAAATACATATTTATTTTAGATACATAATTTGAATTTCTGAAATGAAATTTTTTTATTTAAAAACTATTCAAAATAAATAGTGAGATGTCTTTTATTAATTACTAAAATTTTAACTCGATCAAATAAAAATTTATTATTAAATTTTAAAAATAATAACTATTATTACAGGTAAATTTTCTTTCTTATTTTTTTTTCTTTTAATTTCTCTGTCGACCGCCTCTTAATTTTTTTTTCACTTATTATCTTACTGCATAAATAAGATATTTATAATTTATAATTTTTTTTAAAAAAAATTCACATAAAATTTGATATATTCTTGTGTGTTATTATTTGATTATCCAATCTAACTTTTCAAAATTTCAAGCAAGTAGAAGAGGTTTTCTTTACATTTTTTTACTCCGCTACCCCTCTCCCATCATCATTAACATTTCTTAAAAAATCAATGGTCAGTACATTACCTTGATTAAAGGTTGGAAATTATCAATACAATCTATCACATCCAATGGAGAATTATCAATCACGTAGCAAACAAGTTCAATTTCAAAAAAATAAAAAATAAAAAATAAAATCCAATTGACTGTGTCTAGCCTATTCGCACACTGGTAAAGTTATTCTCTCCCAGCAGCAACATTCATGGGGCGACTATTTTGGCACAATCAAACACCTTGGTGGTGGAACTGGACTGTCTGGGGCCAGTACGTTCACATCAGGTTCTCAACAACAGGGGCTTTTACTCAATATGTGTGGGGCTAATGGGACCGAGGCACTTTGTTGCGTATTTCGAGATTTTAGACTCCTCAATCCCATTACGTAAAACCAGGACTTTACACGTTTCGACCAACTAATGTTGTAGCCCTTTCTGTATCAAACCCAAGCCCATTGCAGAGTGTGTGAAACCAACAGCAGGCTTCTTTCTTACCCCTATAGGTTTTGGTTGGACCTTTTTTTATCAGCTCTTGCTCTTGCCACTTTGATACGACATTTGCCCATTTTTTGTATAGGTGGTGGCGTTGCTTTCTTGCATTACAAGTCTCTGCCCAAGAGGCGTCGATTGTGTAGTACATGAAACTTGTTAAACCAAGTCATTCTCCTTAATCTTTATCTTCTTTTCTTTTTGTTTTTTTTTTTCTCTGACTTGTTGCATCGATGGATTAAGTATTTATATGTGCACTTTTCTTTTGAAAATCTTCTTTTTATCATACCTATTTTCTAACTTCAATTTTTAGTAGCTTTGATAACCATAAATGAATTTCATAATTAAGATTATCGGACAGTAATCAACGGATTATGTAACGGTTTTGTTTCTTGGGTTTAGTTTCATCCTTGGGCCCAAAGGAATTTGCTTACATTTTGAGGGCACGTTTTGATGGCCTGGCAGGAATGCATGTCGTAGAAAAGGGGAGCCACTGAACGTTGTTATTACAAAACCAACAGAAAACAAGAGCGTTTAGGAACCACACGAGCGCCTTCTGTTCGTGGCCCCTCCTAAAATAGATGGACGTTTCTTCTAAAACAACATTTTTGGTGCGCTAATTCTGTCATTTCTAACTTGGCATCGCCCGAAAACAAGCCAACCCCTCCAGTGCTTGCCATGAAGTCATAAAGACCTCCCGCCTGGTTTCACATAAAAACCTTTGCCTCTTCTACTTCATTTTGGGCGCTAACCCATAATCCAAGATAAAGCCAATTATCAAATATTCTGGCTCCTTAGACATGCCCTCTTCAACCTTGCCACCTTCTTCTATGCTCCAAAGAGCAATCCATGTTGCCTTGGCAACCATTTTTGTGATTGCTATCTCTTTTCCAGGCCATGCAGATGGCTTGGACGCACAAACAGTGATAGACTCTCCTCTATTGACGCAGAAAATTGGGACTAACCGAACGATAAAGGTCGATATTAATGGTAATGGAGAATATAGGTCTGTACAAGAAGCTATCAATGCGGTTCCTGAGGGGAATTCCCAGTGGGTTATCATCCATATAAGGAAAGGAGTTTACAGGTAGTTAAAAAATTCTCCTTGTTAATTCGTGTCTGATTGTAAGCGTTGAGCCATTTGCTGGACGTGTGACCTGTTGCTTCAATATTGGTTTGGCAGAGAAAAGATACACGTTCCCAAAAGTAAGCCTTACATATTTATGAGAGGGAATGGAAAAGGAAGAACAGCCATTGTCTGGTCTCAGAGCTCTGCTGACAATGTGGAATCCGCCACGTTTAAAGTTGAAGCCCCACATTTCATTGCCTTCGGAATTAGCTTCAAAGTAATATATATATATATTTGTCTCTCTCTCTCTCTCTCTGGGTTGTTCTATAACCATCTAGATTATCTCACTAATCAAATTTGCTATTTGTAGCATCATTTATCATTAAGTTTAATTCAATAATCACAAAGCACTATTAAGTTTTTTGAAACCCATACGTGCTGTGCTGTGACTTTTCCTGAAGAAAGAATGATCTACCTATGCCCAACTTTTTTTTTTTTTCTCATTTCATTAAAATTGAACTGGCAATGAGATTCAGACAGCTGTTTACATTGTTGTCCTTTGTTTGTTATCCTTAACCATAGAATTAGACAGCATTTCAGAAAAAGAGCAAAAATTGCCATGATTATTAAGAAATGTTCTCTCTTCACTCCAAGATTCTATTTTCATGGAAAGAAAAGGCTTATTGTGGAACATTGAGTCATGTTGGGTCCAGAGTTTACAAAGCAAGAATGCGTCAAAGGGAAACACTGGAATTCTAATGCCTTTTATCTTTTCTTTTGTGGGGGTTATTGCAGAATGATGCTCCCACTGGAGTTGCTTTTACATCCCAGAACCAATCAGTAGCAGCATTTGTTGGTGCAGACAAGGCCGCTTTCTACCACTGCGCATTCCACAGCACTCATAACACTTTATTTGATTATAAGGGCAGGCATTATTATGATCATTGCTACATACAGGGCTCAATCGACTTCATCTTTGGCCGTGCCAGATCCATTTTCCAAGTAAGTTGTCATCTGAGTTTTTTTTTTTTTGGGATCACAGTTCAAGTTAAAACTCCAATGTACAGAGATAAGAATGTTGTTTCAAATGTTAATGCAGAGTTGTGAGATCTTTGTGATTGATGACATGAGGGTGGAGATTTCTGGATCCATCACAGCACATAACAGGGAAAATGAAGATGACAGTGGGTTTGTCTTTATCAAAGGGAAGGTTTATGGGGTTGGTGGTGTGTACCTAGGAAGAGCCAAAGGTGCCTATTCCAGGGTGGTTTTTGCAAAGACCTATCTTTCCAAGACCATTGTCCCCTCAGGCTGGACTAATTGGAGCTATGATGGCAGTACAGAGTGAGAAATCTTCATTTGCCTTGTGGATTGATGCTACATCAATTGCCATTACATCCATATAATAAATTAACAATTCCTATAGAATTTTTTCTTTTGCTTATTCTTACACGGGGCCTTTTATTGTGTGTATTGGAACAGCAATCTTTTCCAAGCAGAGTACGATTGCCATGGACCTGGAGCGGATACAGAAGATCGGGCTCCTTGGTCCAAACAACTTACTGAAAAAGAAGCTGCACCCTTCATGTCCATCGATTTCATCGACGGCAAGGAATGGCTACCGGTTTGGTTATGAACTCCTTCATTTGCAAGTGATGGACGCCGCCAGGCCTATTAGCGTTTAAACTCAGTTCTGTTTTTTGTCACTTTGGACATTTGTAATGGGAGCTTGCTTTGAAGCCTTTAGGTCTATATGTGTGTGTGCGTGCGCGCGCTTCGATGAATTTCAGCAAGTATCACTTTGCTACCCATGCTTCCTCTACGATGTTACCATGGCCACACATTCAATGCTACAACTAATATGTTCACATTTCTGTACTGATTCTAATGCAGAATGTCCATATATATTTAAAAATATGACTTCAAGTTTCAAGCATAAAGACCCAAGCTACTAGCAGGAAACGTCGATCATCGTCGGCTGTGTTTTTACTTCTTAGATGTTTTGTTTACATGCTATAGCCCTTTATTCGTTTCTTAGTAGATTACCCATGAAAGTAATAAGATAACAATTATGCAATGCGGCCATAATCTTTAACTTTTGAATTATGGGCTCCCGCCTAGGCCTCCACCAAAACCGCCAGCTCCGCCCAAGCAACCTCCCATACACCTCCGCCAAAGCCAACCCCAGTATGCCGCCACCTCCAAAGCCACCACCAGTACCACCTCCTCCACCAATTCCCCCACCTCTGCCTCCTCCAATACAACCACCAACACCTCCGCCTACACCACCTCCGCCGCCAGGTCCTCCATCAGCACCTCCACCTACATCACCCCACCGCCACCGCCACCCCTTCCCCCAACCAATTGCAGCTCTTCTACTGGCACCAAAACCAGTGCCTCCACCTCCTCCAGAACCACCTCCACCACCCACTCCAATGAGTTCAGAAAATTCATTTATTCTCAAATTATCATAAATTCTGCGAGCCCCAACACTAGCACAACCATCACAACTAGGGCACCAACATACTTTGAGGATTTCCCCCATGTTTCTTTTCTTTTCTTTTTTAAATTTTAAATTTGGGTGAATAATGAACAACTTGGTAACTTTGTGTCGAGAGTGGTACAAAGGGGACCTCATTTTTATGCCGTTGGTAACCTCGATAGCATTAAAATTTAAAATGACCTATTAACACTCAAATCATTCTCTCGTTCCATTCACTGTCATTCCCACTTATAACAATCCTTGCTTCATGAAATGCCGCAAAATTCAAACTTAATTTCTTTCGCAACTCACCTTCCTCGGCCGCTGAATTCATACAGATGCCCCTCTCAACCATTCCAAAACGATCTTTCTCTGCCATTCAACTAAAGATCATTGTTATATTAACTTCTGCCTTTTCTCAACAAAGGCAACAAAGGCAAATAGAACAGTATTATATTAATTAAAAATAATATTAAATATCACCCCAAGAAAAAAAAATTATTATTATTATTATTATTATTATATATATATATATATATATTAAAAATAAATAATATTTTTAATATTTCATCAAATAATTTTATTAGTGGTGTGAGGATGATATTTGTACCATTGAATTAAAGTTGATTAGTGGTTGTTAGTAGCTTTAGACCCCTAGCCGTACCAGTTATCAAATGTGGGCTTAGTTGAGGCCCATTAAGTGCATGGATCATCCTATGTGGGCTCAACTTTGGGCTACCCTACTCTTTTCATGTTCCATTTCATCTCACGCACCACCCCGCCCGCGGCCAGAGTCTCTCTTTTTCCTGCTGGACAATCAAATCAATCAGAGACTGGAAAAAGGAAAAAATGGAGGGTGGAGATGATGGTGGTGGTGGTGGAGGAGGAGGAGTGGAGAGGGTGGTGGACTCAAAGGACTTACAGCAACAAAGCAAAGCACTTGATAAGCTCACCGACCGTGTCGAAGATCGCCAGCTCGATTCCACCCGCGTTCAAGAGGTCTTTCTCTTCCTCTCCTCTGTACAAATTAATTTTTCTTTCATAATAATAATTATTATTTATTTTTATAATCATTTCAAAAGAAATTGCCTCTTTGCTTGAGAATCAAACTCATGTGCTTGTCTCTGTGTGTTGCTTAATGTGAATAGGCCATGGCTTCAATTGCTGCGTCTGCTGAGGCGGACTGGAATGCTATGAGAATGAGGTGTCAATTCTATCTCTCTCTTTTTTTTTCCCTCAAAAAAATAAATTATTGTAATTGTTGTGTTTTAATAATTTGATAATTAGTATTATTAACCTTATTGAGAAGAATATATATATATATATATATATAGTTTCCCCTCCTTTTTCCTGCAGTTGTGATTAATAAAAGGTGGTTGTTTGTAGCCTATGAATTTCATGTTAGGAGTAAATTTAACTTAATCTGAGTGATGATTAGTGTGTTGTGTCAGTTGTTTGTTTCCATGGCCCGCAGCTGAATGAATCTGAATCTCATGAATGGAGAATAGCATCTAATATTATTTTGTTCCTTCCAATTATTTAGGATTTGTTAGTTATTTTGCTCGCAGCACAGCTTTGTGCATATTCTCCATTTATTTATTTTTTATAAAAGAAATGTTGAATATTTTTTCAGATTTAGGGTCTAGAGACAGTTATTTGACCAGTGATCCAAAAATGGCTAATGCCAGTTATACTAACAATGTGAGATTACTGTGGAGCAAAGTTGAATATTTCAAAAGACGTTCATTCAGCTTGTCAGAGCCTTGTGCATTTCTTTGGTTATTTCTTTAGTGTGCTGTTGTATGTGTTGGTATATAATTTTGAGATAGCTTATTATAGTATCCTAGCCCTTGGTATGAATTCAAAATCATATCCTTGTTGCACTTGAACTTGATGAAATTTTCTGCAGCACAAAATATGGTTGTGCATCTTGTGGAGTGTCGACATTTTTCATGATGCTTACATTTCTCAAGCAAATGCATATTTATTGTTCCTCACAGGGAGAAAGAATTGGCTGCTGTTAAGATCAATGCGGCTGATGTTGATATAATTGCAAATGAATTAGAGGTAACTTTTCTAGTGCTCTCAAGTTTTAATGTACATCAATGATGTATCTGCCAGTGGGTCATAAATATTGTCTGTGGTGTTGATATCAGTTGGACAAGAAATTGGCAGAGAGAACCTTACGCGAGCACAAAGGCGATGCAGTGGCTGCCATTCAATATCTTCTTCGCTAGAGGAGGAGTTTATGAAACTTTTATTGGGTTTCAAGTTTTGCCGAGCATGAGATGATGAATTGTCTGGGCCATGTATGAGGAAGTTCACCCACAGTATTATCCTAAAAACTTTTTGGAACTCGTATGTTTACTTGTTGCGCTTCTCTGCTCACGACTTTACTTGCACCTCACGGGTATTGGCTATCATTTGCAGTTGTGTTATGATTGATATGCATATGTTCATCCAGTTTAGTTCCTGTCTTGGCATTTTTTTGTATTGTTCATGCTTCAAAGAAACATGGGTTTGGCATTTCATAAGTAACACATGGTCAGATCACTCCATATAATCTAAGGTGTAGGATGGCTTTGTGCAACAATGCCAGTAGGAGAGTCGCGAAGAAGCATGTCACACAAGAATGTTTGAATTCTCGAGACATGTTTCTCTGACAACAGAGATGCCAATTGCAACTCCATGTTCAATTGAAGTCCAAAAGCCTGCATTAGGGACTTACAAGCATAACAGGGTGGGAAAGGAATGCACCTAGCAGAAGTATGAAGATAAACAACCAAACCCCAAAGTCTCGTTGAATTCCTCCCACCAATAGCTTCCTCATCATTTCCGTTAATAATCACTGCCACGACCAATGAAGCAATGGAACCCATATTTTCCATATATATATTGAGCATGGCAACCATGAGGGGCGCGAAGAGTTGACCCAACCAAGAACAAAGGCTGTATAAGCCCATCGTCCTGAATAACACTAACTGGTGAAGCATGGCAATCCACTATCATTCTGACCTATCTGCTTAAACAGAAACCTTGAAGCCTGAGGTATATCAGTAGCAGGATAATGCAAACCAATATACGGTTACAAGTCAGGCCTCTTAATCTCAGCCACACCCTCACCATGCTTCTCCTCGTGAAAGTTGTAGACCATTGCCCTATCATACCCATACCCAGTAAGCTCCTTCACACATTCCACCACAGTATCACACAACAGCTTGATATCCCCACCCGGGAGCGATGGTAACTGTGAAATTGCAGTAGAGTTCCTCGAATGAATCCAAAGAGGGTTTAACAACGTGATTTCCCTAGCCCCAAATGCCTTCTGGAGCAGAAACCCACCAGACGGCGTGAAAAGGGTGCGCCCATCAGTCCCAAGATAAAGGATCTCTGGTTTCTCCAGAGAAGGTACTGATTGCGGGGTCAAGACCAGCATTTCACTCGCGTTTTCGCTGTAGGGAATCACACTAAAAGAACCTTCATCAACGGCGATCATGCATCCAAAAGGCTAGATGTGGCCGCTGCGCTGGATTATGGAGAGGTAAGCAATGATTTGCTGTTCGGGGGCTGACTGGCTGTTGGTGGACCTCACTGAACGAGAGTAATCAAACGACTTACCTGACTCTCCGGATTGCTCAAAGACCGCGTGAAGCTGAGCATCCACTGTGTACTGGGCAATTGCTTTGCTCACAGACTCGTTTTTGTTGGCATTGGCGCTGGTGTTGTAGTAAGCTCTCGGCTTGCTGGTCCCCGAGTACTGAGCAGCATGCTGCTGCGACTGAGCCGCTCCGTCGCCACCAGATGCCATTGACACTCGCTGTTGTTTGGGTAATTTTATGTACTGGATGATTTCTTCGCTAAACGAAAATCTAGCAGCAGAGAAGAGCACAAATCCAACACTGAAATGGGGTTTAAAAACATCCCCCACAAAAAAAAAAAAAAAAAAAATCTTTCTCGTTTTGCTTTTCGGTTTCTTTTTTTTGTTTTTGTCTCCGTACCTGCGGACCACGAAGAAAAGACAAGCGGTTTACGGGGACTCGCTTGACGAGGATCTAAAATAACAACAACAACAATAATAATAATAATAATAATAATAATAATAATAATAATCGTGTTTAAAAGAAATGACGTATGTATCAGCCAGATCTGGTATGTAAAATATTTTAAACTGTACTTAATACATTTATGAAGACTTTAAGATTCGCCGCTATTTTGATGACTCTATTAACAAGTGACCTGGGCGACATAAATGTACACGTGAAATAATGTCAATTATGTTATTTAGTGCAATTTTGAACGATTCGCATGTTTGTCGTTCAAAGTTCTTTTAAAATTCTCTTTTATTTATTTATTTTATTTTTTAATAAATCTTTGACTATAAGTCTACAACACGTGTGTAGAAGGCAAGAAGCTTGAGTATCTTACCAGCGTCCAGCGATCAGCAAACATAGTTCTTGCATAAAGCAAAGCTATTCGTACGTTTGACCGCTACGAGGAGGCAACCTCAGTTTCCTGCCCACGTGATCAATCCCTTGCTTTCCGCTTCACTGTCACGTGACAGCTGCTCATTATCTTCACCCTTTCTTGTTCAAGGCTACGTATTTAAGATTTAAATTTTTCTTTTTAAAATTTTAATTTAATAAAATTAATCTATTGTTTACTTTACAAATTAATAAAATTTTTAATTAAAAAAAAGTCCTTTTGCTTGCTTGACTTTCATGGCGTCTGACCACAGTGTAGACTCCAAGGATCCTGATTCATGAGTCGAGGAATATCAAATATAAACCGATTCTCATGCAATAGTACCAAGACAAAACTCTTCTGCAAATAAATATGAAAAGAGTATCGTGGTTTTTACTTACACGAAAGGCTGAAACCAAGACATTATGGCAGCAATTCTTCAATAATGATGGAAGGACTTCTTATTCAAGCATCCGATACAGCTTACAAAAGAAGGCGCTTGGCCTGTTTATCAATACAACATTAATCCAACAATTGAACCGCATCCAAGCAAATTGAAGATTACAGAAAATTTTGAAAAATAAAAAGGGCCATCGAAAGCAGTTCAGCATTGCACTTGCTACCTTCAAGTCTCTCACTTCGTGTAGAGTACATCCTCCCATGGATGGCGGTATAGAGGCTGTTTCAATCTCTTCTGGTCGAATGTGTGCCTGAATTCCGATTAAGAAGCGTTACAAAGTGCAAGTGCAATATCTTATCATGCTACTAACAATTTGATGTGTCTTTTTCCACACACACACACACACTAAAAAAAAAAAAGGAAGTAGGCCCTCAGATTGTTAGTCACCTTTAATAAATCTAATAAAAGAATTTGTTCAAAATAAGTTCCGACCCTTCTGAGCAAATGCTATTTAGGGCCAAAAAGCTTAAAGAGTAAACCTACTCACCCAATCAGACCAATGGAGCGAGCCAACACAAAAAGACCATTCAAATAGCCAATTGCAACAACCTCGTCAATCTCTTGTTTGCTGAACATTCCACTGCCAGCAAGAAGATCCAAGAAAAGTGACCCAATTGCACCATCAACATTAAGGACCAGGTTATTGGCCTTGGAGAGAGTATAGGTTTCAACTTGAACAGCGTATTCCATGTATTTCACAGAAGGGAAATGTGTGCGAGCAAATTTCTGTAGCAGCTCT
Source organism: Kandelia obovata (assembly GCA_021464305.1). NCBI lineage: Eukaryota > Viridiplantae > Streptophyta > Magnoliopsida > Malpighiales > Rhizophoraceae > Kandelia > Kandelia obovata. The sequence continues at coordinate 3,278,606 of CM038475.1, read as the reverse complement.
ACTCTTTTGTCTCTGTTGTCACCCCTCTTGATCCTTTTATAAAAGGAAGAAAAACAAGAGTTTCCAAATTTCGGACCCCATAAGAAACTCAAATTTCACTTGTTGATAGAGTTGCATAGTTTCATGAAGATACTCACACAGCAACAATTCCACATACCTGTGTCCAATCCCAGGGACGCGAATTCCCTTCTTTTTCATCCCTTCAACAAACTCGTACGGTGTCAGACTCTGGCAAGGCAGAGCAAAGAAGCACAGCTTAGATTCTTGAAAGCACTAGAGCAGTCTGGAATGAAAGACCAAGGTATCTGGAGTCTGAGTTAAGAAAAGCCCATTCAAGCTTACCCTGTCATAAGCATCCTTGAAGTATCGAGCAGCATCATCGATGGCACCACCAAATCGAGGACCAATTGTCAGCAAGCCTGTTTGAAAAGATCATTATTTTATATTTTTCTCATATGCTTCAGTAAACCCACTTGATTTAGCAGGTTAAACTTGTGAAGAATATGGAAGTTCGTGTGGTGCCATTTTGTTACCAGAGACAAGACTAGAAACTAGGTCCTTTCCAGCTCGCGCTGTCACTATAGTGTTGTGAGCACCAGAGACGCATGGACCATGATCAGCACATAGCATTATGCATATCTGATTAAGAGCACAACCCATAAATAAAAAACAGCTAAAATACACCTTCAGCCTAAAATACAACCCAAACCCCAAACCAGAAACAAAGAGGGTGGTACAGTCACCTGAATACTTAGTCAATGTCACCCTGCAAATGGAAAGGCTCCTATGCCAAGTTCTATGGTTATAAGGAAACCTACCTCAATGAATTGAGTGCAGTAACGTGGAAGGCTGCGTTTGAACCATAAAAGCGAGATCACATCACCCACACCATAACCCCGTTCAACGATGGATGACATGGGTATGCCAGCATAGCATGGTTCTTCACCTGTAAGTGGATTACAAGAAGAGTTCAGTGCAATGAAATTTAAGCCAACAAGCACTTCAAAACAATGTGTGTGTGAGTGAAAATACCTCTGTCATCAGAGATGGTAGAAATAATATGAGTTGGAGCCCGAACTTTGCCACTCTTAATTGCAGTGTTAAGATCCTCAGGGATTTGTGGAGGTCTCACCTCCTTCAAAGGTGTAATCTTCCCTTCTTCAGCCTTTGAGAAAGAAACCATAATTTCAATGATGCTGATCAGACAGCTTTAGGAACCTTGAATGGATTTGGAGAGACACAAGCAGATAAAAGGTTACAGCATGTAATTACTAACCAGTTTCTCAAATGTTTCCTTAATTGCAGCTTCAAAAGCTTCATATGAGGTGGGAACAACAGCTCCAGCATCCTTTAGAGCTTGATTTTTCGCTTGGGCAGACTCCATCTCACCACCACTTTTAGCACCCTAAGTTGGAGTAAATAAAGAAAGATTGAGAATACTTCATCTTCCATGGAAGTCAAGTTTTTGGCTTTCTAAAAAGATGGGTACAAGATAGTTTATAAACTTACAGCATGGCCAAATTGCACTTCTGACTTAAAGAGTCGGGCACATGTTCCACTGACCCAAGCAACAACTGGTTTGGTCACCTTCCCCTGTTTAAGGGCTTCAACAAGGGAATATTCATCCCGTCCACCAAGCTCTCCAAGTACAACCATCATCTTGACCTATAGACAAGAAAATCAAATTGGAGAAAAAAAAATTTATGCAAGACTGATTATCAGTCCCAAAATCCTAATTTGCATCAATCAGAAAGTGCGGATTGTGAGCTGATAACTGGTCACTGCATACAGTCACTAATACAAAAGTCAGGCTACCATTCCAACGAGTCTTTGCAAGAGCTACAGTTTTTTTTGGTCTCAAACATTGCAAACCTTTTATATTGGGTATTTATTAATCAGTAGATGTGCAAGTTGGCAGGGGATTATTTCTGGCTTTGTCAATAATATAGAAACTAAACATATAGACCCCTAAGCAAGTGAAAAGAAACAGTAATATACCTGTGGGATGTTGTTGAACCTCAAAACATGGTCAGAAAGAGTAGATCCAGGGAACACATCCCCTCCAATTGCAATACCTATCAGATTTTGAAACAGAGCACCCAAGCTTTATGCTGATTCAGATCTGAATGCATCAAAAAAGACCAATGAAAAAGAATCTAAGTTTCTAGCATGAAGGAGTACCTTCATATATTCCATCAGTTACACGGGCAATGGTATTGTACATCTCATTTGACATGCCGCCCTGCAAGTAGCAACAAAGCATTATATTCAGAACTGTTGACAGGTAGGATTGGTCAGCAAAATGTGCTAAACAGGGTAACAAACCACAAAACTCATCAAGTGTACCTCAAAAAGGATTACAACCTTTTTACTCTCAATTGCCACAACCAAAGGCATTTTGTAATTGTTATTTTTCAAGATGATACATGCACATTAGGCATATGCAGTAGCTTCTTATGTGTCAGCCAATTGATCCATGCAGTACTAACTAACCTAAGAATTCTGCCCACTTTTGAAAAAAGAACAGTAATATCAAAGTTGATCCGAACGGAGCTAGAAGCAGAGTGTAATTCTCCGCAAGTAAAAATGTAAATGAGGAATTATGTTCACCCATTTTTTGCACCACTACCCTCTTTACAGCCATTATCTCTCCTAATCTGACAAAAAGGTTTATGACACAGCAACCTATTCTGATGATAGTAAACAACTCCCCATACTATAAATAACCTCACAGAGCAGCCTTATTCCTAGGTTAAACAAAGAGTATGTTACAAATATGAGGAGCACAGTTCAAAATAAAGCTAATGAGAACTAACAGTAAAAAATAATCCCTTCGAGTGGTCTGCAAATGATGGCCTGAGATTAGACATTTACACGTAACATAGAACAGTAGAATGAATACATACAGACTTGGAGACAAATCCAACAGATCCAGGCCTGTACAGTTTGCAAGCAATTATGTTGTCAATAGTTCCAGCAGTGTCTCCTATCTTAAATGCTCCAGCTTGAATACCTCCAACAGTTGCTGGACCAATGACCACCTACAACATCATCAGCATTTAAATCAGGGCGAAAGATTATACTAGACCATGAAAATAAACCCACTGGGAAATTTGTCAATCACCAACTTGATATCCAAGTACAAATGCCTGAACATTCACTTCAATAAGTATAGCTCAATCTAACTGATCTTGCATCATAATCTCACCTTGTTGTTGGACCGTGCATATGCAATTAACTGCTTGGTGTCCAACTCAGGAACACCCTCAGCTATTATAGCCACAACTCGAATGGTTGGCTGTTTCAGAGCAATCATGGATGATGCGGCGGCACTGCAAACAAATTAATAATTGAATGTTCAATGAATAAGACTACTAAAAAACAACTATGACATACAGGATGTCATAAAGTAAACCAATACAAACCTTCTGAATGATGCAAAGTTAATAAATACATCAGCAGTTGGATGTGCTGCACAGGCTGCCTCAATGCTGCAAATAAATCAAAACAATCATCAAAGACTCTTAAAAACTAAGATACCCTTTATAATCAACAACCCAAAAAGAAAGGAGAGGACCTTAAAACTAAGATACCCTTTTACGAGCAAAACACACAAAAAAGAAAAGGAAAGCTTTCCATACTTAATCACGAATGAAGTTCTACAGGTTCTATATGGGGCTTACTTATGTCTACAACTGAATTGTTTCCCTAAAGGAATACAAAGAATTTTATATTAAATTGATCAGTTAATATCTTTCCAAGACAGCCAACTGAAGTCATTGGGCTTTAGTGATATCAAACTTTCAATTGTAGATACAACAAAAGCTGCACCTGAAACAAATGTAAATACTAGCTGATCAATGGCAAAATCTCATTTGGCAATCAAACTGATTGCAGATAAAATGTTCTTAACAAGAAGAAGATGTTTCTAAGAAACCAGAATGTGCAGGAAGAACGGTTCCTTCCCAAAAATAATAATAATAATTAAAATCTCAAACTGGATAACAATTACCATCACATTCAATTCAAAATAACTAAATCAATCTAGCTTAGCAATTTCAAACCCAAAGACAAAGCCTACAGCAGTCAGTTAAGAAGGCACGAAGCCAGGTAAACATAGCTTACGTTGAATGGACAGGGATTGCAATTTCCTCCTGACCAAAGAATAGTTTCTGAAATCCCTCAGCACCAGGGTTAATAATTCCAGCAACAGATGGCGTTTCCCTCCCTAAAAGTACAAACAAAAAAAAATGCAAATTGCATTCACACGCTTCGCTGCAGACGCAATTATGTAATCCCCCGACAAATTTGTATTATCAAGATGAAAACAATGGGGAAGTAATAGGATACCGCAAAGAAAGTCAAAATCGAGCATGCGTTGGATAGGAAGCTGCTTGTAGTTGTAGAACAAAGCTTGTGTAGTGCGCGAGAAGAGTTGTCCGGTTGCCATGGCTTAGTAGTCTCGAGAGACCTGACAACAAACACGATCAAAAATCAATACTGCAGTGCCTAATAGTTTACGGAAAAATCACTAATCAGAATTGGAAATGAATGCATGCATGCACTCTTCAAAACTTCAGACAACAATTCTCGTGTGTTCAGAATAATTTTTTTTTTTAAAAAAATAAAAATAAAAAATAAAAAAGAGCTCTTAAAACGTTGTCAGCCTACCAAACTCTTGATTCTGAACACGAGTAACCAAAAGAAGACCACAACCTGATCTTCGACGACTCATACTGTCCGATTTCAAGACCAATGGGCATTTCCATTTCCATGTTTTCACCGAAAGCTATTTATTTATTTATTTATTTTTAAAGAAAAGAAAAAAAAGTCTAATGCAGATCTACCTGACTGCCAAACACACACCTAACCAGAAACAAACATCGCCGTAGATCTTAGGAAAAGGGAAATGCTAGTTTAAATCAAGAGCACGACGTCGTTTAATAAAATCTCAGCCGCAGCTCATCACCAGTTTGTAACAACCTCAGAAAAAAAAAAAAGGATCTCCCATTAATATAGAAAAAATTAAACTGATTTATACGATGACTCGAAGTGGTATGTTTGATCACTAGATAACAAAATAGAGTATCAGAAGCGAAGCCTCGATCAACGGTGGCCAGCAATGGAGAACAAAAGGTGCTGGATTGGAATGGAGAATTAGATCTGAGAAAAGCGGAAATTTCGGAGTGATTGTAAGTGGAATCAATACCTCGAAATGAAAATGAAAACGGAAATGAAAACGAACTCACAGCTCTCTATAGAGGCCTCGTTTAAGTCGCAGGGTTCAAGTGTCAAAGAAGCTGCGAAAGGGACGACGATTACTATATAGTAAGTGTGAGACACAGATAGAAGAGATGAAGGTAGAGGGAAATGGCAACTACCGCGAGAAGGGCAGAGAGAGAAGAGACAGAGAGACGGCTGGTCACGTGCCCCGCGGTAGTTAGTTCACAGGGCATCATCTGATATTTAAGTGTTGTTTTTATGCATAATTAACTCATTATAATTATTAATTATAATTATAATATATTTTTTTTTTCAAATAACAATTAATTATAACCAACGAATTGTCGGTCTAATTTCACAGTTTATTTCACCAATATCTTAATTTTTATTTTTTTTTGTCCTGTTCTTTGTTGAGCATTTGTTGGGATGAATATGTTTTGGTTTGTTGAGAGTTGGAGAAAGACGACTCCACTGGCTCAGCCGTCTGGGTGCGGTTAGGTAGATGATCGAACCCAATAAGCAATCAGTGGCTTAGGTTTAACTTCACAACTTCCGGTACAAATATTTTCCCCCTTTTCAAATATTGATGCCAATGCGGCAATATTTCGTCAAAAATTACAATCTTTATAATAATTTTAATATTAATATAAATACTTAAAATAATTTAAAATGTGTGTATATTTTTAAATTATTACAAATATTTATATAATTATTTAATAATAATTTCAGAACTATATGCAGAGCTCTGCATATAGAAGATAACAACTAACACCATGCCATGCCATTGCGGAGAGTTCGGTGAGGCAATTGATGTTTTGTTCATTTATTAGACGAGTTGGTACTTAGGCTACAGTAAACGGTTAGGATTCTCAATCACAACCTGCATGAAACGGCCGGTGTTTTCTGTCGGAGAAAGCAAGGGGAAATAGCTTGCTTTTTAGATTTGGACGAGGAAAGTGTCTTGTCCCAACTTCTAAGATAGTACAGCAACCAGTCCCAACAACTTTCAAAATTTGATCCGCCCTCCTTCCCCCCCGGTCCGGACAAAACAAGTAAAAAGAGTATCCTTTTTAAATTTACTGTATGACAATATATATATATATATATATATATATATTTAAATAAATAGATAGTAATATTTAAAAAATATTTAAATAGATAAAATAATTTTATTTTATTATTTTTATTATATTAATCAATAAACATTACTATATAATGTCGTTCTACAGATAAACGAGAGAAGAAAAGTAGAGTTGGAACGACAAATTCAAAAAGGCTACGGAAGCACGCAGATTTAGACCGGCGAATTAAAAACACACACACACGGATTCTGTTTTTTACTTCCTTTCTCATTAAAACAGATTTCACGTCGAATGGTATAATTTGGTCATTCTTTAAATAATAATGCCAATGAGAGTTCACAAAACGCCTTGGACAGCGATCTCGCGGTGGTCCAGTCAATTCATGGCCGCGCCTCCTTCAAAATATAAATTTTTTATCAACACTAGACCTTACACGTAATATTATTTAATCCTAACAGATCACTTAGACCCAGGGTCATAGCAGCCTCTTCATCTTTCCAAACCAAACATAAAATAAAATAAAAGAGATATGTTAAACAGAAAAAAAAAATTATTTTAAATTTTTATAAACATATTTTTATTTTTTATTTAATTCTTATATATATATATATTTATTTATTTATTTATTTCAAATTAATAAATTTTTTAACAAAAAAAATTACATGTCAATTCACAACTTGACTTTTTTTCGGTTTGATTTTGAGTCAATTCAAATGGAGTGTGTGTTTTTGTGTGTGTGCGTGTGCGCGCGCGCACATTTGTGTTCATAATCTTTAAGTTAAACATTTGAATAAGTAATTTAAATTTATTATCATAATAATGTTTCAAAAAACAATGATTATACTTTTATACCATAGGTCATCAAATGCATGATCATGTTCCATAAATGCATATAATCGCATCTCGTGTACTAATTCCGTGTCAAAAGATTTATATATCGTATGCCACAGTGTCAAATTGCACTCAGCGATTAAGAGAGAGCAATTGCATCGAAAGGAAGTGATGAGACTTTCAAGTAAGAGGAGACATAAATGCAGCACAAACGGAAATAAATTCAAGGAGGAAAAGATATCTGTTGGATAATCAATAATCAAATGTTTTAGGCAAATATTTAAAATTTGATCAAATCATTCCATTTATTTTAGATATAAACACTCAATATATTTCAACATAAGAGGACGATAGAGTCAAGATTTGAACATAAATTCAATATGTCAAAACATGTCGTTAAACCATTCAAATTACTATCTTGGGTGGGGTGGGGTGGGGTAATTAGGACTCCTTTTACTTTCCCCTGAAGTCAACTAATTTTTTAATTCTCAACAATAGTTTTTAACAGCAACTGTTGAACATTTGAGACGCCTATAGTAGGAAGTGCCAAAAAAAAAAAAAAAAACAACCACAACCACGACAGGAAGTAAATGTGATTACTTGATGTTACACTAAAAAAAAAATCATATATGTTGCCTCAGGGGGGAGAAAAATAGAGTAAACTGGATTAACTCAATGGTTAATGGTTAAATTAGGATAAATTCAATGGAAAATTTAGTAATTAAACACTTAAATTTTTGTCTTGAAAACATACCACTATATAATAACACTCGTTAAGCTAAGTGATAAATACTCTAATAAAATAATTTTTTTACATTTAACTTAATTAATTTGTAGAATGAAAAAATATGATTAATTTTGTTTTGTTATTTCTTAAGAATGGATACCTATACCTATATATATATATTGTTACTTAGGCACTCTCACCGATCCCTTGACGCGAGGGCCTTGACCATAAGCCAAACCAACAAGCTACAAGGACAGCTGGCATGTGCAACAATATTTTTTGGTTCACCAGTTAGGCCTGTGTGCATTGAAGGCTCCCACAAATCAATGGCCCTTTCCAATATAATAAAGAAAATCAAACTTACCATTTGTGCAAAGATCAAGTTAATCTTCTTCTTCCAAATGCGAGGAGTTGAATTGAATTGCACTGTTAGAGTAAACCGCGGTTTATTTTCTTAATTGTCTCACTGATTAATGTGAAACGTTTAAACCATGTAGAGAAATTATAGAAAAGCTTGTAAAAACATTAAACACTAATCTGATCATTAGGTAAAGCCCTGGTAACCGCTACCAGGACACTATGTTCAGATTACAGAAGTATAGTCCTTTAATTAAACTCTAAACAAGATTTTGGAGTTGTCTCAAACGACTAATACATCAAGCCTCATTGCTGTCATGCCTCCGTTCTTGGTTTCCTCCTGCCATTGTGATTCATCAGATTGTTCACTGGCATGTGAGTGGCTATCAGTGTGCATTGGGGATTAATAAAACAGTACCATGGAGAAACAGAGTTTTGCAGTGGGAACTGGGAAGCTGTGGCATTGTTGTGACAAATGATCTCCAGTTATCGATGCTGACAACATTGGCACAGGCCTGCACTTTTCAGGTAGTATTGTGCAGAGAGTTTTGAGAGATATGCTCCGCCCGTGTCAATGTTACCTCGTTCTTGCTGTTTTTTTCTTTGATCCATTGGTCTCCTTTTTCTTTCTGTTTTAGGAAAATGAAAAAGGATCCCAAGTACTATCACTGATCCTCCAGGAGCGGATTATAACACTTCACGGTTCCAACCAGACCAAGGGCTGCTTTAAGTGCCTCCAAAAGACATTCAGAGTGGTCCTCAATACAAGCATGACCATGTTTTACTTGCATAGAACTCAAGGGTCTTCCAACGATCTGAGTTTACAGAATTATGGACATCTTGTAAACAAATTTTCTTTCAAACAGGTAGTGGCAAAAAAGGCATTACAACTAGGGAAAAACATTGCACCAACCTTGCGTGCATAGCCCCCATAAGCTATGCCACCAATTAAAGCATGCAATGAATGAGGTGTGCCAATTGGTTCCCTTTCCTCAGTGCTCTCTATAATAAGAATTTGCATGAAAACAAAACAAAGAAACGGAAAGGGGTCATAGTAGTTAAGATCATGGGGTAACAGCATACCAGTGATGAATGTGGTTTGAAAAAGCCCCTCTGTTTTTAACCCATCAACTGTGTGAGCATTGGTGCCACCCGCCAATTGTAAGAAACCTAGCAGCAAATGAAGGTGAAATAAAATTCAACACATAAAGAGGGCTTGTCCAATGCCACTGAGAATTGTTAAATAGTATGCATAAAGGATTACAATTTTACAGGAGTGAATCTGTATGCACACCAGGGGGCTTGTCTTTGGCAGCAGCCAAATGAACAGCAAATGCAATGGATTCCCTTGTTGCACCTCGTCCAATGTCTCCACTCATTGGGCGACCATCCAGCTTCAATCCAAAGGTGACATGGATTTTAGAAACTGCTTTTAAATTTTGATGTCTAAATATGAAAACACATGCATTAGACTGGAAATAACATTGGCCTCACCTGCCATAAATTGAGGCAATTTAGATGAGGTTCCATGATTGAGTAAATCTCATTCATTGAAGATAGAGTAAAGTTCCTGGCATAAGGTAAGCTAACCTGTAGGCAACAGCATATTAATGCGGAATGAACCAAAAGTTTAATATAAGCTCTAGTCATATATCACAAGCCGGACTTAACCCAACAAAAGACATTGGTTCAGTCAGCAGTAGAAGGGTTTGTACTTACAGCCACTAGTTTCAGATGCCCAGTTGAATCTCCCAAACCATCCCACAGATCCTTAAAGGGCACCGTCTGCCTGAAAACCAATAAAAAAAAAGATAAAAAGGAACAAAGAAAAAGGGGGAAAAAATAATTATATCTGGGCAGATGTTATTGTCTAGGAGAAGGCATAAGAACATGACTGAAGCAATATCATTATGCTTCACAAATGTGAGTCATTTGACTACTCCATTGGTACAGTCTTGTGCTACATGTTATAGAAAATAAAGTAGCAAGAAGGAGACACAGGAGTTTCACTCAAAGGACTTCAAGATATCTGCCAGAACTTAATTTCCATATTGGTTTATCTATTATGGACAAGTACCTTCCATTGGTATGTATCTCTATGGCATCGACATCATTTCTTTTAAGAAGTTCAGAAGTAGCAACAGCATCTCTCACGTATGTAATTACCCCTACATCAATTTGAGCAAGTTAAGACTAATTGTATGCAATGAAATACAAATTTGAAATTATTCAGCATGAAATAGAACAAAATGGAAGGCCAAACATGATCGAAAAGTGTAACATAACAAAAAAGGAAGACCACCCACTTATTTTATCATAAGGACAAACTGGAATGCAACGGCCACAGCCATAACAGCGCTCTGTTATTACTCCACCCTGTAAATTGTAAATTTAAAATATGATTAACTTCAAGGATAATTTGACATTGATAGATATCAGAATGTACATTATTTGGAAGAGCTGTTGTACATGTATTGTATTGGTATCGCCAGAAAATTTGGCTGTTGATTTGGCCTTCTGCAACAATATTGCATTTGCGGGACAAACAATTTCACAAGGCCTAGAACAGTCTAGTGGACAATCCTCTGGATCGAATTCTGTTAAAATAACAATATTAAAGTCAGATCGAAAACATTCTTACATGTTCCATATTGGGTCTCTTTGAAGAATTATTTATGCTTGTTAGCGACAAAACTAATCAAGATAAATTAATAAATAAAAGGTAGCATTCACCTGCTTTACGGAAGTGCAAATCCTCATCATCATTTACACTAATCATGACCCAAGGCCGGCGTATGTTCACAATCTCTCTTGCCACTTCAATACCTTCATTTACAGCAGTCACCACTGCCGCATCAGCGGCACAGTCTATGCAATCAACTGACAACCATAATTCATCGCATAATCATGAGCCCCAGTAGCCATAGACATACGTGCAATTATATTATATGTGTGCTGAGCAATCCAAAAGCATATAATAAACAAACTTTATAATTTTTTACCTCCAGCTAGAGCATAAACTAGAGAAAGGTTCCGGATATCAACAACATCCTAAAGAGAGGCCAAAATACGTATCATTTTGAGTATCAGAAATGTTTAAAGCTTTTCCAGGGTATGACTAAGAGATTGGGGGGTTGGGAACTTCATACCTCAAAGCTAGCACCGCATATAAGCTTGAACCAATTGCCCTTTTTTAGTGATTCCTGCGGAGTAGACACAAGTGAAGGAACCCCAGCTGTTTTTACGAGCTTTCTGATATTATCAAGATATCTTTCGTTCCTATGACCAACTTTTCCTGAAATGCAAGCACGGTGCTAGTCTGAATATAAATTTTCAGTGCAAAAGACAAGAAGGAACATGCGCAGTGTTACTACTAAAAGCAAGAAGGAACCTTGACACTGAGGCGAAATTGCTGCGTTGATGGAGAAGCTCAAAGCCATATCTCAGGACACTGTACACAGACAAAGAGGTGAGCGAGGGAGCGAAGGAGATTATCCCTTCAATGGGCCTCTTTTTTCAAAGAAAAATGGCCGTCAAAAAACATTTGAGCTCGTGGCCAAGTGGACCCAAAAAAATTAAAAAAGTACTCTTCTTATGGGCTGCAAATGAAACTTACAATAAACAAAACAATGTTTTGGGCCTATGTGCTGCCAAAATTGAGTATCCCAAGCATTGAACAAGGAACCAAACCCAATCTCCGAAACACCGAAGTTTAAACTTCCAACCTGAGAGGCCTGTCGATTAGATAACGAAGTACAGACTAAAACTGTGGCAAGAAGTAAGGGAGAAAAAGTAAAAATCGGATTCCTGTTGCGTAATGTCTAACAGTTGATTAGAGCTCGATAATTGCTCTGACATTGGGAATCTCCATCGACTCAGTTTGCATAATCTCATATTCTTTAACATACCTAAACTAACCATCCCTAATTACAACCCCAGATTCCCTTTCCTTGGTTCAGACAAGAATTAAGAATGATGTTAAATAATATGAAATTTTTTAAATTTATTATAAAGATATTATTTTTATTAAAATAAATAAATTTTTTAGTATATTATTTAAAAAAATTTATTAATAAAAATTATCTATTTTAATGACAGTGATACATCGGCAAGCAAACCGATGCAATTATGCCAATGGGTGTCCAGGGCCTTCCAAAGCGTATTGCCTACCCATGTATATGTGCAGATACCTGAATCAATATCTAAGGCCTGTATCGTTCTTTGCAAATTCGCAGGCTTGCTACATTTAATTTCGTTGTTGAATTGTCAGCAATGGTAAGATGCTTGTACAAGTATAGCTTAGCTAAGAAGGGCCTAATAGAAACTCAAATCCTCAAGAAACGCGCATAATTTAAGGGCAATCAATGCGACGAGGCAACCTACGTTTCTTTGCTTCCGTTGCTCTCTAACAACCCTCTTGCCCTATCAATTGGACACTAGACACGAACATTACCAAAAAAAATTAAAAAATACAAATATATATATATATATATATATATATATAAATAAAACGCCAAATGTTGAGTACAGAGAGAGAAAACGCAACTTTTTCTTCCTATGTTCTATCTGCTTGTTTGCCTGAATTCCAGGAAATCCTGTAAATCTCAAATTCTGATTAAAAATGAAAAGAAAGTTGATGCCAAAGCTCGTTTCCCATGTTTCTTCCTGTACCCTGTTTTCTTCTTTGAATACGAAGTACAGGACCCATGTCTTGTTTTCTCTCGTTAATTTCTCTATCATCTTAAATGCAATCATAGTTTCGAGCGAGAATTCAGAAACTGGGTCATATATCCTAGCTTGTGGCGCTTCCAATCCTGGAACTGATATCGATGGCAGGAATTGGCAGCCTGATTCCAAGTACATTAGTCCTCCAGGTAATTCCATTACAGCAACATCCCAGTATCAAGATCCTTCATTGCCATCCACGATCCCCTATATGACTGCAAGGATTTTCACATCCGAATCTTCATACAAGTTTTCTGTTTCTCCAAAGAGTCGCCTGTGGATCAGGTTGCATTTCTACCCATCAACCTATAGCTCCCTCAATCCCAATGCCTCTTATTTCTCTGTGACTGCAAATACGTTCACACTTCTTAACAATTTCAGTTCTTCTATAACAGCACAGGCCCTGACACAGGCTTTTATCGTTAGAGAGTTTTCTTTGACACCAATCCAATCTGGTATTCTCAACCTGACTTTCACACCCTCCACAAAATATAATCAATCTTTTGCCTTTGTCAATGGCATTGAAGTGGTTCCCATGCCTGATATTTTCCAGCCCGCGACAATGGTTGGTTATAGTGACCAGACTATTGATGTCAGCAGCTCTACTTTGCAAACAATGTTTAGGTTAAATGTTGGTGGACAATACATTCCTGGAACAAATGACTCAGGCCTTACAAGAACTTGGTATGATGATACACCTTATTTGTTTGGTGCTGCCATGGGTGTCACATCTCAAGCTAACATCACAATCCAGTATCCTACCAAGGAAGTGCCCAAGGACATTGCTCCATTGGATGTCTACAGTACTTCCAGATCAATGGGAACGGATCCAAGGGTGAATCAGAATTATAATCTCACATGGATATTTCAGGTTGACGCAAATTTCACATACGTTATCAGGTTCCATTTCTGTGAGCTTCAGGTCACCAAAATTAACCAGAGAGTGTTTGATATTTATGTGAACAACCAAACAGCACAAGCGGCTGCCGATGTGATTGGTTGGGCAGGATCTCAGGGAGTGCCTGTCTATAAGGATTATGCAGCACATGTTAGTGATGAGACAGGTGATGAGGAAATGTGGGTGGCATTGCATCCGAGTGTGTCAATGAAGCCGGAATACTATGATTCGATTCTCAACGGATTGGAGATTTTTAAGCTCAGCGACTCTAGAGGGAATTTAGCAGGTCCCAATCCGGTTCCATCAGCAATGTTGCTTCAGGCTGAAGCAAAAAATAGTTTTTCACCATCAGGGTCTAGTACTGGACCTATCATTGGTGGCATTGCCGGTGGAGCTGTCGGATTAGCAGTAGTGGCTATAATCGCCCTCCTTGTCTTCAAAAAGAAGAGGGATTACAATGGAAATCGGTGCAGGAGTGCTACTTGGTTGCCACTCTATGGGTCATCCCACACATCAGCAAGCAAATCAACAATAACCGGTAGAAGCAATACTCCTAGCCATCTTTCTTCTCTTGCACAGGGTCTCTGTCGCCATTTTTCATTGCCGGAGATTAAGCGTGCCACAAAGAACTTTGATGAGTCTCAAGTTATTGGAGTTGGAGGATTTGGCAAGGTCTACAAAGGCGTTATTGACCAAGGGACAAAAGTCGCTATCAAAAGATCAAACCCTTCTTCAGAACAAGGAGTTAACGAGTTCGAGACAGAAATTGAGATGCTTTCAAAGCTGAGACACAAGCATTTAGTGTCTTTAATTGGATTTTGTGAAGAAGATGGTGAGATGATTCTGGTTTATGATTACATGGCTAATGGTACATTAAGGGAGCATCTCTATAAGGCCAACAATCCCGCTGTGTCTTGGAGACAAAAATTGGAGATATGTATTGGTGCTGCAAGGGGACTTCACTATCTGCACACTGGAGCCAGGTACACCATCATTCACAGAGATGTGAAGACCACAAACATTCTCTTGGATGAGAAATGGGTGGCCAAAGTTTCTGACTTTGGGTTGTCAAAGACAGGCCCTAATCTTAATCAAACCCATGTTAGTACAATGGTAAAGGGTAGCTTTGGATACTTGGACCCTGAGTACTTCCGGAGACAACAGTTAACAGAAAAATCAGATGTGTACTCTTTTGGGGTAGTGCTGTTTGAGGTATTGTGTGCAAGGCCAGCCCTTAATCCTACCTTGCCCAAAGAACAAGTTAGTCTTGCAGATTGGGCTCTACAGTGCCAAAGAAAGGGAACTCTTGAGGACATCATTGATCCACATCTTCGAGGAAAGATAAATGCTGAATGTTTTAAGAAGTTTGCGGAGATAGCGGAGAAGTGCTTGGCAGATCATGGCAACATGCGTCCTTCAATGGGTGATGTGCTCTGGAATCTTGAAACTGCACTCCAATTGCAAGACAATCCTGAAGGAGCTAAACTGATCGTAGGCATTGGGCCAAATGTCACATATAACATACAAAGAGTGATGATTAGTATAGAGGAGGAGAGTGGTGTGAGTGAGGAAACTGATGATTCAAACACTAGTGAAATGTTTTCACAGATAGCAAATCCTAGAGGAAGATGAGCATCAAATGAAAATGTGCTACTTCTGTCCCATCTTTCTTTCTTTGTTTTTTTTTTTGCCCCTCTTTGAAGTAGTAAGAATGCAGGGCGATTGAAATCGAAAGATGTATAATATTATTTCTGTAAATAAGTTAACCTTTTTCATTAAAATTACTATAGCTTTTGTTTTTTTTTTTTTTTGGTTTATTGTTCATGCTAGTTTATGCTTTTTTACACTACTCCAAACCCAATACAATGCGGAGTGTAGGTGTGTAGCAGATAGCACTCTCTTTCGTTACCCTTTGTCCACTCCCGGCGTTGGATGACGCAGACGAATTTGGTACCCTCCATTTTTATGCGAAGTAACGGATGACACAGACGAATAAGGAACAATGGTTCCTTGTGAAGGGCTCCCTTTGGCTTCTCAAATTACTATGTCAATTGTTGTTCTCGAGCAGCGAGCTTTGGTGCTCAAATGCAACCTACTTTGCCAACTCACGTGAGAGAGAGAGTTAAAGACCCTATTATGGGGCATACAATGCATTACAGACGTATGATCATTACGTTTCAACCGGGTTATTCTATTCCACCTCTCAGACAGAAGAAAGAAAATAACTTGAATCATAATACTTAATAGCATGGCGATACATTTATACAAAACTTCTACCCCGAGCACAAGCAATGGAACTGTAGACCGTCAAGTGAAATCCAATACACGAAATTATTTGATCTATGGACAGCATCGCTGTGGTAAAGGCCGTAATGCCAGAGGAAGGGGGAGGTCATAAGCGTCTATACCGTAAAATCGATTTTCGACGGGAGAGGGGAGACCCATGTGGGCTTTTACCCTATTCTCTGTCGCAACTCGTCTACTCAAAGGCTGCGTCCTCCAGGCTTTGCATACACTTCTTGTCTGCCTCTAGTCATTCTCATGGCACAGGCAAAATAATCTACATGTATAGCTCAAAAAGTGGTCATTTCTCTCCTGTCTGTCTCTCTGTCTGCCGTATAGACACATATGATATGGGCCAAGGTAAGAAAAGCGAGCCTGCAATGCAAATGAAAGCAGACGCCTGCCAGAAAACGCTCCCAGTTTCAGAACTGCTATCCCCTCCAGCCTCCACCATGCATCCTAAGGAACAGTAGCTTTTGAGATCGGGGAATTACTATTCCTTCACGATGAAAGTCCAAGCATATATGAGCTTCTTTTGAAAGGCTATTAGCAAATATTAGCAGTTCCAAATTCAAAACAAATGGTTTTGCAAAAGTAACAAAACTTGCAGAGTTCTAACTCTTAAAAAAGGTTCCGTGGTCCCATGTACAATAGCAGTTCGAAGTGCCTCAAAACTTGGCAGACTTGAAAGCAAGTGGATACATGAAGGAGTTTGAGTACGTGAATCTGATGGTCTGACCGGTCTTCAAAGGTTTCCCTCCGTTGACTAAGCAATCGTCGTAGGAGAGCCTCTTGAAGGTTCTTGGGTTTACCATTCTTGCAGAGGCAAAGCAGCCACAATGCAGATGGATATCTGAAGGAGCGCAATGGGAAACACAGGTGTTGACAATCTGCACTATATACTGTGGAATCCCGGAAGAAAAATCTCTGCTATGTGAGATGCTTATGTCCTTTGTACAACGACCTGTAATATTGACAACGTCCAAAAGAGAAGCAAAAAGTGCCATCAGGAATCCTCCAAGAGATTTGGAATATTATACAGATAGAATCTTTTATGAGCAGTGGACCCTTGAACGAGTTACAAGAGAAACATCCTTGCAGGGCTTTTAAAAGGTGGCTGTTTTACCTTCTATGAAAAACTTTCTCGGGCTTGGGTATGACCCTTTCTGTTTCGTCATCATTTTTGTGGATTGGCTATGGGTACCATCATACGACAGAAAAGAGATACCTGAGGTACCTGCAAAAGATAAGGGATCACCGAAACTCTGAGTTACTCTACAAATAAATCAGACATAATGGACAGAAGTTTGTGCAGCACCTGATTGTATTCCAGGATTGCAACTTATCGTCAAGTAGAGAAAGCGAACGTGATAAGAGTTCACGATGATTTTGTGATATATTAGAAAAGATGAATTTGTTACTAAAAGTTTGATGGGGTTGGCTTCTTTTCATTGTTGTTTTACATCAACCGATTGCAGCAGGCAAACATAAATCAACCGTAAGAAAAAGTAAAATGAAAGATTTAAGAGAGAAGAAAGAGAAGGTTAAATAGAATATCTGTAGGACGATGAACGAAGATCCCCCGTAAAAAGTACAGATAGGCAGGCTGCCTTAAGGGGAGTGAGGACCACCCTCAATTCCATTCTAACAGAATAGACTAGTCATCTTACTTCACTGTTTCATTGTTGCCCTGACAGAACAAAGGACAGCGGCCATTTAATGCACAAGGCAGAAGTCAATATCCATTCTGCGCAATCCACCCCCTTCCTATACTAACCAAAATTACTTCCGAAACCCCCCCAACCCCAGACAAAAGAAAAGCCAAAAATCCTTTTTTTTTTTTTCTGCATAAATTGATACACATTAGCCACTTAAGTTTAATTGTGTCAAACTCAGGTTTATAGTCTTATTGAATTTTGAAGTTTAATGTGGATTGTGATATTGCCATCCTTCACATGATACCAACTTAACGGAGGAATGGACGCAAAGAGAGGGAGAGACTGCTTTTACGTCTACATGCCTGCTATTGCCGGCTCATACCTATGAAAAAGAGAGAGAAAGGATACAAGTTTGCTTTTTTCTTTTTTTTTTTTTTGTCTAAACTACTTTTATGGGCATATTTTCAAACTCGTACTTAAATTTAGAATCATTCACATATAGTAATTTTCTTTAATATATATATATAAGGAAAATATTATTTTAAAAATAAGTAAAATAAAATTTTTATTTTTAATGTAAAATATAAGTATTTTAAAATATATGTTTTTTTAATACGACAATAATTTTGCCTTTATAAAATTAAAATTTGTGTGTAAACATCAATTGTTTGGTGCAAAATGAATTTGATCTCACCATTCAAAACTCAAAACTGTATGTACAAGGGGGGAAACACAGCACACCACCGCTAGATCAATCTAGCTAACCGTTGAGTTGCATCCACTGCAATTTATTCCCTGAAGAATAGCCGCCACGGCCTAGTGCAAAATCACTTACTAATAAGGGCCAAAGAGTGGTGAGAAGCAGCTACATCAGATTTCCAAAGCGACCAATTTCTAATTTTTTATTTTTTATTTTCCATTTGAATCGGTCGGTTCAGCTCAATCTTGACAACATTGGTCAAATTTGATTTGTTACTTCTGAAGTTTGAAAGAATAATAAATTAATACGTTGGACGCAGTTCTTTTTTTTTTTTTTTCCTTTTTTGGGGGGGGGGGGGGGGGGGGGGTTGGGGGGGGCGCTTGTGCTCAGGGCCCGTGAATTATGTATTTTTTGTGAGTCGCCTACAATCTCTCCATCAAGAACGTACTTTCACCCGCTGCACTTCATTTTACTTAGACATTATCTGCATAAGCAAACTGGACAAATCGCCCGCAGTGAAACGGGCTCTGTGGGAATTCTGGGCCTAACTTACTTGTTGAATTGGGCTCCAATGTCTGTGGAACTAAGCTTACAAGCTTCTGGCACTTTTCTGGTAATTTTCAGCCGTTTGTCGTATAGAGGGCCTAAAAATGGTCGGCTGTTAATACACGAACGGGATAGAGAGAGAGAGAGAGAGAGAGAGAGAGAGAGAGAGAGAGAGAGAGACGGAAAGAAACATCCTCGTTGAATAAGATTTGTGCGGATTTCATTTTCCCTTTTTTTTTTTTCTTTTCTTTTCTTTTCTACAAAAAAATTTATATGATATAATAAATAATTAAGGTAAAATATGTAAACAATATCAAATAATGTATATTCAGTTTTTTTTAACACATCTTTCTCTCTATGTACACATTATATCTTAACTATTTATTTACACATTATATATTTTAAAATAATATAATAATAAATCCGTCACTCCTCTGTACCATCTTACAATATATATATATATAATGCATTTAAAAAACGTAGGCCACACATTTTGCAAATATTAACGTTGATTTCACGTTTTTAGTCTTTTAATATATAATTGTAATTAATAATAAAATTAAATATATAAATTCAATAATAATGATATTGTAATGTAAGACGTATTTCAAATAAAAAATTGTCATCTATGTAATGAAATATATTTTTATTACAAAGCAAGTATTTAATAAGAATATGGCCGCATCATTTCTACTTACTTCGTTGACTTCTCCTTTTTCTTTAACGTTCTACAAGAAACAGCTGGGACAAACAATTTCACAGAACATGATCGACCAGATCAATTTAATAATAACGCCGACGCCCCACTGTTTGGAAAAAGCTATCTGCCCCAGAGAACTGGCCTCCTTAGCTGGCCACCTCCGATCCGTTCTCCTCTTTGGCTTCCTCTACACCTCCATCGTTGGCGATTCTACACATTTGCCGAGCACAGCTTCCCCATCGTTTTACTGTGGTAATGGCATCACTATTCGCTACCCATTTTGGCACCAAAGCCAATAACTCGATCACTGTGGATATCCAGGCTTCAATCTCTCTTGCGATGCCCAAAAACCAGCCCTTTATCTATCTGGCGATTCTTACTGCGTCAAAAACATCAATTACTCTAGTAAATCTATCCTCCTCGCCTACCCTGAATTCAAAGAAGCAAATTGTCCAAAAGGACACCATGATGTTGCACTAGGTACCGCAACATCCTTGTTTAGTGCCGTCCCTGGCAATAGAATGATACATTGTTTCTACGATTGCTCCTTATACCCACCTTCAATTCCTCAAATAGCATGCCTAGAATATGGTGCCATGAGGTCATTTGTGTTCATGGAAGGAGCAATCCCGGAGTTTGATTGGCACAGGTACTGTGAGTCAACAGTGGCTGTGCCAGTGATCGATGAGGCGGTTGATGGAGAACTGGTTCAGGGTTTTGGCAAAGGCTTGCAAGATGGATTCAAGTTGACATGGCAGCGGCCACCTGATGGAACGTGTCAGTGTTGCGAAGCTACTGGTGGACTTTGTGGTGTTGGCAACGGACTATTCAAGAATTTCTTTTGCCTATGCGCTGAAGGAAGGCATTCCATTGATTGTCACGACGACAAGGGTACTTCCTTTTCTTTCTTCCATTTTATTTCCCATCTAACCTCATTGAACCTAAACTTGGAGTTGTAGCTAAAATCATGAGATCCTCAGACTATAGATTAGTTATTGAAATATCGGAATGAAAATCCACATGTTGTAAGTATACGAGAAAGTTGGTTTATATACGATGGATCTGGATCTCATAATAGTATGCAACATGAAAGCAGTCAAATATTAGTAAGAAACAGTGGTGTCTTAGGTTTACAATGACGAATTCATGTAAATGAGTTATATAACATCAGGCAAGGAAGGATTGATAGTGATAACATGGGCAAGCGCACATATAATGAGGTTTTGTAAATTAACCTTCAGTATCAATAATAGCTTGTTGCACGTTCTCAATGCGTTTTAAAATTGTTGGCAGGCGTTGTTTCGATTTGGGTCTCAACCAAATTATGTTGCCACAGGTACTCTCTCTCTCTCTCTCTCTCTCTCTCTCTCTCTCTCTCTCTCTCTCTCTAATTTTGGGAGTTCAAGCCTCGTGTCTTGTAAACTACAAATAAATGTTATTGCTTTTGTATAAAAAAAAATATCATTAATATATTTACAACAAATGCGGGCTAAGTCGGGATAAGCGTAGATTCCCTGGCCCAAGCCTGTCTACACACATTCTGGCAGTTAGCGTGCTGGATCAGAGCTGACAGTAAAAGATTTATCACATCCTCCTGTATCAGTCGGCCGGCTCCCAAACCCATCGTGCCCATTATCAGGTTTACTCTTCGTTGACTTCGTTTAGATTTAAACCAATAAAAGTAAAAAGAATTTCTTAATTATGTAATTTACAGTTTAATAAAAAATTTTAATAGGCAACAGAGATTTGAAAAAAACCAACCGACCAAGTCATGAATCATAGCGATTTTGTAGTTGGATGCAACGGGTAAAAGGGTATCGGATGGTAAATTATGGTGCACTGCCGTATATGAATTTTGAAAATGCAATTGACGAGATGCAACTTGCAGTTTACTTTAAGCACCGCTGCACAAAATATGTGTGTGTGTGATGGTTACACTCTCTACAGCATTGCATAATTGGATACTTAATGTTATAATCTCCCCCATTGATGGAGCAAAATTAGCTCCAGCAGAAAGACTGGGAGAGACTATATATATATATATATATATATATATATATAGATAAATAGATAGATAATGTGCCAGGATAAACTTAACTAAAAATCTCTTGGATCAACAAAAACATTGCCCACTTGTCCCAGTTGGTCCTGGTCATCCTCATCGTTGACCAGCCCAGTCAGTTTCTTCAAGTACCAGAGGTCGTGAATGCATGACATAGAGGCATCTTGGGGCACATGATCTATTAGGGGATCAGAGACCCCTAGCTCAGTGATTATCACCTTGCAGTTCCTCGCATTTTCAGCCAACCTTGATGCAAAGCTCCATATAGATTGCATTAGCTCACGAAGCCTCTCTCCCTCACCATGAAGACCATATAGAAAGAGGAACCCAAATGGTTTTTCTATTGATTCATTTATTGGCAATTTAAGACATGGGAAGATCTTGTCCCTTGCATGGCTTAATGTTGCCTGAAAGTACTTCAACCTATGAGTAGTGCTCGTTCGGACATGGAGATCCAGTGCCTCACAAGAGTTCCATATGCTGAAGATGGCCCAAGTGCTTGGAGTTTTGCTATTGATGTCTTCATTCTTCTCATTAGCACTATCCAAGAAAACCCACCTATCTTCTTTAAAATAACACACCCATGTACCAAGGCTCAGTTTTTCTGTCAAGATAGCTTCCATGTCTGCTGGATACACGTCTTTGTCTTTCAACTTCTTGTTATACAAAGATAGAGCTTGGTCTATCTGTAGCTTTTCTATGGTCACATCCTGATGAGACAAACTCGACAATGGGAGTTTGGTTGGCTGAACAAATATGACTAATGAGCAGAAGTTCATAAAATTGCACTTGGAAGTGAAGAGTTTGATAGAGGCCACGTTATTCCTTTCAGTGGCTAGGAAATTATAGTCCGCTCCATTTCCTATCAGCCATTCTTCCACCGACTTGACAAGTTTCGATCCGATCCCCATCCGTCTGTAATATTTTGAACAAGTTTACACGTACATATTGACAAACAAGTAGCAAGAAAATGTGGACATATACATGAATATCTTCTTGTTAGCAAATAATAAGAACAATATTGGAGGACGAACAAAGTTTATTTATTTGAATGGTATCTGTTGAAAGCCACACAAACGTAAACAATCAAGTTCTTATACAATAAAAAGCAACTCCTAATGCAATTGCTGTTAACATGGAGGATTCTAATGACTTCTATTTGTTATAGATTTCTAAACTTATGTAACAAAAAATCTGGATGAACATCAAAATATTTGATCCTGATACTAAATTTAGTAGTGATAGTTCAGCTATATAATAATTGCTGGGCTGGTTATCAGAATAAGAATGTGTGCAAGTACGTTCAATATGCTCCAAGTTTAGCCCCGTTCTGCAGGAAACGGAGGAGAAGAAAAGGAAGTCACACCGTATCCGTACGTGCTCTGTGTGCGTGTGTGTGTGTGTGAGAGAGAGAGAGAGACAGAGACAGAGAGTATACCGATGTCTAGGAGAGACTCGAAGGCCTAGAATGCAGCCCAACCTCAAATATGTTTCTTCAAACCTAGTCCCCACACACTTGATGCATCCTCTAACAACACCGACAAGTTCCCCATTTTCAAGCAACTCGGCGACCTGCAGGCCATTTGCAAGCATATCATTAATTTTCCAGCAATGCCGTCATCTAATCTACATACCCCTCTTAGGGGGGACCAGGAGTTTAGAATGTATGGGAACAGTGGCAAATCTCAAGAGCTAAGAATCATTACTAGATTTAAAAGAAAAAAGTAAGCAGAAAACCCCTGACCTACCAGCATGAGGTGAATAGGGTAGAATCTAATCCTACATAGAGGGTCACTCACGATCATGTTGGTGAAAATGGAGCCCTCATTATTATTAGACTTGGTCTCACAATCCTTCTCAAGCTTCCCCACCAGTTCCTTATCTATGTCTTCATTGTATTCCCTAATTAGGACCCTGTTCTCTAAGTTGTCTACCATTTCTTTGGGCCCTTTTCTTGAGTAGGCTAAATGCCAGCAGCCACCTCTCCAAACATGTTCTTATGAACTCCACTGTTATACCCATTACTTTTCGCCTCTCCAAATTTATCACGATGACCTTTGTTCGATTCTACTGCCAATCATGACTTGGTACAGACTACCAAGACCATTACAGCCATGCTTCATCTGTAGGACGATAAATAGTAGGATATGAATTCAGTGCTGCACCACAAAAATGGAACAGCGATGTCAGGAAATGACAATTCACTGAAACGGATATAATCATTGTCATGGGGCACCTGTCTTTTATATGTCAGTGAATGAGTCCATACAGTTGTAGTCTTTCAGGTAAGATATCAATGCGGATGTGTTTGGTACATATATAACAGAAAATAGCATGTGTTTTACTGTGATGTTCGTTATCCCTTGGTCACTGCGAAGAACCGTAGCAATTTCTTTCCAGTTCAAAAGTGAATTGAGTTCTACAAAACGATATAGTTAGGATGGTGCTATTGATTTGTTATTATTCAGTTTGTTGTTTCTACTGTTTTATTCTCTGCTACACCCACTAATGGATTGGCAACCCAACAAGGGAGGTAGCATGAGAACTGTGGATGTAGAGACCATGTGAAAGAAGTTGACCACTCACATAATATACATACCAATCATTCAGATGCTGATTTTGCTGGTTTCAAACCCATTTCCTAGCTGTGATTTTGAACTTGGTCTTTGGCTCTACAATTGATTTTTATGTCTGCAAGGTCACTGATTCAGCACCTTCCAAGTCCGAATTAATGCAATGGAATCTCTATAGCAAGTGGATGAGAGAGAAAGATAATGAAATAAACAGCAGTATGCCACCGAGACTATCTTCTTCAAATAAGGATCTACTCCATTTACTAGTTTTTTTAAAGGGAGAGTAACGCCGTGCACATCAAGTTGTGGGTTTCTCACTCCCACCCCCAATGTACACCCAACGTTTTCCCCCCTTCCCCCCCTCCCCCCCCCCCAAAAAAAAAACCAAATAAAAAAAAAAAACGTGAAATTGTCATCTAGCTGAAAATAAGTTCATCCGTGAATGTACCTGTTCCTGGCTATACACTAGGTGTTAAAGTATTTCTATTCATCTTCTGAACTACTCTATGGTCGTGAACTGAATTAAGATAACAAAAATTTTCAACAGGGTAATAAGTAGAGGATTATGCAACCTATCATTGTATGACCACACGGAAGAAGAAATTTGAATAAGATTATTGAATTGAATTAAGAGTATTATCACGTAGTAATACATAAAAAAAAAAAAATAATTAGATGGATAAAAGCATCAGTAAGAAATCATTAAAAGAAATAGGGGAGTGTCTATATTTTTATTTTTGCAGTCATGCAGATGACATTCATGCTAATTTGCGCATGTGTCAACGAAGCTGTCTCTCCGTAATGGAATTCTTCCATTGATTATTAACACGGTTTTTCCCACAAATTTTAGCATTATTCTTAACGCATTTGATTTTTTCAACGAGTGTTAGAGTTACCAAAGAGAATAATTTCAACGAGCGTGTTGGGTTGGGTCCGCCTATGTTTATTTATTCGTCCGAAGGTTGGCAGCCACAAGACAGCACGTGGAGGTCTAAGCACAGTTCAAAATCTGTGTATGGCCCACCATATATTTTCAATAGCTCCCTGCCACTACCCAGGCCGGACCATATTCACTGCCCAATCCGACAGTATCGACATGATCTTTTTTCCTCAGTAGAGAAAAATTAGAACTTCATCCCTCCCCCCCCCCCCCCCCCAACGGAGGCACAGAAGGAGACGGGAACTCCATCAATCCTTTCTAGTTCACGAATTGTTCGAGCGTTTGATCCGTGTATAAGGGAATCTCCGTCTTGACTCGTTTTAGTGATTGATTGTGTGTGGTAACATTAAATGCAAGTTAAATATGTTCGATGGAGTCATGAGAAGAAAGAAATTAAGAGTCTGTGACTTAATTTAGTAAAATGTACAAAAATTTGTAACTTAAATAAATTTGTAATTCTCCCTTGTAACAGTTAAACAAAAAATTAATTAATTAATGTTAGAAACGATATGTGTCCCTCACTGCTCCTCTGCGCCAGAGCGTGGAGAGTGTTTTGAATTTTGCAGGCCTTTTCTGGGGCCAGGTGTGTCCGGAATCAGATATTTAGTCAAAGTTCCACTCCATGCCATGGCAAATAGAGCCTCAGGCTCGCTATACTTGTTCCCAAGTAGAAAGAAAGGAAGGGGCCTAGTCGTATCTACAATTATTCTGGGCAATCTAGTCGTTGTGTTGACTGTTTTGTCCTTAGTTACCGCATACAGTCATTGGTCAAAAAGGGTTTGCTGTCTGTCAGCTCCCTTATTTATTGGTGTCTGCCGTTACGTGTATATTCTTTGTCCTTTGTCTGCCTATTTCCTCTACTAGAATCCACCTGTGGATCTTGTCCCAGAATGATTGTTCTGTTTTGAATTTACAGTCTATCAAGGGAACAATCGGGAAGCAGCTTATCAACTTTTTAGGCATGTTTTAGGATTTTGATGATGTTATGCTGATGGGATTTATTTTTTATTTTTATTTTTATTTTTCCTGAAATAAATCCTTACTCCTAAGCTGATTATAGTTTATGGTCTAGGAAATAGCGCATGGCTTCTTAGATTCAAAGAAGTACCATCTCCCTGGTTATGCTGTAAGCGTGCACGACCCTGCTTCTGCCACGTACGTTATGAAAGCTAATTATAGCAGCTGTTGGTTGAGGCAGCGTTGGTAGTCCATTAATGAGGTTATTTGTTTAGTTGAATGTGTCACTTGAAGGAAAAAAAAAAAAAGAGGAAAAAGATAACAAGTACCATAACAAGCAATGCTGGAAAGAGATTGTGTTTAACGGATAAAACTATTACTTTTTCATTCGATAGTAAAAACCATTACTTGGATAGCTTGAGTAAAAATTCTGGTGACAATCAAAGTTTTCTTGATGTAGCTTGTTTTCTTGCTAAGCCGTTTGCGATGATCTTCTATCTTTTTCCTTTTATTGGTCTTATAGTATTTTGCGCCCCATGAACCAAAGTCCATCTGCTTTCCTCTGTTGCTGTTGGTGTCCTTTGCATCTGCTTTGCCTTGTTCTCTCATTGCCTTGTAGATTCTAAATACCTCAAAAGGGTCCTAATAAAAAAGTTTGCTTTATTGAAACTTTCGTTTGCTACAATCATTTTCTCCCCCCCCCCCCAATGACGTTTCCTGTCAGTGTCTGTTCTTCTCCTTAAAATCTTTTAGGGCTGCATGGCTTTTATGAGCTTAAAACATGTCTTCCCCCAAACAGGTTCTTGTACTCACAACGCTCCCCTACGCACAAGCACACAACCATCAGCTAAATAGTCTTGATTCGTTGGAAACGTCTTATTTACAACTTGGTTCAAAAGTGAATGTAAACTATTCTGCAGTTTGCCGAGGTTGGCTAAATCATAACCATTGATTTCTATTTAATCTGTCTTCCTAATGACGGAAGAAATAGCGAACCGTACAATGTGTAACCCGCCTGAAAACATTATGAGACGTCAAATACCATACGTCTAGGACCCATCCACGAAGACAGTGCCGTATCCACTAGCCTTCATAAACTTCTTCAGCAGAATAACCATAATTGCTATGGAGAGTCCAACCGCAGCCCATGTGAATATGGGATCATCAGCCTGTCTTGGAGCCTTCGTCTGTACCTTTTGAGCCAGCTGCTCACTAGAGCCTCTAGCAGGAATCTCTGCTGATACCCCAACTTCTGAAGGACTAGGATTCGCATTAACTAACGCCCCTTGTATTTCAACATTCCTTTCACCTTCTGCCAGATTTTCACCAACCCTAGGATTCAGAACATCTTCACTGGTGGCTACAGTCCTGGCATCTTGCATAAATGCCTGGCCTTCACCCTCCCTATTGGTAGCATTTTGTTCAGGAACCTGTGTGGGGCTTAGTTGAGGAACAGGGGGTGCCTTGCTAAGCATATACTCATGAATCTGTGCCATCAAAAGGTTTATCAGCACAATGTTAGAAGGAAGTACAGATGTTTTCATGAAAGAGCAAGGACGAACCTCATCCATGAGCTTTTGACGTTCAGGAGTTCCAAATTTTGGTGCAGCCTCACGAGATTTGATAGCCAGAGCATGTCTCTCTTCCTTTTTATAGTCTAGTGAACCCAATGCACCGTTCGGATTAGTAGGCATGAATGCAATAAGTGCCACCAGAGCCGTCCGGACTGCCAACAAGAATGTGTGGAAAAACATGTTACAAGAATGTGTGGAAAAACATGTTACAAGAATGCGTGGAAAAACATGTTACATCACACATGTAGGCATATCTCTAGTTCTAGCAAATATTAGATAGTGGTGTGCACGTCCACACAGACATCAACCATCTACTGTCACGGAATTTTTCAAAGAAATAAAAAGTCTGTTTCATTTCCCAATCAAGAAATCAATGAAATCATGTTCATTCCAGCATATAAATTCTTCATCATTTCCCACTCAAGATATGCTCACTCTAACACGTTCTCAACAAACAAAGAGAAACATAGTTAAGGATCAACAAGAAATTTTGGCAAAAATGCATATGTTCACAGGTTTAGCTCTAAATCTGGCCTAAGCTAACACATAAATGTTAAGCATGTAAAAACTAAGTTAAAAACTAACATTAAGAAAGAAACAGAAGCTTTGTAAAAACGGAAGTGATGCAATCATTCAGGTTGATTATTTCACCAGTAGCCTAAGCTAACACACAGACAGTCAGAATGTATAAATTAGAAACAATAAGTTAAAAACTAACATTAACAAAGTAGAAGCCTTGTAAAAATTGAGGTACTACAACCATTCAGTTGCTTAAAAAAAAACCTTTTACAATGCATAGACTGATATTCAGAGGTCAGCCTCACTTTTTGAGGTGCTTCTATTGCATTTCTAAGCTAATATCCAATCAACTACATTAAAGGAAATTTAAGCAACCTAATGGATACAAAACATAGAAAAGTTGAGCCACAGCATTAAGGCAAATACCAGGAGCGGAAAAATGAAAGCTTACCACTCCATGATGGCTGCCAATGCTCAGGATGATAATTTGATATGCTTAAACATATCTTTGTCTGGGTTTCAAAACGGCCATTTGGCTGGAAAAGGCACAGCAAACTACTTACAACATTGCAAATTATGAAACATAAGAGAAAATCTTTTTGGCTGAAGTAAAATCTTACAGTCAAAAGCATAAATGAAGGAGGCTTGAATGGATATTCCGAGGGCAACTGAATCCTTCCATGATAAATCCCACCCTCAAATTCGGTATCACAAGGGCCCCTAATGGCAAATTGCCATTCAAATATGTTTTCCTGCAAGCAGCATATCAAACACTCTAAACATATGGAGATCAAACATGGAACACAAAAATCAAAACCCAAATTCAAAGCAAAATAAGCAAACAATATTAAGGCTTCGAGGGTACGATTAAGCAGGACACATAGGCACCCCTGAACAAAAATCATCAAAAGCATAATTCAAGAGAATCCATCCAAACACAGAACGGTCTCATCCTTCACTCAAATCCACTGGCAAAGCTATGCAATAGATCCTTATACTATCCTAATGCTGAAGTAAATGGATAAAAGGATTTAATTAAGAACTTATACATCAACACGGAATTTCCAATGAATTTCAAATCCCAGTTGCATACAAAAGAAAATCCATCAATTTAGAGTTTGTTCAATTGAATTTTCAGAATGAAGCAAATTTGTCAAAATTTCACATCCCGATTCCTCAACTTCTCGCGAAATTCAAACTATCGATTTCACGACCCTATAAATCTATCACAGGAAATGTCAAACAACTAGATTCCCCAACAACAAAACCATATGCACGCACACACTCACAAAAAAAAAGAAAAGAAAAAGAAAAAAAGGCGCAAAAAGCGAACCTCGAGAGGCAAGCTCATGAAATCATCAGAAGGATTCGACTGCATCTCCTTCACCTCCTGCAAAATCCTCTTGACCGCCGGATTCTTTAGATTGTACTTGTCCCCCGCCATCAGATCACGACGACCACCGCCAACAGGACCGCCCCGATCAGCTGACCAATCACCGCCGTAGGTATAGTATATATATATATATATATATATCACAATTCACCAATTATTCTACAGAAAGAATGGATTTTAGATTTTTGTTTTAGTTTACAGTGCGCGAGATAGTTTACTTCATTATTATATATTATTGTTCCTATTTTGGGGGGAGGGAGCTGGCTGGGCAACTAGATTTTGACACGTCAATCGATGCAAACCGCGCATACGTGGCTGAGCCCTACTGGCTAAGGTAGCGCTGTCTTCTGATGGCGATGTTGACTTTTAAAATGTTCACCTTGAGTTTTTCAAGTTGCCACCTGCCGAGTAGAAGAACCAGTAAAAGCGAACAAGATGAGCAGGGGCTGACCCAACGTCTTCGTTCGGCTCAGTTTTAGGTTGGGCCCACGTACGGTAATTGTATCTATGGACAGCGTTCTAGATGAGCATAGTTGGCCGTTTTACGTTGACCCAGCAAGGTGGGTAACTTCGTTACAATGGCAGTTATTGGACGAACCCATCTAAGGTTTTTTTTTTTTTGGGTTTTTGGTTTCCTAATTACAGTCTTTGCTGACTTGAATTTCTGCCATGCTAGCTGGTTGTTTCTGTCGTCTACCCCGGAGAAAGCCTTGATGGGTAGAATCTTAACGTTGCTTGTTTTGATTTCTTTTATTGTCTCGATCTGGGATGTACATTGCGGGCTTGAACATCCTTAATTTTGTATTCTAATTTCCAGCCATCCAATTATGAATTTTAATTTTTGTGTGCCAAACAAATGAAAAAATTAGCAATGTCTAATGAAGACACTTGTCTGATTATTCAAAGGTTTTATGTGAAGACACTGCGTGTCCTGATTATTTCACTTTCACTTTTGTGTTTTCTGCTTCCTTCAAGTTGAATACTGGTTTTTTGAAGTCAAGCGTGTCTTGTTAAGTTTGGGACTCATTCTTGGACCCTACGAAAGATTGGAGAAGTGGGAATTGCAGTTCATCACTTGTTTGAAGGAATTGGTGGGAGGAACTTGCTTACTTATTAGCATGGCAGTGCATAAAAATAGTAAAATGATGTTGATTTGGTTGTCTTTTGATTCTGTGAAGTGCAGATCAAGAAGACACACCGTACTAGTTTGCTACTTGCTGCCTAGGCAATGATGGAGTAAATGTGATTCAGTTACAATCTGGATCTATGTATCACAACTATAAGCTTGTAAGACACTTTACACGGTGCTGCATGCCATTTGCTCTTACACCAATATACTGTTCCATTTGTATTAGGTTAAATATGATTGCATCTGTGTACTACACATGGTGCGTCTGTGTGTCCAAATTATTCTGCGTGTAAAGTGAGAGGCCTTTGATCCATGCATGCATTACTTGATAAACATCAAGATGTTTTTGTCCAGCGATGAACAAAGAAACTAAAAAAGAAAGAACCTCCATTAGGTAGTCATTAAACAGAGTAAGCACATTATAGAAGATGCATATACTTTATTATGCAAGAGAGAGAACTTGTAGAGGAAAAGTATAGGGAGAGTCCTCGGCTCAGTGAAATGGAAACTTCAGGGCTGCCGCTTATCAACAGTTAGTTCTTCAAACCTGTTTTCATCGCTTAAGGGATTGAAGCCATGGATGTCAGAACATTTGCTGGAGAAGAAGGTGGAACTGAGCCCTTGACTGCACGAAGAGATCAGCGTTGGAAATTTACGTGCAACAATAACTGAATTTATGACCTCATCAGTAGGATGAAAGACTGAAAGAACTTCAAAACCATTAAGAGCATGGGGATCAATCACAGGATATAGAAATGCTCTAGCGCCATTTGCGCTCCTTAGTAACAGAAAAGCTCCAGGAGCCATGTGCTCTGCCAAGTGGTTAATGACCTGAACCTTCATTTCCTTGTCCATGCCCACCAGAGCTGCCAGGAAAACCACATCATATTCCTTTAAGCTTCCTGACACATTCATAATGTCTGCGGTGTGGAAAAACATTCGTTTGGATAAGTCCGGATCCTGTGAAACCAAATGGAGAGCTTTGGAATTTGCTGATGGGTCAATATCATAGTTATGAAAAGTGGTATTCCTTAAGTGATTAGTGGCCATGATGATTGACGTTAGAGGAAGGGGACCAGAACCCACAAAGGCAATACGTTTAGGAATCTGAACATAATGTTCATCAAGCAGGGAAAATTCTAGCTGGCTAAGTTTGATGTAATTGGAGTAGTAAGGGAAGAGTCTAATGTGGTCAACTGGATTTTCATAAGATCCTATAAGGGTTGAGAAGTAGCTTTCCAGGTGCCCCTCGGCTTCCCCACAAAGTTTAATTAATTTAGACCTCATCTCTTGAATTCTCGAGCTCATTTTTTCAATCTCTATGTGACACTGGGGTATGCACAAGAGTACAAGTTGGGTGAAGAGGAAATCAACATGCTTGGAAGGCTCCAGGTTTTCTAACCTTGAAATTTTTTCATAAATCTCACTAACCTTTTGTATCAAGATTCCTTCTTGGCAGCCCATGTGGACACTGGTATGAGAAAGCTATATTAAGTGATGGCCAGGCGACAGTTTAGCAAGTGATGCCTCCAAGCCCAAAAGGAGACAATGCATATATACATAGGAGCTTGAGAAAGACCAAGAGATGCTTCTCACTAAGATGTGCCGTGATCTTTCGGTAATGGCCATTCAGGTCATGGCACATTGATGTGCAAAAATTATATTATATTAATTCAGAAAGGGGTCTATTTGAAAATCTTTGTTCTGGATGAGGAGAACCGCAGACGCCCTCGACCACCAAAACCAATGGAAAGTTCCCATCAATCATGAATTGTAGACGGTGGAACTAAATGTTATTCGAAATATTTCACCAGAAGGATCAATGCATTTCTGCTGAGGAGAGCCGCACGGAAGCTAAAAGGAATAATTGCACGGGCCTAGTCATGGGGCACTCCAGTAATGAGAAGTGACCACTAAAAGACACGGATTCAGCTCATAATGTCTACACATTTTAGGCTGCTTGGATGTTACCATCACTTACACTACGTCAGTTTGTCAACTTTATGATGCAGGATGAAACTGTTTGTGCAACTTTCAAAAGTTTTATTCAATATATTAATTCCAGTTGAACACTGTTGAGAGAAGAACGTCTATGCAATCACACACAGTACAACACTACCTGAATTTGAGTGGAAAAGGCACCAGATTAGGTCTCACCTTTATGAGTATACTGTGTCGACATTTGATGTGGTCATGACTTTTGACAGCTTACCCTTCCAATTTAAATAATGAGGTAGAAAACGCATCTTAAGATTTGATTTCTCTTTATACTTGTTATCTTGATTTGAAATGGAATGCAACTCAGACCTCATTCATTCTCCTGCGGTTGTAATTGTCTTGAGCTGTCTTTTTTCAATTGGATGCGTTCTCTTATCCCAGCAATGTTTGCCTTTTTCATTTTTTGTCGGTTTTTTTTTTTTTTTTTGCCTCACTTTCTCTTACATTAACTACATGCGTTCTAAAAAAAAAATTGATTTATTAAGGAAAAGGTCTGGGCCACTTGCTACAACGATAAAGATCGACAAGAGGAAACCATCTAGTTGCTGTATCTCAGGGGATTGTCTCACTTCAGGAATGAATGAGCTTAAGATTGTGCTTGAGGGCACACATCAAGGTTTCAAATTTTAGAGTTGTGAAAGCAATCAATTTCATCTCCAGGCCATTTGCATGACTGCAAAATTATAAATCCAATACATTCTTTAGCAAGTTTTTATGAATCTGGAGTTTGATCACCAAAAGTGATTTTTCCGTGTGAAATAAATAAATAAATAAAAGGTTTGACTGTTTAAATGATCTATCTCTGCCTTTGATCAATGATCATTAACTAAACCATTCATGCCGCCCTTAATATCTGCAATTAGTTCAACTTGAGAGGCACAAATGCAATGCATATGCAAGCCTTTTCAGAATTATATTTGTTCATAATTATGTTTAAAAAAAAAAATAGAGAGAGAGAGGTGGGGTGGCTTGAATCCAGTTACAGTGTTCGAGGCTGTGGTTGAATGCATTCCAGTGTCTTCCTCGCGGCGGATGGCTCGGCCTAAGTCATATACAACAAAAAATGTTTATGGGTCAATGGCCCGTCCCGTCCAAACTCTCGTTTTTAACACTTCATTTTGGATTAAGGCCCAAATTATAAGCATGTGGAGGTGGAGCAGTGGAACGTGGTGCGTCGAGTGACAGATGTCCCCCACATCCGGCGAACTGTACGGTCACAAAGAAACCAACTGAGGCAAAAAGCTGAGCAGCAGCGGGGGTTAAAAAAATGGGGGAAAAGAACGGGTTGATTGACGGGTGGGTAATGAAGAAGCAGCTTTGGCTCTACACGCAAGCCACCAGACACCCTTTCATTCTCATGATTCGCGATGGGTCCATTGATCGGGCCTCCTTCAAAAGATGGCTGGTACCTTAGTTTTATATCCTTTTTTCTTTTTCTTACCTTTTCTTTTAATGGATTTTCAATTACTTAATTCTTCGTTGCCTCGCACTTTCATTCTTAAACCCTAAACTTTTAAATTTAAGCTATTGTGCCCAAATTTTTGTGTGGGTTGCTGACTTTAGTGAACATGAAAATTGCAGGGGCAGGATTACATTTTTGTTAGAGAATTTGTCCCTTTTGCAGCAAGCCTGTTAATTAAAGCTTCCAAGACGTCAGATGACAAAAATGATATGGAAGTCATTTTGGGTGGCTTGGCCTCTTTTAAGGATGAGATTGAATGGTTTAAGCAAGAAGCCTCAAAGTGGGATGTTTCGCTCTCCAACATCGTTGTTCATAAGGCAAACGAGAATTACTGCAGGTACCACCTTGTTAATATATTACCCCAATGCTCTAAATTCGTGATTATTGTTATAATTACCATGTCTTAGATTTGTTATGATCTTGGATTTGGCTCAGACATAAGAAATGTATCTGATTGAATGCATTAATGTCGCAGGTTCCTGGAGAGTTTGATGTTACCAGAAGTTGAGTATGCTGTGGCAGTTACGGCCTTTTGGGCCATCGAAGCTGTGTACCAAGATGCCTTTGCCCACTGCCTTGAAGAAGGCAACAATGTTCCGTCGGAGCTACAGGAGGCTTGCAGAAGATGGGGAAACGAAGCTTTTGGCGAATACTGCTCTTCTCTTAAGAAAATTGCCAATCGGGTGCTGGAAAAATCTTCAAATGAGGCGTGTGCAAAAGCTGAAGCGACACTCCTGCGTGTTCTTGAACATGAAATCAAGTTTTGGAGCATGAGCAGTGGAGAACTCTGAAAGAATTTAGCAGGCAATGCTCTTAGGGGTGGGGTCATCTTGTAGCTTCTTCAGCCTGCTCTTGCCTTTTGAGATGCATTTGGGCATGTTATAACCTGTTGTACGCACCCTTTTGTGTGACTTTGTCACGAACTTGGAATTACTCAAGCAGCAATAAAGCCCGTCGTTTTTTATGCATGCTCTGCCCCATGTCAAATGTCTATCGAAGTGGAATTTTTAATTGCGTGGGACTGTACATATTTGTGGAGGTAACTTGGGTCACTTGTGTTTGTTGAGTTTGCATCGATTCCCTTTTCAGTTGTTTGATTTCAACGTGTAGTTATTACATGTATTGAGTGTTTTAACTATCAAAATATTAACATTCAGAACACAAAAGTAATTCAAACAATTACAACAATTATCTTAAAGATATCCCAAAAGAAAACAACAAAATGAATTACCCCCACTAATTTAACAACTAATAAATCTTTGGAATCATCACTATAAATAAATAACAAACCATTTATGTTGTTAAATATTTTTCTGTGAAGAAGATTTTATACTCTTGTAATCAGCTCTCTATCCTTACTTGTGCTCACTATTTGCAGTCTTTCTTTACTTGTGAATCTTAAAATCGCCACATATAATTGTCTATGAGGGAAGATTTGTTTTGTCGAACATAAACCAACTTTATTTAGAGACTATCCTCCGCTTTTGTTTATTGTCTGAACTAGTGAAAATTGACGCTTCTTCAAAATAATAGGCAACTTTGGATTTGTTAGAAGAAAATGGAATGCAAAGGATGAGAACTCTTTGCCCAATATTCTTCCCGCTTATTATCTTCATTTCTACGAACCATCTGCTTAATTGAGTTATGATTAGACGTATTTTAAAATTATAATTTCATTAAAATATTAAGAAAATATTATAATTTTATTATTAGATACTACAAATAGTGAGAATTTATTAAATAAATTAGTTGCGTGTGTGTGTGAGAGAGAGCGAGAGAGAGAGAGAGACAGAGAGGGATCATTGCCATATCCATTCACTGATGATCCCCGTGTTCTATTGTGAAAGATGCAATTAGCTCGGCATCAATCTCCCAAGTCAGGACTACTCCCCACTAAGTATATAATTTTTGTAGTAAATTCGAAAAAAAATTTCATAATTTTTTTACTGAAAAAAAATGGTTGGTGGATGATAAAATAAATTTCTTTTCATATTTAATACTTTAAAAGGAATGTAAATGAAACATTTAGATTTAGGAAATATTTATATTAGTAAGAACATGTTTATTACAATAATAGAAGTTTTTTTTTTGGTAATTTAAAAGTTATGTAAGAAAAAAATATTATATCCTAATTTTTATAAAATAAATAGTTTTATATACTAATAACTAATAACTAATATATATATATAATTAATAAAAAAAATTCCAACTAACCATATAAGTTTTATTAGAGATTTTTATATTTATTCAACTAAAAGAATTGTGCAAAAAAATGATGTTAATAAATTTTAATATTATTTTATTAATTATTGATAACTTTGTCTCCAATAACCACCATTTTTGGATCCACCTCTGTGCCCAGTGGATCTTGTTGCACTAGGGATGATGCTTTGATAAAATTACATATAAGCAATGAATATCGTTTCTAACATGGAACAAGGGAAGAAAAGTCTGACACGACGTCGTGATCACTCACGAGGTGGGTACACCGGTCATCGATCGTTAGTTAAAATGGGCCATAAACATTGAACTGAGTCAATGTCAAAGATCAACTCTAATCGATGCTATTGTGACAATATTTTTTTAAAAATCTTATTTAAAAGATAATATAAATTATTTTATGAGCAAACAAAGTCGTTGTAGGAAAACATAATAATGAATACTTGTGTTTTTCAAAGGCAATGTCACAATAAACTACTCTGAATGAATAATAAGAAGGAACATGTACTTATTGCATCTAATAATTACTTTAACAATAAGTATAACGATTCAAACCCGTAACGCAGATTGAACAGGCTCAGGTTTCACGACGTGGGCAGTGAGACCGACAAACGCCAACTTGATTCCGCGTACGCCGGCGGGCAAAACTTAAACAAGTCGGCCACCATAACACGACAACAGTCCCCCTTCATTATTCCCACCGAAGATTGAATCGAAGAAAGTCCAAGATAGCGGGAATTCTCAACCGTCAAGCTAAGAGACCAGTAAGAGAACAAGAAAATGATACACGTATGCGTGTATCAATCAAATGCATTTTAGCTTTTGGGGAGTGTAAGAAGTAAATTTGATTACGAAAAATGTTGATGTGGAATTATTATAAACTAATGTCCTATGGATTCATGCGGGGCAACCTAATGGACAGTATATATTCTAATTGAAGACGTCTCAAACCTTAGTTAAATAATGGCACGTCTTCCAATTCTATGTCGATGGCACCAAATATTTGTTTGATTAATGTTCTAAGTTTGGATCGAAATTGTGGCAACACGCAGCTGCTGGAGTCTTTGATCTTCATTGTTCTTAGTAGATTAACAATTAATCAATTAAAATTTCATGTATTGAAACTTGTAATGCTTTCATGGCATTGGTTGTCCGAAATTGCACGACTTTTGAAGTCTCTTAATTGAACCCGGAGTAATGACCATATTCCTAAAATAAAAAAGTGCATATTAAAAGTATAATGTTAAAAATATAATCCCAATTTAATAATTTAATTGTTTAGATAAATTAATTTCTTAATATAATATTATAGTGGATTGAGTTGTTGACAATATAGAATTAAGAAATAAATGTATTCTAGAGAAGAGAGATTGTTAACCATATGAGGTGGTACATGAACCATGAAGCAAACATTTACAATTATTTGGTGCCTATCAGAATGGCAAAGTCAGATGAGTCATGCCGCTAGACCGGCAAGAAAGAAGCTTTTTTTATTTTGGACCTTACTCATTTTGTTCCAACGATGTCCCCTTGTTCTTATCTTCGAAGCTCCAATCTTATCTCAAAATTCTGTAATTCTTTCAACGCTTTATCCTTTTTTTATTTTATTTTATTGTCTTGTGACATTGTTATCTCTATTTGTATGTGAACAAGGGCCAGAGGGCATTGACAAAAATGAAAATAGAAACAAACTAACCACAGAAATCAAATCATCATCTACTACAGGATGGTACATATTATTGTCGAATGCAAGCAATCAAAGATTTAGATGCTTCCTTCATTTCCCTCCTCCCCTGATGCGAGAAAACGGGGAAAAACAAAAACGAACCCACGACCATTTCTAAAACGTCAGATGATAGAAACATATGAAAATGACTAAATCTCCAACATTCCGGAGGTTGCAATAGGCTGTCCTAAACCATGAATTTGCCAGGCGTTCAAGTATGGCTCTGAAACACAGCGATAATCCTTGTAATTCACAAGAATTTGGTTCAAGTACTTCAAATATGAATCTAATCTCATATTTTCAGCCTCCAAAACTTTTTTCTCTGACTCCAGAACCACATGACTTTGCCAAATCTCAATAAATTTTTGATTGTCTTCGGCCAGCTTCTTCTCCAATGCAGCTTTCTCTCTAACCAGGCTCTCCAGGTGCCTTTGCCTCTTCATGCGTGATCGCCTAGCGGATTCTCTATTTGATATCATCCTCTTCCTTTTCTTCTCCTCCATAATATCTTGTTGTGCGTCAGCCTCAGACCCTGATGAGCTTACGTTTACAAAGTTTGATGACATCTTCTTCATGGGATCCTAACCTATAATACCCGAAAGGGGCAGTAGCCTTCAGATATACACTGGAATATTAAAAGTTGGTGGTATTTAACTCGGAAGACTTTCAGGAGATCAAATAGAAAAAATGCAGAAGGACAACTGATACTGAATGGCAGAAAAGCATTTGACAGCATAGCCTGAGATAGTTCATGTGAGCGTGCAGAAATGTAAGCTGTAGAATCACAAAAACATGGCTAAGACTAGAGAGTATTGGAAGAAAAGAGTTGGGTGGTTGTTGAAACAAGAAAAGGGAAGGGCCAAGAAACCCATGAGAAATGAAATGAGGAAATAAGTAAAGGAGGCTTTGAATTGTCCGTTTAAAGTCCAGATGGGGTACTTATAGTCTCGCACAAACAAAAGTAGGATTTTCTCGCTATCTATTTCGTCTCTTTTCGTAATTCATATCCTAAGAAAATCATACGTGTGGCTATGATTAGTTGTTTCCATAGTTCTTGCGACTTCGGATGGCTAAATAGAAGAGTTGAGTGATTAAAAAATCCAAAGAGGTTCATGGCCAAGGGCAAAGATGTCCGAGTAAGGGATTTTTTTTTTTCGGAATGTATCTGTTTGTGTTCGAATCAGTAGTGATAAGAAATTACAAGTTAAATATATATAATAATAAATATAAATTAATAACCTTGAAGTCTACTCAATTGTAAATTTAAATTTCTTTAATTGTAGATAAGATGTAACCGCTAAAAAATATTAATAATGAAAAAGTCAAAGAATGTCGAGTTATTATCATAATGGTAAGATAGCCAACTTTCCTTCTTTAGTTTCAAGGAATTAACATCGTTGGATGCATAAGAATGTCTAAATATGAAACCAGCGAGGGCTGAATAGCCTTCTTTTGTACGTCCTAAGCTGTTTTGGGCAATAAACTAGCAATTCATTCATCTTAGAAGGGAGTGTCCTTCCTTACATTTTGTTTCTCAGCGGCATTTTCCTCTTCCATTGGAGCTAATCATAATATATCTTAATAGTTGCCATTGCAACCTTACTTTTTTATACCTAAACTTTTTCAGAAGTATGGACAGTCTACTTCATACTCTTTATCCCATTTAGGAGGGGCATCTATCCCTCTCATCTCTTTTAGATCTTCTTGGAATGCAGTCCCCTTTAGCAGCCTGCCAATAAAACTTTTATCGTCAAGGTCAGGAATGATCTCTGCGGGCATAAAATTAGCGATGGTTCAAATGTATTTTCTCATCTTCACCATTACCAATAATTGGTTGGGAAATACTTATAATATAAATTATTACTAAATATTCCAAATTGGATTAACTAGTGGTGGCTGTAGTTTAGTGGTAAGAATTCCACGTTGTGGCCGTGGAGACCTGGGCTCGAATCCCAGCAGCCACAATTTTATTATATTTATTCATTTTTGGAGAAGAGTCTCACATTAGAGGGTATTGCACACAGAAAACAAAGGACTCTGATTTCTCACAATCTTACATGTCACTCTTAAGCTTAAGGGTAGCTGTTGCGCTATATTCACCAGCAGCAATATCTCAGCTGGTTCTTTCTGCACCAAAATGGAGATTGTATTTTGGCTGTTTATTTGGGTAGAAGAGCCCAAAGTGCTTTTCCAACTCTGGGTTCTTTTGGTTCTCATCAAACATAGCGAACAGGTAAGTCTCTATGGCTCTCCCAGGCTTCTTGGGTGTCCCTCTTTTCACATGCTGAATCAAATTTGAGAGGTAAGTACGTGCGTTGTCCATTGTTGCTCCAAATGCGCCTGCCGATGGCCAACCGCTCTCCGAGACAACAACATCCACAGAGCCACCTCCGGATCGCTCGAGGGCAGAGTACAATGCGTCCAACATAGCATCAAATAGGTTCTGGTACCCGCGCGAACCGTCCCATATCACTACTGACGGGGAAGTAAACAAAGCGTAGGGAAGGGAAATGTCTCGCGGGTTGTCTGAATAACTGAAGTAACTGTAAATGTTGGCAAGTAAAGGCCCCCTCGTGTCAGCAAGGAATCTGATGATTGGATCTAGATATGATCTAACATCGCCCCTGAAGGCACCTGCCGAGGGAGGATAGGAGTTTCCTATCAGGGTCATGTCAATTGCAGTTGAGACCTTGATTTTGTCCTGAAGTCCTGCCGATTTTATGGCATTGTACACATTTCGCATGGCAGGCAAAACAAATTGAGCAAAATGGGCTGTGGCTCCATTGACAGGACTCACTTCATTGCCAACGGCTATGTAGCTGAACCTGACGCTAGGCCAGAAGTTTCTTACATTTCTTTGAACCCATGAATTTGCATTGGCAGGATTAGCAAGGCTTTGAAGACCCGAGTTTGGGACGCCTGGCATCACTTGGACGTTTGAGCCTCTGAGAGCTTGGAGAGCCTCGTGATTTGGATCGTAGATCCTCATTCGCTTGATGCTGTGTTGCTTGTAAAGTGATATGACCTCTGATTTGGATGGAAGGTTGTTGCCTAGCATTCCATAGCAAACACCAACTTGTGCTCCTAAAATCAGAACAGCTGTTTAATTACATTCATCAACAAATCTGACAGATAATTGAAAGCACAATTACCTTTTCACATTGAAACTAACAGAATGGGAAGAATGGTTTCTCTACCACCTCTTTTAAACGCAATCCCAAAGTTGCATTCCTTTTTCTTTCTCTTTGTTATTCTAAACATAAAAATGACCTTGTTTTTGCTGTTTCTTTCTTTCAGAAATATAAGAACAAGTAGTCGAGGCTTTGTTTTAAATTTTCCTTCCTTAGTCTCAGCAATTTTTGATCAGATTAACTATGCGTGCCTGCTTGGGGGAAAATGCGTCCTCACTGGGGATCTAGGAGAGTCTTCCAAGTCATAAAGGCATTCTAGACATCTATCTTCATTGTCTCAGATGCGTTCAAAAATCTACCCGACTAAAATGAGCATGTACCATGGTTGGTGCAAATGTTCATCTATCTACTGGACCCTCACTTCTTTTAAGAATAGATCCATGGATCCACAATGGACTGATTTATGTTATGAGAATAATGGATGTGTAATTAAGCAATATGGCCTAAAAAAAAACAGAAAAAACCAAGGCTTTTATCAAGTTTTTTTGGGGTGCGACCACTTGAGTAGTCATTTTCTTTTTTTTCTTTTTGAAGCGAAGGAATACTCGTTATTTTTAACTCAAGTGGGTTTTGTCTTACTATTAAAGATATTGTTGTAAGGGCTACAAAAAGAAAAGATACTGTCACAGGGACTAATGGCAAACAGCTCTCAAAATTATCAAGCCAACTACAATTTGAAGCATGGCTAGATATTTCCCTCTTAGAACTTACTTTTATCATTTTGTTTTTAAGTAAAGAAAAAGAATAACAATTCTTTTTGGTTTTTAGGATAAGGTTATCATGGAATCAACTTAAACTTTGACCCCTTCCCATGCGATCGTAGTAGTGCATATCCTCAGAGTGGTCTGACGCATTTAGCATTTTACTCTTGAAGTAGTCTCAGCAAGAATTTTTCTTGTCAACTGAACTAACCCTTGTTAGTGAAAAACAACTTTGATTGGCCAAAAACTCACCAGAGCAGAAGAAGAGACAATAAATAGTTATTCCTAATTCTTCGATCTTGAATGTAGATGCAAGGGTCAAATAATTTTTGCTAAATGGTAAAAATCACAATTTTTTGAAAGTACAAGTGGCCTGAAAAAAAGACAAAACTATATTTAAAAAAAAAAAAAAAAGCCATGGGATTTTATCATATTTATTATGTCATAAGTACCACATGTATGCTGCAAGACTCGAATCAGCTTAGTTATTATAAGTAGTTTCAGGACAATTTGGAGGAAATTCACACATTATGATCCAACATCCACAAGTAGCACTTGGAAGCAATAAATTCTAAAGGTGCGACTTCCACTTCTTTTCTTCAATAGTAAAGGCTACATATGCACATACAATGCATGAAAAAGGGCGATGAAATTACTATGGCAGTTCTAAAATAAAACCACAAGAGTTTATTATTAATGTCAAGGCATGGTGGGGGCATCCACGCCCTTGCTAGAACAAAAGAATGCAATTGCCAATCGCCCAATAGGCACACGGACACACTCAATAGTCACACAGAAAGAGGGAAACCTGTTGTATGAAGATTTGCCACGAAGAGGTTCAGAAGAAGCATCAGTGCAGCCCACAAGGGAGGACTGCTGCTACTTGAAGAGAAGGTAGTCATATAGAAAACTTAAAGCCAAATAAGCACTAAAATTCGGATTATTCTTTCTTATTCGTTATTGTTACCACTTTCAGCTCTTTATATAGACACCGAACCTTAACGTTACCCACAGGTACCACCCCTCCCCCCCTTTTAAACTAAGAGTTAAGTTCGGTGTTTCAATGTGTCTATCATTTTGTTGGCTAAATGCATTGTCTCCTTCTTTTTACTTTTAGGGGTTCCACAATTGACAATTCTTAGTATCAGCACGTTGTCAAGATTGGATCGGGAGATATGACTTTGAGATTACTTCTTCTATATTTCGGTGTATTTTGGATTAATAATATTTGATGTATCAGTTTTAAGTTTTATAATTGTTCTTGTGTACACAATTTGTTCGATTGGAATATAATCATTGTGAAATATTCTACGATGACTTTATTTTTAATAATAAAATTATTTTTTTTATTTTGTAACAATTAAACGGACTTCGTTATTACTACTCCTTGAAATACTATGCCACTTATTATCTTTTCTAGTGATTATATAATGCAAAATAAACTTATTATTTATGTGAAAAAGAAATATAAGATTTTGATAAAATTAAATTTTTTTACTTCAAATCTTACAATGTATTATTTTCATAATATGACTAAAAAGCTTTGGAGAATAAGATTATTTTTTTTTAGTTCAAATA
This sequence comes from Kandelia obovata, assembly GCA_021464305.1. NCBI lineage: Eukaryota > Viridiplantae > Streptophyta > Magnoliopsida > Malpighiales > Rhizophoraceae > Kandelia > Kandelia obovata. The sequence continues at coordinate 3,234,853 of CM038475.1, read as the reverse complement.
AGTTGACGAAAGAAAGTTAATTATGAATAAAGAGTGAGTTTCAAATATTAGATCTCACGTCTAACCTTTGCACATTGTGACCATTAAACGGAGTTTAGAGGAATATTCTGCTTACGTGTTCGATGCTTCATCAAGGAATAGTCAACTACTTGGTTCCGACCAACCAATGTCTCCACCTTGAATATCGATTTGTTGGTGGAAACCTCCCCAACTTCTAATCCAATGATTTCTGTGTCACAACACGACAAAATTACTTAACAATCTAAAAGATTTCATGCGTGTTTTGGCATCGTCATAAGTTATGCACTTGGCTTTTACATCATTACTCCAGCGGCGGCTACTTTAACTTTGTTTCTTTTTCTACTGCGATGAATCATCAGTGCGCACATTTTCTCCGGTTTCATCTCCGAAGCGGGGCCCCGGTGCTGAGCACGCAGTGGAGTCATTGAACACGGGGGAGTGACTTTTCAAACAAAGTAGAGGATCGGTCGGCCGCGCATGAAACGTCTACGAAGCAGCATTAATTTTATAATACGTTTAGGTAGAAAATTGTGATGCTTTCAATGGGGGAACTCAAGGTTCCGTCAGTGTTGAGATTATGGTGTTTATATATATATATATATATATATATATATTATGGTGTTTATCTTGTTGTAAGCAATATAATAGGAATTTTTTTTTTTAGTCTTACAAATGATATACTTTTTTTTAAAAAAATAAAACTTAAAATTTTAAAATAAAAAACAATTAGTGTTACAAAAGGAAGCCCACCAGTCCAACCTAAACTGTCACGGTATGCATAGGCCTTAGAAGTACTGAAAGTAGCGTGGAAATGAGTCTAGAATTAAGTGGAAGGGAAGCCCAATAATTAAATATTATATATATTTTAACAACCAAAATTCGTCTCCAAGGCACTATGAGAAACTGGATAATTATAAGCAATTGTGGAAATTTGACCAAAATATAAGAGCCACAATGGACTTTAGCTCTCCGTTTGAACGCAAATTAAGATGGATCTAGCTGATATGAGGTGTTAATATGGCCAAGGCAGGTCTTGCCTCATGTCAGTGGAAAAGACATGCGGTCATAAGGTCTTCATTTTCAGATAAGGTGAGCCAAAAAGTCTAAAAAAGAAGAAGAAAAAAAAATCCTGAAAAAATTGAAAGCCTAAGGCTAAAAGTGTACGGTTAAGGCATCAAGCCAACGCATGAGACAATCATTGCTAAAGTGAGCTGGAACGGAGCCTGAGCCCATGTCGATGTCGTATTGGGCCTATTTGGGCCCATGTTGGTATCCAAAATCCTGATTTCGTAATCACATGAGTCGGGGCCCATTTTTGTGGGCACGCAACATTAAATTTCCTCGTTGGGGGCAAATAATACGGCGACGTTCTTGGCCTCCCAAGAAAAGCGAAATTGATCCTCATTGATTAGATTATAATCCCAATTATTAAATTAAATTTCCTTTTTCTCCCAAAGTGTTTATATATATATATATATATATATTTAAGGGGAATTCTCCCAAAGTGATCTTTAGAACGGACCGTGAGGAGTGGCCACAAAGTTATAAAACGTCTTCGTTTCATCTTACCCCCCCTCTCTCTCTCTCTACCTTCTCTCTTGTTCTTTCTATATCTGTGCTTAATCGGAAGAAGAATCGAGGAACAAGTCTCCCAAACAAGAAGAACCACGGAGCTCCCTGCGAGAATCTAAACTCCAGTTCTTGCGCGTGCTTTGCACTCGCAAGTCCCCTTCCTCTCAATTGAAATTTATTTATTTTGTTTCAACTCTGCAACCTCGATCCCCGCCATTGCTGTGCGCCTCACAATCCAAGAGCACAGAACACACAAACGCACTGCACCTCCTAAACGCACCGTTTTTTTTTTGCATCGAGACTCGAGGACATTGAAGGTACTAACGGAACTAGTTTTTTTCAAACGGCTCCTTCTTTTCACTCTTCTCTGCGATTTCTTGCGGAGATATTGGATGAAGATATGGTGGTGAAGAATGATTTTTATTTTGTTAATCTTATGTGTGTATTTGATTATTTTTTGATGGAAGCATTTTGAATTTAGGGTTTCTTGATTGTCAGTGAGGAATGCGTTTGGATATTTGGCGCTGTGGCTTTCAAAATTTTGCAGGACTCTTTCGGGTTTCGCGGTACCAATCCTCTGGTTGATCTGTTTGGCACATTGCAAAAGGTGGCGTTTCTTTGTTTTTATTTGAGTTTCTTTCTTATTTTATTCAGGGTATTTAGACGTGACGTTTCTTTTTTAGTTTTTGTCCTTTTTTTTTTAAATTATTGGATTGCATTTCTTGTTGGAAGTGGAATTGTTCACTTAGGTAGGTGCATGGGGCTTCAAACTAAGACATTTAAGATGACTCTCTCAGCAGGAACAAAAGATCCATCCCATATTTTGCTGATAAAAGAGTCTGACTAATGTTGGTTATAGAATGTTGTTAGAAAGAAATAAATGGTATGCTTAGAGGGAGACAGCGAGGGTTCCAGGTTTCTCAACCGTTTGGAGGAAACTGTTGGTGCATCCTTTGTTCTTTGGTAATTTAAATTTCGTTGGGCCCCAAGTGGGCCCGCGGAAGTTGACATTGAGGTTGGTGATTTAATATGTTTACTGATAATTATATGAGAGGTGGTGGGCTCAATGGGATTTCCAATCTTGTCTCTATCTTGCATCTTTGCTGTTTTGTTACACACACAGACATACATGTGTGTGCACACATGCACACGCACACACATGGAATAAAGCAAATCTGAATGGAGTACCATTAAGGCAGTTGGGTCAGCTGATTAATTGGGAATACTTTGGGAAATGCTTTTGCTCAACATAGAAGTATGGAGGAGGTGGAACAGAAGGAATTGAGATAGAAGACAGGTTCCCCCACTAAATTCTTGGCAAAGCAAACTCTAGGTAAGATGACTTTTTGTAACTGCCTAGCTAAAGGCAGGTGATGCTCTAAATTGTATCTCGGCAACCATAGATTGACAGGGTAGAGGTGTCAAGAACTAGTGGGATTGTGCATTTTGTGGTGAGGAGGGGGCTTAGTGGCTGACCATCTCTTGGGCATTGTTGTGGGCCGTGAGTGTTATTTCATTTAGCTGACATCGTCACTGGCCAATATTTGAATTCTTTTTGTTTCTGTTTGCAGGAAAAATGGCCCTCCAGAAGTATGTTCCTTTGGGCAATGCACCTTCTGTAGGCATGAAGCCCTTGAGATTTTTGAGCAAGGTGCATGAGAATGCTCAAGTTGTAGATCCCAAGACTTGTCAGATAATGGAGCCCGATGTGGACATTGACATCAGAGAAGTTTACTTTTTAATTATGCATTTCCTTTCCTCTGGCCCATGTCTCAAAACTTATGGGCAATTTTGGAATGAACTTCGCGAATACCAACTTTTACCTAGAAGGTATCATGCCTGGTATTCAAGAAGTGGTGTACGTAGTGGAGATGAAGATGATGATGGCCTGTCATTCCCATTAAACTACAACAAGTTGGCTGAGAGGTATGCAATGTTATTTTTAATAATTAGCTGCAATATTAACTTGTGATAACTGTTGAGTTAAAGAACTGCAAGCCTCTGTTCTAGTTAAGGAGCTATTAATTATTTGGTGAACTCCATGCTACATTGTTGCCCATGCCACAAGTTCTCCTTATAATATCTTAGACATAGCTGTTGCTGTTAATTATTTCCAGGTATCCTCACATTGAGAAGAATCACTTGGTAAAGCTTTTGAAGCAGTTGTTACTTAATTCAGCATCTCCTTCACAAGGCATGGAAGGTGGAAATTTTCTAAATGCTGCTGCAGGTCCTACCCTTCTGGGAACAGGATCATTCTCACTTCTAAGGCGTAGGTGACATTTAGTTAAACCTTTTATGTCCAATGTCTCTTCGATTTTGCATTTACATGAGGTTTTCCTGCTGGCATGACATGCATCGTCTTTGATGGTTTAATTATAATTTTCACCTGGATGAATGTTATTTATGTCTAACTTTGGAACATTTATTTTCTTCAGATGATAGGGATCAGGTAAAAAACCAAGTCAAGAGCCTCCCTACCCATATGCGGTGGCCTCATATGCATGCCGATCAGATTCATGGGCTAAGCTTGAGGGAAATTGGTGGTGGATTTACAAGACACCACCGTGCACCATCTAGTCGTGCGGCATGCTATACCATTGCAAAACCATCAACAATGGTACAGAAAATGCAAAACATCAAGAGGCTACGAGGACACCGAAATGCTGTCTATTGTGGTATAGAGTTCAAACTTTTAAAGTATTTTTTTTTTTCAGATTGTTAATTTTATTGATAAATTTGAATAAGTGCCTAAATTTTGTCCTGATTTGCATCATGCAGCAATATTTGACTGCTCAGGAAGATATGTTGTCACGGGTTCTGACGATCGCCTTGTAAAGATTTGGTCCATGGAAACTGCATTTTGCCTGGCCAGCTGTCGTGGACATGAAGTAATTTCTCATGTTCAAAGCAAATCAAATATCTGGATTCATTGCTCTCTTTCCTATATTTGTTTATTGTTATGTTGAATCTCATGTGCATAAAAGGGGGACATTACGGATTTGGCTGTGAGTTCCAACAATACCTTGGTGGCTTCCGCTTCAAATGATTGTGTAATTCGAGTTGTAAGCTTCCATTTGATTCTCATAACCCATTAATCTTTTTGTTATTTTCCCTTCTTTATTACTTTTATGGTTGTTCTTTGAGCAGTTTTTTTGGATCTTGACAGTGGCGTTTGCCAGATGGGCTCCCAATATCAGTTCTGCATGGACACACTGCAGCTGTTACGGCTATTGCATTCAGCCCTAGGCCTGGTTCTGCTTACCAGCTTTTATCGTAAGGCTGATTTTCTTCCTCTGCTGTTTATTCAATTTACATATGGCCTCTAGTCTATACTGTGAACATTTTGTGTATTTGAGATCATCCTCTCCCATGCTTTATGAATCTGCTATCTCTGGATATCTGTTGTTTCTATGGTATGTATATTTTGTTTTCTGGTTACTATGACTAAAAGGGATCTCTACTGTAGCAAAATTCTCTACAACCTATAGGTCTTTTTGGTAACTTTTGTCAAGGCTTTAGCCAGCCTATTTATTAACTTGCAGTTCATTGATTGAACTAATTGAAGTTGTGTCATAAGATTTTTAGGGTGTGGAGCAAATTCTAAATCTGTTGTCTATATTTATCCAAGTATAACCTAAACTCATTTAGCCAACAGCTACTGGTTTAGGATTAAGGCATAGTTTAAGTTAAATTGGACCTTGAGTTTGGGCCGTAAGGCATAAATCTCTTCCTTAATTCAAGCAGATATTCTGTTATATTTTTATTTCAGTAATTATTTTGCTTAATTTCCTTTTCCTGTTTTTGCTTGTGTGATTCTACTTGCTATTTATTGGAAGCAATGCTTTGAGTTAACTGTTTTCAGATCTTAATATTTCCTGATAACATATGATGAACTTTTGCTTCTTTTTATACCATGCAATTATGCACCTGTTGGCGCTGTTTTTTATAACTTTCCCTTATTGTCTACAGGTCATCTGATGATGGTACATGTAGGATATGGGATGCTAGGAATTCACATTTCATTCCAAGGATATATGTCCCAAGGCCTTCTGATTCCCTAGCCGGTTAGTTGCATTTCACCAATGTATGATTCATGGGCCAATTAGTTGTCAATATAACTTAAATGAACCACTGTGTGCAGGAAGGAACAATGGTCCATCCACCAGTATTAGTGTCCAAAGCCATCAAATCTTTTGTTGTGCATTTAATGCTAGTGGAACTGTATTTGTCACTGGCAGCGCAGACAATCTGGCAAGGGTAATGCTAAACATCTGTGACTATGTTTGTATTCAGACACGGGGTCGTAAATTGGGAATATCCACTGGTAATGTATCCTTGTAGGTATGGAATGCTTTTAGACCCAATCCAGATGATTCAGACCAACCAAATCATGAAATAGATGTGTTATCTGGCCACGAGAATGATGTCAATTATGTTCAGTTTAGGTATGTTATCTGGTCATGAGAATGGTGTCAGATATGTTCAGTTTAGATTAGTGTGTCCTCTTGTTGGATTTGTAATGCTTGATGTAGGCTACTTTCTTGTTTTGCAGTGGTTGTGCTGTTGCATCAAGGTTTTCTCTGACTGATAGCCCAAGAGAAGAGAATATTCCAAAATTTAGAAATTCATGGTATGTGGAGCCTTTCCTCTTCTGGGCTTATTAACATACATTGCTTTTGTACATGAGGAATATTAAATGGCTTTTGTGGCAAACCTCGAGCACATAATGAAGATATATGCATTTACTTTGATATGCCTCCAGGTTTTCACATGACAACATAGTTACGTGTTCTCGAGATGGCAGTGCAATCATTTGGATCCCAAGATCACGTAGATCACATGTAAGTTACTGCCAGCACGGTAAAAGTCAGTTTCCTTTGAGGTTCAATTCAGGTAAAATTGACTTGGGGATCATAGTTTTTCTTATTTGAATTTTAATCAAGTGCATATTTGTCTGGTAGGGAAAAGTTGGCCGTTGGACTCGAGCATATCATCTGAAAGTTCCTCCTCCACCGATGCCTCCTCAACCTCCACGTGGAGGTCCACGCCAAAGAATCCTCCCAACTCCTCGTGGTGTAAATATGATTGTGTGGAGCCTAGATAATCGCTTTGTTCTTGCTGCCATCATGGGTATTGTTGCCTATCAAAAAGTATTGTTTGCCTTTGTGGATCATTATATGAATGATTTATGTCACCTTTGTTGGCATCGTCTATTTAGCAGACCGATTTCCAAGTTTAGCTTCTATGTGGCTTTGGTAGTGGTCATGTCAATGCAGTAATTATCCTTTATTTTGTAAACACTGAAAGCTGGTGAATGTAGAACATTTCTGTGGTGATTTTGAGATGGAAAAAAGGTGCTTGATCCTTTTAGTTTGAACTTCAGGTATTCAGGTTTTGGGCTGTGATTGATATGTAATTGATGATTATGTCTTCATTCTCCCTAGATCTGTAGCAATACAAATCCTATGGAAATGTCTAGAATGTTGGAGTAATTTGTTAAAGGCAAAGCCATAGGATTGAGGCTGAATTTTTAGGAGGTTTGTTCTTTGAACAGAGAACGTTAGAATTGATAAAAGTAATTTTATGGCATTTCAATTGAACCATTGGAAGAAATCCCAGGGAGTTGAATGTGTGATTGCTTTGCTGTTGAACTGCTGCTGGTAGATGTGTCATCTGAACCTGTAAATTGTAAGCCTTTTAATGGCATCTTACTTGTTGATCCTTGTGCAAGTTCATGAAAGTGTAAGAAGGGGATAGGGCAGACTTCCACGTTTATGTGAAAGTGGCAGAAACTATCTTTGTTTTCCTTTTTTCCTTAAATGGATTTTCTTAAAATGTGATCAAATGACACTGATTCACCTCGTCCTACCAGTCTGCTCTCGTATGTTGTTTTAATAATGTGTTTTTGCTCACTTTTACAAAATGTCTTTTGCAGGTATCTAGTTTTTAATTTTAGTATGCATGTAGTTTTTAATTTTTGTATGCATGTACATTTTTCATAACCACTTTTTTTTTTCTTTTAAGAAATTTGATATTGGAGAACTTAAGTTGCACTCTGTTTAGAGGTTTTTTTGACCAAGTACTGCTTACTACACTCTCTGGTCACATATCCTTGAACAAGCATTCTGTGTAAGGCTAGGTTAATTAAATGTAAATGTGCTATGCGCAGACTGCAGAATATGTGTTTGGAATGCTGCTGATGGTAGCTTGGTACATTCTTTGACTGGTCATGCTGACTCTGTAAGTTGTTCCTCTTCTTTTCTTAGCCAATTATGGACACATTCATTGTGCATAAGTAACTCCTGTGAGTCTGGTTTACTATATTTATGTGGGTCATGTTATTCTCCTCATATTGACAAGTAAAGATGGAAGAAGTATCTTGTATGACACCATTGCCATTGCTCAAAGCTATAATATCATGCATTAGATGGTCTTTACCTGTTAAAAGTTCACTGTGGTTGCTGTTTCTGAAGCTTGTCGCACTTAAGGCATTTTCCTTGTTAAATTCAGGGAGTAGAGTCGGTTTTGCTGCTACTGTTACTTCCAACTTTTGTGTGGAAAGTGGAAAATAATTAATATACTAATTGCTGCAACAAAATTGGCTTTTTTGTTTTTCTTTCTTGTGGTCATCCCTATTCTGCCTTATAGAAGTCCTAAAGTCTATGATCCACCTATATCCAATCTTCATGGTAACTAGCTTCTGTGAAGCAGAGATGGATTGGTTTCTGTTTCAGAGGCAGTGCTAAATGCTTGTCAATTTTGGGATAGAATTTGCTGGATCCTCCAATCCTTTAAACTTATGTACATAACAAGTTACAGATTTCTTACTATTATTTTTGTGTTACTGACAGACATATGTTCTGGATGTTCATCCCTTTAACCCCCGAATCGCCATGAGTGCTGGGTATGATGGAAAGACTATAATCTGGGATGTGAGTTGATTTTTGTTTAAGCCCATTCCAGTTTCTCCTCCTTTTCCACGTTGGTTAAAGCTTTCTTATTCTCTTCCTCCAGATATGGGAGGGTGTACCAATTCGAGTGTATGAAATTTCACGCTTCAAGTTGGTTGATGGGAAGTTTTCACCGTAAGTACACGATAACAATTGTTTTCTATTATTGACAACTTTTCTAACTAGATCAATGTTGAATGGTATCCTGTGCATTCTGTTTGTTGTTCATTGTTCTATTGTAATTAGATTTCCAAATGGAAACCAAGCAGGCTACCTTATTACATAATTTTTGTACTTTTCGTTGAGATGTACTTGTTAAGCAGTGTATAAACTTTCGTATGTTATATTTCGCCTTGTTAGATCCTTATTATAACTGTAGATCAGTAGATTTTAGCATTTTAGATCTCTCATTGCTTGAATTATCTGTAGCTTTATCTATTTCCATTGAGATGCAAGTGCATCCTGATTTTTCTGATCCGGTTATGTTTCCATCAAGCACCATTGATTTAAATTCTTAATGTGTTGCTTATTGGAAAAAGTGACCCTTTCAATCTTGTAGCTGTTGTTGTAAACTGCTGTGTACTGCCTTTGTAATAGGGATGGAACATCCATTATACTTTCAGATGATGTTGGTCAGTTATACATTTTAAACACAGGCCAAGGAGAGTCCCAAAAGGATGCTAAGTATGATCAGGTACTTTGAATGTCACTGATAACTGATTATGATTTTATAGCATGCCAATCCTAATTTGGTTGTGTGCTTTCTTTCTCTTTTGGCAGTTCTTTCTTGGTGATTATCGCCCTTTGGTACAGGATACTTTTGGGAATGTACTTGACCAGGTTGGTTCATCATTTATAAAGTGCTTGCTTCAGTTAACTTTTCTTCATTTGCACAATGATGCTTTCAAGGACTTCGCCAAACCTGTTTGGCAATGATTCGTTCCTGCGTTCCAGCCAGGACATTTTGAATGGGGTGCTATGTTGCGAGCTTTTCTCCTGGAATGTGCCATTTGGAGTTTTATATTTTGGTTTTGGTGTCACCAGGAAATCTAGTCCTAGTGTCTGTTCCATGGCTCTCTCTCTCTCTCTCTCACACACACACACACTCTGTGTGTGTGCATACCTAAGAAAGAGTGTCTGCATTTATATTTATCTATTTCCTATACTGAGTTGACTATGGCTAACATTTGATTTCTTGTAATGGTCTTTCTTTTGAATCTTTTGACTGATGGTATCTGGAAAAGATAGTTGGATAACATGTAGCTAAGTTTCTCCTTCAGATGCTTTTATTGCTTGCTTTGTTTACTTCCTAATTTCAAACAAACGATTCAGGAAACTCAGCTTATACCATACCGAAGAAATATGCAAGATCTCCTATGTGACTCAGGTGTAGTGCATCACATTGGCAACTTTACCATTATGGTAGCTTAGAAAAATATGGCTGTTTTTCCTCATGAATTCAAATCTTTGAAGTGGTCATTGTTTTGTGGAATACTAGGCATGATTCCTTACCCAGAAGATTATCAGCGTATGTATCAGAAGAGACGGTTAGGAGCTCTGGGTATGGAGTGGAAGCCACCTTCTATAAGACTTGCTGTTGGGCCTGACTTCAATCTTGACCCTGACTACCAAATGCTGCCGTTGGCAGACCTTGATGTATTGGTCGAGCCACTGCCTGAATTTGTCGATACCATGGATTGGGAACCAGAAATTGAAGTGCAAAGTGATGACAATGATTCAGAGTACAATGTCACTGAAGAGTATTCTAGTGGGGGTGAGCAAGGAAGTTTGAATTCTAGTTCCTCTTGTGATCCCGATTGTAGTGCAGAGGAAAGTGAGGTTGAAGGCAAGGATGGGTTTCGTAGATCCAAAAGGAAAAAACAGAAGGCTGAAGTAAGTGTTGCTTTATGTTTCTTTTTATAGACTTTAGTCCCGGCACAATCTTGACTTGGTATTTTTTTGTGTCTCTTTTCAGATTGCATTCTTGGGTTCATCCGGGAGGTGTGTCAAGAAGAGGAATTTGGATGAGTGTGACAACAATTCTTTAAGAAGTAACCGAATCAGAAAATCAAGGATGGGTGTAAATGCTTCAAAGAAGTCCTCCACATTTAACAGTTTGAGACCTCAAAGAGCTGCTGCCCGCAATGCTCTTACTTTGTTTACAAAAATAACAGGATCAGTGACAGATGGAGAAGAAGAAGATGATTCAGAAGGTGAATTATCAGAAAGCAAATCTACACTGCAAGGCTCCAATATTGAGAGTGCCAAATCAGATAGATCTTTGCCAAATGAGCTAAACAGACATTCAAAAGGGAAAGGAGTTCCTTTGGAAGAGTCTGAAGCTTTTGTTGGTTCTTGTGAGCTCCCTGGTTCACATATGAATGCTGAAAACAGGCAGAGATTGGTGCTTAAACTGCCGGTCCGTAATTCTAAGAAGTTCTCATTACCAGAAAATACATGGAATCAGCATGATAAAAGTATCAGCTTGGCTGACTCATCATTTAGATCACCTCAGGATGCAGCTGAGGGAAACAGGATACATACGGGCCCTCTAGATTCAGAACTCTGTTCTCATGATGCAAATGGCCTGGCAATGGAAGGAAACATCAAAGGACAGGTAGACCATTATCATTTGAACCTATCTCAAGGCTACAAAAACAGGGATATCAGATGGGGAGGTGTCAAGGCTCGTACTTCTAAGCGCCAGCGGGTGTGGGAAGCCATATCATCAATTCCACACACCAGATATGGTACATGTTTTGCTGCTCATGGTGAAGAGAATAATCTAAACAGACATATGAAAACTTCCAATGACCAAGGCTCAGTTTCCCATGTTTCAGAAATTCAGAAATCCATGAAAAAGATGGGTGAAGTTGCACAATTTGATGCGAAAGATATTGGAGCCGATAAATCTGAGGCTGTAGTTGATGTGGCCAAAGGTATGGTACAACCAGACTTAGATGTATGCACGGGTGCTGATGAAATGCAAGAGAGGCTTCATGTGGCTGAGGAGAATGACAATCCTTCTGAACTTGAGGAGAACTTTATACCTGTATCCACAAAGTTTAGGATAAAGTCTAACAAGATTTCAAGGGTGTCAGTTAATTTAGGAAATGGTACATGTGATCTATTGCCCGACTGCCCTACAGATATGAAACTGAATCCAGTTTCTGGAGAGGACGAACATGATAGAACTAATAATGTTAGTCCTAACAATAAAGGTAATGGATTACACAGTGTAGAATCTCAGATAGATGGGAGTTCCAAGCCCACTTTGGATGACTCAGTGGAATCACATCCAAAAAAGATGTACAATGTTGTTTATAGAAGGTTAAGGTCATCTAGGAATAGGGCTGGCTTAGAATGCAATGGCAACACAAGAGAGAGCTTGTCATATGCCAACAACCATGATCTCAATGCCAGAGAAGACTTCTATAAAGACAAAATAGATGAAGGTTGTAGAACATCTTTTGGGGGTTTGACAAGTGCAAATGAACCAAATATTGCAAGCAGTAACATGAAGTTGAGTCAGTGGGACGAATCAGAGGATATGCTTGAAAATCTCCATAATAATTCCATAAACCCGCTTCGAAATCCTTGGGAAGAATGGGGATCAAGTTCAAGGATGGTAGTTGGACTGAGATCTACCAGAAATAGGAGAACCAATTATCGTTTTCAGGACACAAGTCCAGTAGATCGGAAGAAATTGCATCAATCACCCAAAATAGGGTCATGGTTAATGCTGTCAATGCATGAGGTTTCACGTTATATCCCCCAGCTAGGGGACAAAGTTGTATATTTGAGGCAGGTTTGTACTGACTATTTATTGTCAACTTGTGTTAGACTCATCTATGTGGAGATACTTTACTGACTATTTATTGTTGATTTGTGTTAGACTCTTCCATGTAGAGATACTTTATTTCCTTTTTATTCTAATTGCAATGATTACCTGCACAACAATGTTTTTCAGGGGCATCAGGAATACATAAACCACAGGGCCTTAAAGGAGGCTGGTCCTTGGAAGTTATATAAAGGAAACACAAGGGCGGTGGAATTTTGTGAGGTTGTCGAGCTTGAGTATTCTACATTAGCAGGATCTGGGGAGAGTTGCTGTAAAATGACTCTTAAATTTATAGATCCTAATTCTAGCCTGTTTAAAAAATCATTCAGGCTAACTCTACCCGAAGTGACTGGATTCCCAGATTTTCTTGTTGAAAAGACTAGATATGATGCTGCTATGCAGAGAAATTGGACAAACAGGGATAAATGTAGAGTGTGGTGGAAAAATGAAGGTGAAGAAGACGGTAGTTGGTGGGATGGCCGGGTTACTTCTGTACAGCCCAAATCCCCCGAATTTCCTGATAGTCCATGGGAGAGTTGTACTGTCAAGTACAAGAGTAATCCCACGGAGACAGAACTTCACAGTCCTTGGGAGCTTTTTGATGCTGAGACTCAATGGGAGCAGCCTCGTATTGATGATGAGACCAGAGATAAGCTGCTGTCTGCCATTGCAAAATTAGATAAATCGGCCAGAAAAGCTCAGGTAGTTATTTGTGAAACTAATTTTTCCTGTGTATGGCTTCTGTAAATGCCAGCCAGGACCAGTGAAGCAATTTGAAGATACTGCCTGCAGGGGCTTTTCTGATTTTTTTTTTCTCATTTTCAGGATTACTATGGTGTTCAAAAATTGAGACAAGTTTCTCAGAAGTCTAATTTTATAAACAGGTAAACTGGTTGCCATCTCCCTTGCAAGGATCCATTCTGGTGTTCTGACTTGCATTCCGTTTTTTTATGCCAAACACCTGCCTCTGACCATTTGAATTTAAGTTGTGAAAGGTTGGGAACTTAAATTGGTGTTTCAATCCTATAAATATTTTCAGGTTCCCAGTTCCATTGTCTCTTGAAGTGATCCAGTTGAGGTTGGAGAACTATTATTATCGAAGTTTGAATGCGGTGAAGCATGACATTAAAGTAATGCTGGCAAATGCGGAGTCATATTTTGGGAAGAATGCGGAGTTATCAACCAAAATCAAGCGTTTATCAGACACGTTAATGCGGACATTATCCTCATTGTAGCGCAAATGGAGTTTCCCCCTTTTTAGGTGTAGATAAACATTATAGAGGTTTATTTTAATTCTTTTTCCTGAATGAGCTCTTACTCTAGTTTTCCTATTTTTTACTTTGCCTTTCAGGGAAATATAGGTCTTGCGGAACATTACCTTATTGTGGTGGAAAATTTCTGCCCAGAGATTCATTCTTGTATGAACATGCCTGATCTGCATTTTCTTAATAATAACAAAGATATACAAGTAGTCTGCATCATCTTTTTATTGTTATTTGAGCAGAGGTACTCGGCATCTTCAGATTTGTCTGATATGAACATTATCCAGTTATAGAATGATGATTGTGTGGCCATAATAGCTGCATGGAATATGGACTTTGTTAGCTCCCAGCACATCAAATCTTAGAGAGAGGTTCACAGATAAGAGGAAGCTATTTAAAGAGGTGGCAGAACCTTGTCATGTCATTGTCATCATCAGCAAGGTAGCCAGCATGGTATCTACAGTTCTAAGTTACCAGGATATGAAGACATGTCTACATTGATCACTGAGGAACCAGAAACTGACATTTACTACTAAACCAGAAAGAAAATTTGAAAGATTGTGTGACCAGATAAGATCCGGATTCCGCACTCAAGATTTCCCCGTAAGAAGATTGGCAGTGGTGGAAATTGCAGCTCCAGTGATGGCACGCTGCACAACCTGCTCCTGGCAACTGCACTGTTTCTCGTAACCGGAATGCTAATTTGGTGGCGAATCTTGGCATCCATTCAGAGCATCTCATACTCATTTGTCAGTCATCACGGATTGTCTACAACATAAATGTTAAATTCCCCCATTTTATTTCATCTTCAATCATTCGGAGCACGACCCTGTTGGGTCTCAGAGATCTAGAGAAGAAATTCGAGATCGAGGAGAGGGAAGGGGAGGGAGAAAGAATCAGAGGAACTAGAGAGAGAAACTTATTAATTTCTGTTACTAGTTGTTTTCTATACCAGAATCAATCTGCTTTATATATATATATATATATAACACGTGGCCATTAAGGCAAACAATGCAACTAACACCACTTATCCAATACGCACCGCATCACTAATAACCGAACTGACTGATAGTATCGGCACACTACGATTATAACTGAGAAACACCCCCGTTCGGATACTGTTGATCCTTATTGCACCTGAATTACGACTACTGAAATCAACACAACCCAAAAACAGAGACAATCACAACCAGTCGCAAGGGAAAATGGCCATATCCGATATCATTGGAACAGTTGGTTAAAAATCCGCCTCTATAGAGGATGTAAGGATGAAGGCCATGAAAGTCCAGCTACTAGCTCCACAGCCATGTCCCGGTCCTCATCCTCGGATGCAATTTTCGCACAACATCCACTTCTATCTTTTTGAAGCACGTTAAGGCCCCTGACAATCAACATATAACAGACAGGTAATCGACAGAAATAGCCCCCGACAGCATATTCACTCTGACCTTCTCAACGGCTCCAAAGATTTCAATCTTTCTTACAAGAAACCCCCAAACCCTGCCGTGAAAAAGCAAGGAAAACATGAGAGAATTTAAGTTATAGTTTACCCAGACAGAGATCCAAGGAAAAATTGTTTCCATGGAAAATAAAAGAAACAGACCCCTGTCAGAACGAAAGAAAAACTGATCAAAGTCATGAACAAAAAATGGGAGCTAGCTCACTTGGAACATCATTCGTTAAAGGTAACAACTCGTAATTTACACTGGTCTGCTGCGAATTGAGATTTTTACTACAAGCCAGAAAATTTGGCCTGTGATAAACTCGGCAAAGGCTTCCTCTGTTACAATCCCCACCAGAAAAATGTCAAAAATAGAAAAATAAGGAACCTATTTAGGGCATACATATTCGTGCCCCTTTCTATCATGTGCTTACAATGCTAGCAAGAACACAACAGAACAAAAAAAAAAAAAAAAAGTCAATATTTGGGAAGACCATAAGTAAATAGAGGGGAAAAAATGATTGATAAAACAAAATGTAACAAGATTAATGCTGGGAATATTTTTACAAAACGACCATTTCTTGGTCCAACAATGCTAGTCGGTACTTCCCCCTGAACCCAGATGGCACTATGCAGTGAACTACTGAACTTCTATCAATGAAAAGTCAAACTGCTTTCGCCCATCCTCTTTCAGCTCATTTCATTTGGACCACGTTGTTCCTTCAGTAGTACAGGCCCAATTTGCCACATCAAGGAGCCCAAACAAACGGAGAACTAACACTGTAGTAGTCATAGATAACTTACGATCCATTTACAGCCATTTCCGGTGAGGAATTTGGCGGCATCAGATGACCATCCTCTCCTGTTAATGGTCTACTTTCTGAGGTGCTATGCAAGCAATCAGAACAGTTTCTAGATGCAGAAAACTCCTCTCTATGATTTTCCTCACCTGAACCGCAACTTTCATCAGGACGACTCCCACAAATGATAGGCTCCTTCTCCTGATGATTTCCTTCACCAGAGCCCTTGGTCACATCATAGTTACCAGGAGTTGTATGCATGGCACTCACATTTTTCTTACTGGGCAAGACAGCCTGGCTCAGTGTTGAACACAATGCAGCAAATACATTCTCTCTTGACTTGGGTTTTTTACTTAATCCTTGATTCTTTGCTGGCTCAGGCTCCTCATCCTTTGCAGGCAGTTTACGCTTCAACTTGAGGGACTCCATAGATTCATCATCTTCTTCTGAAGTTTCTGGCCGTTTCTTAGGTGGTGGTCTGTAGTCTTCATCATCCTCATCATCATCATAGTCAACCAATCCACCAGATCTTGGACTACAAATACAATTTGGAGATATAAACATGTACCAGCAATCTAAAAATTGTATTAGTTCAAACTTATACAGTGACTGCCATACCTTGCAGCAACTCCATTGGATAAAGCAGGTTGACTTTGTACTTTTTTAGTATGTGACACAGATGCTGTATCTTCATCACTGCAAATGCCTTCGAGTTCAGTGACTGAGGTAAAGTCTTTGCAAAAGTTCAATTGCAGTGCTTTGAGTAAGAGCTACCCACCTATCCTCATTGAAGTAGTCTTCCTCTTCTTTTTCTAGTGCGCGCTCATCTATTCTGCTCCTTAAATCTGATGGGGTACCAGTATTCTTTGTTTCACAATTCTCCAGGCACTGCAATTTCACTTATCAGAACAAGAAATCACAAGCACAGTTGCAAACTAGGAGACGAGCATATATGGATAATACCTGCTCATATTTGACTTTTAAAGACTGAATGGTAGCCAAATGCTCAAATCTAACCAATTCATTCCAAAATGAGTCAACTATATATTTGAGCAATGATCTTAGATTTTCCTGCATTAAATAAGCATGATCTCAGATAATTTCTGGTGCACAAGAAGTTACCAGAAAGATGGTTTGGTAAGATAAATACCTTACAGATATATTCCAAAAGCTCCAAGACTGTAGAATTCAGCAGATTATACCGGTTACCATTGCTAACAAAAGCATCCACTATTGCTTTGAGAAGGTTGTTCTTCACAAAATGATTTAGCAAATGCTCATCCTGTGATCGACAAATGAAGAGTACATACTAAAACCCAGTTAGCAACATAAAAAAAAAGTCATATTGGGAATTCCAAAAGACTACAATAATACCAATATCATGTATACCTGCTGCCACATTATTGGCAAATAATAATTTAAACTCTACAGTATAGGAGCCTCATGTACCATGGACGCCCTTTTTACTGTGGAGGACAGCATTTCCATTAATGCCCATCTTATTCTTAGTTTCATCATACATACAAGTTATTTTCCAAATGATATGTCAATTCTTTCTGCTCATGCCACATTTACACAGACATTATTTAGCTTTGATAAAGAACTAGTTGTTTCAAAAAAGAAAAAAAAAGAAAAAGAAAAAGAAAGAAAGAACTAGTTGTCTCAAAGAGTCTTTTGTACAAAAAAAAAAACAAACAAAATGAAACTCCATGTGTATCCAAAATTAATAAATAAATAAATAAAAGCCTCCACATGGATGGATCGCATGACTTAATTACTATAGTTGTCATTTGAGAAAATGACCAACCAAAAAGAAACTCGAACCTCTCTCTCCTGCCTCATCCATTTTATTGCAAGAAAATACTTAATATTTAGTATTATTACATAGTTGTTGCTTAAAACAAAGGTGCTATCAACAGCCAACAGCCCAACCAAAAATAAACACAAATCTCTGTGTCCTGTCAAAAAGTCATTTGAGTAGACCATCAAGAAAAGCCACTAAATTTGACTCAAATGAAAGAAAAAGAGAATTTAACATACAGAGAAACAAACAAAGACATTAAATCAGTTTCTAAGAACAAAAATTTTGACAGTAGGCAAACAAAGAGAGATACTTGCAGGAACCAAGGGACAGAGAAGACCCAGCAATTCAAGTGAAAGGGTGTCCAACCCATCCAATGCAGTCAGGCAAACCAAAGTGCTTACACAATGGCAAACTCATCTTTACTCAAAAATGGAAGCCAAGTGAATTCTGAAAGGGCATATTAGGCAGAAACCACACCATTAACTGTATCTGGAAGCATCATATCTCCTAAACATGTGACTTTAGAATTTACACATGGTTCCCAGCATCATGAAGTTCAGATGCCTTCTAATTTAATTATTGCCACTTTAATCAAAATCTCATAAAGGTTTGCATTAGGCAGACAGCCAAATAAGGGTATTCCAGAGCATGAGCCTCCTGCATTGCAGAGCTTTGGTGAGGGTCAGATATGCACAACCTTTCTCCCTACTTTGATGAGAGGCTGCTCTACTGACTTGAACCCATGACCTCAAAATCACCAAAGGAGTAATTTTGAGATACACCAAGGCCCACATTCATGCAAAGATATGTCTGTATTATACAATATGCAATCTGTTGACAACAAATACTCATAGAGCACTTTAGACAAAAGAAAGACAAATACAAGATGTTTAAATGTATTCCAGACTAATCACTTATGAAAAAACAAATACAATTTCCCAAATAGAAAAGCGACAATAATTTCTTTTCATTAAAGTGACTTACGTGAAGGGACAGGATAGTGCGAACAAATCGAACAGCAGCAACTACAAGGTACTTTTCCCTTCTTCGAGTTAGTAACAAAACTTTATCTATGACATCATTTAGAAGAAAATTGTTCCTGCAAATAGAAGAAAAGTACATTAATGTTTAGCATAATGCTGTTAGAAAATCAACTCTGTGGCAATATGTACCAAGTACACAAAAACTTACTTTATCTTGTAAGGATGGTGCAGAAAACAAAAGCATAGCAAGTCGCATATGTTTGAGAGGATTTCTGGCTTCGCGCTATTCTGACTTTCACCTTTTCCACCAACATATGAAGATCTTTCTCTTGATTGATCCACACATTCAGCAGAACATGATGCTGTTATAACATCAATCAATTGGACCAGGTGCTTCTCATAGAAAATCTCTATTATATTATCTATCTGCACGAAAATCATGCAAAATAAGTCAGTCAACAAGTTTGGATATAAGGTTAGCAAATTCCATTATCCACAGAATCCCAATACTGAATTCTCTGAAAAGCACCAAGCTATGTAGAACACATACACAAATCAAACCAATCTCACATATTCAAACTAAAATGCCTTGCAAACTCCAAACTACAGATTTTGAAGAATTGAAGTGTGAAAGATGTATAAACTACATTAGAGAGCTAACTGATACTGAGTCAATTCAGCACGACCAATGCTTAACAGTCTACAAGAAATATTTAAATCAAATAGTTACTTCATGACATTAATGGGTTCATGATGCATCTAATGAACGCTAAAGAGGCAGTCACCTAATTATGAATTCAGGGTTGAATGCATGGACACTACCTGTGGTTTAGTCATCTTTCAATTTGAAGATCTTTCCCTTTCTTTTTTCTAATCTGTCTGCTTCATTACATATCCATATAATTTTCAATAGTCTAATAAAATATTATATTGTATTGGAGACTAAAATCAACATTCTGATACTTATTTTGCCAAAAAAATAATAATAATAAAGCAGACTACTATATAAGGCTTCCATATTGTGGGATCTCGGAAAGAGTCGAATATACATGGTATTACCTTTGCTTTCAAAAAGAAAATGTTATTGCGACTTGAGGGTCTGACCTCTAAGTCACAATAGAGTAAATATAATGTTACACCAAGGCACACTTAACTAATTTTACAAAATAATTTATATGGGGTTTGTTTGGAATTGCAATTGAGTTCTGCTATTGCAATTGGCAAGTTGAAGATTGTGAAACCTACTATTAGTAAACATAATTGACTGGTTGACAATTATTTGCACTGTCTTGAAAAAAAAATCTAACAAAATAGAAAATAGACACAAAAGAAACTCTTTTGTGTAGTTAAATTGTAATTTTTTATGTAACAATGAAAATTATTGTCTTAAAAATTATTAAATGTGGTGCACATTCTTTGCTAAACACTAACAAAACTACATTTGACTAAAAATGCAGGCTTCCAAATTGCAACAACCTGAAAAACACCCATAACCCTTTTATTTTTTTTTCTCTGTTTCCCTCTAAAAAAAAATTCCTGAGACAAATTTTCTTCAAAAAAAAAAAAATTCATGACTTCAGAATAGAACACACAAGATTGGAATTTGCAGTTGAAAATCAGGTGGATGTCTGATAGAGAGAGTGAATTTAAAATTTGAAAGCATATGGATCTTGTTTGCTAAATTAAGAAAAGGAATATTTGTGGTTAACCGCTAAACCAGGGGACACGTCGAAGCATCACTTATGAATTTATTATAAAGCATTCACCCTGAAGGTAAATTTAGTTTTATGAATGGGACCAGGGAGCAACAAACAGACATTCCCAACCAACCAGAGAATAAGAAAAATAGCACTACTGTAAAAGTAAGCCAGGTAAACTAAAGCATTTCAGGGTTTCAACAATTCTAAAGGGATATTGTAGACACTCACAGATCTTAAAAAAGGGGAAGGAAGCCAAAGATGCTTGAATTAGAACAGGCTAGTCAAAAGAACTGTGGTTAGACAGCTTCTCTCCAAGACTAAGAGAAGAACTAAGATTCACTGTTTTGCTTGATATATTGAATTTAACTAATAAACCTAGTTCACGTGTAAATATGCACATAACTCATGCCGGCCTGGAATGCAAAAATAATGACTGCAGCCAGGAATGAACTGTCCACTCACCTGGGCTCCAGACAACGTGCAAGGATCCAGCATACTACGAAGAATTTCAAGAAATTTGCAGTGCACATCCTCTCCAATGTCTGTTATCATTCCTTTAACCTGTCCATGACCAACCCTCAGTTTGCAGACAGAATAGAAGACATGCTTAGACATCAACAAGCATGACAAAACTACAGAAGACACAATAATATAATGCAATATGATACATAAATAATCTTATTGCTCAGGTGTACAACAGGCAACAGGCCATCAACCTTATCAACAAGACCACTCAATACAAGTAAACCTTATATATCCTTTTCACCAACTCTGCCGAATATACCAGTTTATCAAAAAGGGAAGAAAGAGGAAAACAAGTGAAACTAAAGACTATATCTGCAACAAACAAATCTAGATGTTCCACATCACCGAAGATTGACACTTTACTCAAGTGAGTAGTACATTACCCAGGTAGGTTAACCAAAGCCCCTTGACAACCAAGCCACCTGCACTATCTCTCTAACTGTACTAATCTATTTTAATGGTCAACCCTTGGCCCAGCCAAGAAACAATATGACAGCCTCTAAATCTAATAAACAATATGGCAACAAAAATATATTTTGGTTCTTTTTGCCCTCATTAAAGTCATCGAAACAAGCTTTACCATGCTTCAGGCCACTGGTGAAACCACATCTTTCATGACTAAGTTTCTGTGCAACAGTGGAAGTATGCTCATATACAAGAATCTCATAAAACAGGTACAGTAACCAACTCATAAAAAACGTACCAACAGTGCAAGAAGTGAAACTCCTTCCTGCCGAACAACGTAAGAACGCAGAAGGTTTGGGTCCTGATTCATGAAAAGAATGAGGATATCTGTCCTGCATCCATGGGAAAAAGTTGCTATTAGCTTGGACCAAAGTAATCAAAATACCAAAATTTAGTCAGAATGATAAGTTCCATCATTACCCAGTTAACACAAGTTTCTTGTCCTGATTCTGTAAAGTTTCAGCAATGATTTCAAATATGCCGTCATTCATGAGATCCCTACAAGCAACAAGGACCTTTTATCTCTTAAATCATGACATATAGGCAAGTAAACAAAATGAGAAACAGAGAAATTGCACTGATATTGGCAAAAGAGTTGCAATCATAAAAACATTTGGTTCCCCTTCTCACAAACCTAAATAGCTGAAGCTGCTGTACCATCTGCAGGTTCTTGCTTAGACTGCAAAACTCGTGCAAAAAAAATACCTACATCCATGAGAAAGAGTGTCAATCAAGAATTGATGTGCAATAGTTAACTTAAAAAACCGTATCACATAGCAACATGGATATCCAAAAACACATCCATTGCATTGGTCTCACTGATACATCCACTTGTGTCATCTTCTGTTCATATTCTGGAAAATATTTTTGGGTTTGTTGCCCATTTGATATTTATCACAGTGGTTTTTTTTGGTACTGAGAAATTCAATCCAATGTATTAATATTCCAAAATTTACCACAATTAAATGAAATTTTCAGTTCAACCTTTATAAGTATCATGTCTTCTTTTAGCTACAATAATTCTACAAAGGGCCATGAGCTTCTAACCTTGACTAGGAACCAAAAATGTCTAAAGATCAAAGCTATAAGAAGGCATTTGGATGCAGTATTTCTCCAACAGGAAAGACAAAGTGCAGCCACCCAGATCATATTTAACAAACTAATATAAGACAGAAGCAATGCCTATTTTCAGCTATCAGCATCAGTTCATAATAGCTCTCAAAAAACACTTAGAAATGATTATCAAGGTGCATGCATGGAAGAGAAAATCATATCAAATGACCACTTATTTTCCGAAAATAAAAAATGTCCCAAGATGTTCATCATTACCAGATTTTTCTTTGAATCAGCAGATGTGGCCGGTGATCTAAACCTAACAAATAACTCCTGAATAAAAGTGTTGTCATCCTTCAACTGAGAAACAACCTACAAGAAATTAACATTGAGTAAAAATAATGTAAGTCTTGAAATGTAACAGAAATACACATAAAATAAAGCGCCCTTATCATTAAAAAGAAATTCCAAATCTTACAAAAGCGTTATTTGCATGAATAATCAAGTTGAGATTTGCAACTGTTGCCTCATCCAATACTCTAGCCAGAACAACATCCTAAAGGAGATAAATAAGGTAAGAATTCCCCAACAACAGGAAAGTAAGCTATCAAATACAGTAGCCAGCATCATCTCGAAAGCCAAAAAAAAATATCATAAGAAATGTGCGACTAACAAATAAAGAAAGCCATCATAAATTTCAGCATTCAAAATCCAACCTTCAAATAACCAACTCTGTATGTCTGATGTATCTTTGATAGGACAAGTGGATCTTTAATTGGTATAACCTTCAAGAAAATATAACACTATGTCAGCAATGCCAATGGCATCCTTCAGTATCTGATCTCCTGCACCCCTTCCTATAGTACCAAAATCTTATCTCCAACCCAGAAGGAAAATAGACAGAGCGTATATTACCTCCTTGAAAACTACATGTTCTTTCAGAAAATTGCGATGGTGTTGAATATGAGGAACCTCAGGATCATCTGAAAGCACATCATCATCAAATACCATGACAGAGCATTCGACTAACAAATTGCGCAAATCTAAACTGGAGATGCTTTGAGCACAAAAGCTAACATGGTGTATTGTGACCAGGAATGCAACAAGAACTTACACTCAAGAGCACCAATAATCTCCATGACCAGTTCATCCGCAAACATTTTCTCAAAAATTTGTGGACTATTAAACAAAACTGCAAGTAACAAGAACAATTCAGTGAAACTGTCGAAGAGTGCTCTGCAAAGAAGTAATATGCCTATAGAAATAAGTGTTATAGGATTAAAAAGGATTACTGACTGATCCCTCTGACTATTTTGAATATCATGTGGAGGCCATCAATGTTTTCTAGGTCCTCACAGATTGTAAAGAGGTCCATTAGCTTCTGGAAAAAATCTTGCTGCACCCACAACACATGATTTAACAACCAACACACTATAGAGAAGCAAAATTTTATTCAAATGTATAACTCAAGCAAAGGAGACAGATGGATTACAATTTTCACTGTTAGCTTATCTTAATCAACAGGAAAAACACAACTTACAGGGGAAAATAACAAAACAATCAAACAATCAATACATGTCACCCAGCAATCGATAATTTTTTTCACCTTCTATCTACAATCTCCAGAAAGTTTTAAACTGCAAAATGACAAACATTTTATTTTACTATCAGAGATTATTGTAACCGCTCTAATACATATGGTTTACTAAACATATCCAAGACATGCATATGTAGATTACTCAAAGTCGCTATTCCATATCTAGAGTTTATTTTAGCTGCTGAATGTTGGTCAAAACTCAAACCTGAGCCATTACTAGGAAGCTTTTAAAATTCAAAAGCAGAAATTGAATTGTAACATTAATTAAATATCAACTTCACAGGTAAAATACAGAAGGCTAGATAAGATAACAGGGTTATATTTCTGAACAACAAAATAAGAAAACTACCCAATAGTCAACTTTCACAATTGCCAAATATTGATTGTCAATTAATCTAAAAGAGTACAAAACTGCCATCTAGACAACACAAACTGAAAGAGAAAGCCTTACATCATTCAATAAAAGTTCAGTCAACGTCATATGGTCTCCAATGCCACTCTCAGATATAGTCTGCAATAAAACCATGCAACTTAATCAGATAATTATTCTGTAAGCATGAATGGGAATGGGAATTGAAAGGAAATTTCACATACGCATGAATGACAAGTGAGAAATTCTGTTCTTCCACTGCATAGGCATACATACACAAATAGCTCTTTGAAAGTGAACCAGGAAAATATCCAATTATGCACAAGGACAGGATTTTAAACAACAAAATAATATGGGACCTAAGCTGTAGGAAAATTTATCAGAAGACATAGTAATCTGTAGGCATGAATGTGGCAACACACAGAAGGCACAAGGCCCATAGTTCTTTACATTCATATGCCCCCCACCCCAT
This sequence comes from Kandelia obovata, assembly GCA_021464305.1. NCBI lineage: Eukaryota > Viridiplantae > Streptophyta > Magnoliopsida > Malpighiales > Rhizophoraceae > Kandelia > Kandelia obovata. The sequence goes on along the minus strand of CM038475.1, from coordinate 3,209,994 downwards.
AAAAAACCAAAAAAAAAACCAAGAAAAAATCAGTGAAGATATTGTGCTTCATGCAGCATTGATTTCAATGCCTTGTCCTGATTAAATTCCATGCAGTAACCATAATTATGGCCATCAAAGATTGAGCCTAGAAAAATAACTACTCCAATCTTCATAATACGTTCCTAAAAGCCAAATATAGAACTTTATAAAGAAGGATAAGCAACAGAAAATTAAGGTCAACCATGTTGATAGGAAACCTGTTGTTCTGCATTACAATGTTCTGGCAAAATCTGAAAGAATCTTCGGCCTAAAATGAACACCAAAATTATTGTTTTAAACACTGTATTTGCTGATCTCTCTGTAATAATTACTTGTAATAGGCAAAAAAGTTTGAAATTAAGAGCTCCAACTGATCCCAACCAACATACTAATTTTTTTTCAATTTTTTATTGTAACATTTCAACCAAGAATCCAAAGCAAGCATCAACACACCTGTTCCGATTATTATCTGAATTAAGAAGGGGCAGACTGACATGTCAACAATTAAAACAGTTGTCTAGCATTGTCATCATGTCCAAAGATCAACAACCTCAAACTGGAAGGAAGTGTGCCAGACAGAGAGAATCACTGAATAATTGAATGAAGTGATCTGCACATGCCATGTGGCAGAAGGGGGATTACAACAACAAGGCCTCAATCCCATGTTTACTTAAGTCAGCTACATGGATCCTTTCTCGCCATTCCATTCAATTATGCAATGTAGCATCATGGAAATTATGGAATAAATTTATCATAAACAACAATGCAAAGTAAAACACCCATCAAGACCTTAAGTATCAGAGGAAGTGTGGAAAGTTCAACTGCAGGCAACTCCCTCAACTCGCTGTTCATGTTGTGAAATGTATCACCTGCAAATATAGGAAAATAGATCAGAAGATTCTACATAGGCACTCTAGGAAATAAGGATATGCACATTGCTAGATTGCACATACTTCTTCTAGATGTTACAGAGATCAACAAATTCTATGCAAGTACCCTAGGAAATAAGAACATGGACAATGCTTGATTGCACATAAATATTTTAGATGTTATGGAGAACACCAAAGAGAGTGATCCCTAAAAAATGATCCAGTCAGTTCAAATCCTTCTTTCCAGGGAAAAGAAAGATACATTTGATTCCATAACATGTTGGCCATGGCTTCTCCAGCTCCTTGCATAATTTATCAATTTATTGTACAATAGATTTGAATTTTAGACAAAAATAGAGATACAGATGCAAGAGTAAGAGAAGTCTAGCAAACCGTACAGAAAGTTCACAAGAAATATGGGCTCGAGTGAGAGAAGAAAGAATCAGGATTGTTCCCAGAAGTTTAAATAGCCAATTCCCTTGATTAACAACACTGAAAGAGGAATAAATGTGATCTGCTAAAAAAAAATTCATGAGACAAGATTTTAACTAAATATCAAAACTACTTACCATTCAGAGTGGTAAACTGTAAAGTTCTTTGCACATTACAAATATGATCCCTGAACAAAAGCAAGCATGTTTGTCAGAAGCATTGTGTAACTGTGAGGAACTAAGGAAAAGTAAATTGCAGACAAAATGCATGTTTTTACCATATATAGGAGCACCCTGTTGTCTCCTGAAAGCTTAGAGCTATTTCTGCAGAATATTCTGGATCTCTCCATGAAATTATTGTATCTACACAATAAATTATAGAAATCAATGCTAGAAAAATATGATTCATGGCAGATATTATATTGCAAGCAATAGAGAACATAGAATTAGCTGACAATCAACATTCATACAAGTTATGAATCACTAATTATTTGCCATAAAATAATAGTACCTTCCTGCTTTCTGTAAATGTCATCTGGCATAATGCGATGCAAAAGTAATGTCTCATTATCTTCTTCATCAATGACATACAACCCAAGCTCTTCAGTTCTCTGTGCAAACATACCAAATCAAAAATATAAGATGAATAACTCATTTGAAGAACCCAGGCTCTTCAGTCATAAAGCTACCAATTCCAATAACCAAATTTGAATGACTCGTTTGCATAGATTAAACTGAAAGGTCCAAGACTTGAACAGACCTCCAGATGGTCAACTGTAACATGACCTGTCCCTTGGTCATCCCACATTCCATCATCATTGAGACGGTAGACCTTCACCCGCTGCTTTTGTGTTTTTTTTTTTTTGGGGGGGGGGGGGGGGGGGGGAGGGGAGGGAAGCAAAGGAAAGAAAACACTTTAATGGGCAAGTTATACCAGTCATGCAGTGAAATCTAACATTTGAACTCCAGTTAGGGAATAGAAAAAAAAAATAAAAAGGCAACACAGTTCTCGTGAGTTCCATTTCATCGAGAAAGACCTCATAAACAGAAAGCAAAGCAGGCATGAACACAATGTTGGTATTGAACAAAGGCAAAATGAATCAGCAAACACATGGAACAAAATAATATATATAACAGTTATATAAAGAAGAATGTCTACGATCACCACATTTATACAAGCACCAAGATGCAAACTTTTTAACATCTAAGCCACGTGGGTACTTTGTACAAAAAAAAAAAAACTACTAAAGCATAGTTCCCAATACTGGTTAAAATAATGACGTATATAATTTAATTTATGTGCTTAACTTCACAATAAAAGCCATTGATGAGCTACAATCCTACCAATAAAGGATAATGGCATATATAATTTAATTTAATCTAACCCTTCAGCATTTTCCTTCCAAATAGCAACTGCCAAGACTTGAATCAATACAAACTTGACAGTAGATCAAATCCTCGGCAATCCACCAATGGCCCTTCTTAATGAACTAATTTTGACATGTAAGAGCCTTTCTAATTCACTGATATTTAAATTCACTGATATTTATTATACTTCAATAATCATCCTCAATCTGCTAATTTCACAATGTAACATCTTCTTTTCAATATCATCATAGCTCGTATGATTAGATCTCGGAATTACAAAAATAGAAAAGATCCACTAATTTTTTTGCCACAAAATGATATAGCAAGGTAATGAAAATTAGGCTAAAGAAAGCAGTTACTCTTGAGATGGACTTCATAAAAACATCCTGATCAGTAGAGATTCCATTCCATAAAGGAATTAAATGTAATTAGTTTGCCACAAAAGAAACCATAGATAAGATCAACAATTTTTTCTGTACCATGCCCACCTCAACATTGCTTCTTGATCACTATACCTCCAAAAGAGATAAATGCAATTTGATTTGAGGACAGTTTCATGACTGCAAATATGTGTGTGTGTGTCCACGTGCGCAGAGAGGAGCTAATAATCCATTTACTAAGATTGTTTATGATATCAAGAAAATTTTTTGCCACTTATACTTTGTTTATGCACTCTGTAGCCCTTTATGCATAATTTTTCCAACCACAAACTGGCACAAAATTCTGGGAAAAAAACAATTACAATTAAACCCATCAATTTCCCACAAGAAATTTTCCAAAAGCAAAATGATAGGAGGTAGAATAAATATTCTTGAGAACATAAACAGTTAGATACAATCTCTAAGGGATTACTAGGAAACATAGGTTCACACTCCTAGGAGTAAATATTTAATTTCCAAACCTGCCAACAAGTAACTACATGTACCACAAAACAACAAAGTCTACCTAAGCCATTAGTATCAACTAGCTACAAGACATCATTTTTTAGTAGCATCTCTACTAACCGACAAAATGGATACTGAATCCATCCTGAAACAACTGCAATAACAACAACAGCAACAACAAAATCTTAATCCCAAATTTAATTAGAGTTCGCTACTGGAATATTGGGTTCGTCATTGCCAACCCCAAACCCAAATAAAGGAGGGGGGTTGTGATAGAATGGTGGCATAAAACTAACCAAACCCTCATAACCTGAATCCTGAAACAACTATCATATAAAAACATTAACACCTTGATTCTTTAAAACAATTGCTCTATGCAATTAAACAAATGTTGAATTTTAAGCATGTCAATACATTGCTAGACCAGTGGAACAATACATATTAACGCACAAGTTGAGAAAATTAAACTCTAAAGATATCAGTTTTCCTTGAGAATAGGTAATTAATACGTTGAAGTGCATTCATCTAAAAGATGAGCTCAGAAGTGTGGCCACCAACAAAGAAAAAAGGGGAATAAGCAAACAGAAAACACCAGAAAGACAATATCACCCATGCACTACAATGACTGCATAGTCATCTAATGTAGAAAATTGCTTTCAAAGACCTGCAACCTTAAAAAAACACAGGAAATGCTTGATAGCCGTGACTTGAAAAATTGCAACAAATGCTCCAGATTAGTCACTCACCATATATTGGAAAGCACAATATCCTACTACTAACAGAACATCATGCAAAAACAAACATGTATATGGTACCCCAACTCCACACCATACCTATTGCATGCATTCAACCACACAACATAACTAACATATCCACTCAACCCATGACATAAGAAATCTAAGCTTCAAAAGAAGTGCAAGTACTGGCTTTGAACACCATTAAGACATGCCAATCTTCAAAACTCAAGCCTTAATACTCCAAGATACAGTAAAGCTATCCTCAATTCCGCCTGCAGTAGATCATAATCCTTGGCTACAATCTCAATGTTTTTTTTCAAAATAAATAAACAAATAAACTTTTTATGCAAAGGAAATGATTAGTCACTTGCATTCCCTAGAAAATACGGTACTTGTATGAAACATTTAACTGCACAAACAGCCCAGAGAAGCAAGAAATAACAATTCAAAGGTATTTTATTTACTTTAGAATCATTAAAACAGTACTAGAGTGCTGAGAGATTTACTTAACAATCAACTCCAATGCTGAACTAAATCCCTAAAACATCGACAATGAGTACTGTTCAGCTTCCACAAAGGCACGGAGTTCAGAATCGCCTACTCTAACTAAAAATCAACAAAAGCAATATCCTACCATTAATTAGCACTTAAAAAGCCAAAATTAAAATAGCAAACTGAAACTGGTAGAACAAACTCGACAAACACTAACAAATTTTTCACCTTATAAGAGAATTGCAAAACCGTAATCAAACAGTGAAATCACGTGGACGGACTAACCTGCATAGAATTGGAGTTTGCTTGCAATTTCTCTTGTGTGTCCATATTAGCAACTGGTCTATGATTTAACTTTCTAAGAGATTGAATACGGGGAGACTGATAATTAATCAGGAGGTTTGAATTAGTATTTTATTTGATAAAAGAGAGAGATGCAGAGAAGATCTTTGAAGATCAGAAGAGAACCCTAACTACCGTCGAATGTGAACGAACCTTCCGTTCTCCTCCCTCGTTTCCCTCTGTCTCTCTCTCTCTCTCTCTCTCTCTCTCTCTTTCCCTGTCTTTCTTTTTTATTTCTTTTATATGCAGGTCCACCGTTGCTAAGAGCCAGAGAACCCATTGAATTTTTTAATTTAATTATATAAAGGCACAAAAAGAAAAACTTCAAATGCCAGTGACAAACGTACACGTGTATAAGAAATGTACAAGATCGTGAATGCCCTTGGTTTTCTTGAAAATTACGCAGTGGCTATCCACATATATGCGCGCGCCGGGCTTCTCTTTACAGGATGCAATTCACGAGTACTCGACGCGCAACTTCGGTTGGGTGGGACCCTCGCCGATTTCAGTGCCATTGCGCCTCCGATTGGCTCTCGAGCATTACAGCACCTGAAGTTAAAATTCACCCGTTACATTGTTCTATCATGACGTGAGTCGAAAGGTTAATAATACATTGTTCTAATCATGACATGAATCGAAAGTTTATGATGTACCATAAAAGTGTAATATAAAAATTCGCGTATAGGACATATTAAATCATTCTTATTCACCACCAAACTGCAACTTTTGATGACCATAACTATCATTCTTATTTTGATTACTTGCATCGAATTCATTAGTTAAGCATAATGTCATCATCGTACATTGCACCATCGAGAGGTGTTTACTATACCTATAAACAATCTGGCATAGGTCGCGGTACTGTTGGTTTCACGAGCAATTGTCCCACTGGAGATTCCTTAATCGATAAGGCCTTTGGCTTATCGCAATAATTCCATCGCTTATCATTTCATCCGTCTCGATAAAGTGAATCGCATCAAAGCAGCAAATTAATACGAGCAATGTCTCCCCAAGACACCGCGAATCTTGGAAATTCGAAGCTTTTCAGTCGAAGTGTGTTGATTCTAATGTTCCAAGGGCCACTTGTGTGACGCTGTTGAGAAAAGCTAAAAAGAAAAAATTGAAACTGCGACTTTTTTTATAGGATACAGTTTGGGTTATCGGGTCTCGGTCAATAGCAAACATAATTAGTTTTTTTTTTCTTCTTTTTTAGCAAACATAATTAATGGGATGATTAATGAATCGCAGCCTTGGACGAATAAACGATATTTTCAATAAGTACTTTAACTAGACGGATAGAATACATTTAAACAGAATTTTATATGATATTAAAAATTTTATAATATTATAATAAACATAAAAATAAAATTTGTTTATATTATATAAAATGTTATATGTGCGGTACATAATATTTTATATGTAATATAAAATTTTATTATGTCAAAAATTAGTCCGTCAAATTTGTGTTTAAAAATATATTTTTTATTGATTTTAAACGTTTGACTGTGTAAAAACTCATATCTACAGTTCCATTAAATCAAAATGAATTTTAAAAAGGAGAGAAAAAAAAAAGGTTATCATTTTAAAGCTGATGTGATGCTTTATTAAATCTAAAACAGAAAACTAAGTTCGCTGAAGTTTGATTTGTCTCAAGTGACTGAAGCTTAAGTAGCCCATAATCTGATATTGTCTATTTGAATTCTCAAAGGGAGTTTATTGATACTTTATCTTTACTTACTTTTCATATATCATCTTGTTAGGAATTAACTGTCGAGACAAGACGAATCTACAACACCTGAGCTGACCTACAGGGGCAATTTTACAAATGTTTTCAATATAATCTTATAGGTGCTTCTACTTAAGTTAATATTCCTCTAACTTTTGATTTCCTTTTAAGCGGTTGCATTATTAAATGGTTGTCAATGAAACAGTTAAGTCTTCCGTTTGACTAAAAATAATAATAAAAAAAGACAAAAAAGTAGCCTCCAGCCCACTCTGCTGCTCTTATTCGGACTCATCTTATTTCCATGTGAAATGGTAGAAAACATCAGATAAAAAAAATTAGATAAAAAAATAAAAAATACAAAAATATAAAATGCCTTTTTAAAATAGACACAAAGATGAAAAAGGAGAGGGGTGATTCATAAAAAAAAATAAAAAAATCAAATAATTAAAAGCCCTTCGAAATTATATGATAAATGTGTTTTTAATCACTTTTTTTTTTTTTACAATAAGCAATCTGCTTAGCAAAGAGGAAACCAACCTCAACTATTTCATATTTGCTTATAGTTTCAAAATTCTTCTATTTTTTTCGCATTTTGGGTGTTTATATTTATCATTTAATTTTACTTACAAAAATTAGAAGATGTACAAAGAAGAAATAAAAAGATTGAGTGAAGTGGGTACGCAGAGCCTGTTTCAATGCAGCGTCATAAAATTTTAATTTTTTTGAAGGTTTTTTTTTTTTTTGCATTGTAAAAATTTTACTTTAAAAAATGTACCTTAGAAGTATGTATAAGATTATTATTCTGATAAAGAAAAGATAAAAATTAAAAAAATATTAATTGATGACACTATTAATCCATATCATAAGTAAATGAAAAATTTTGGTATAAAGGAGTTAAAATGTAGAAATATTTTTTTGTTAATTTTTTATGTATTTTTTTGATATATTCTATAATTTTTTGAGTATTATTATATGATGGTTTTTTAATATAATATTACAAAATTTTTAAAAATATTTCAGAAATTAAAATTTTAGATATTTAATTTTAAAATTTAAAATTTTATTTTTTAAAATATAATATAAAATTTATAAAAATAATTAAAAAATAGATAGATTTACACTGAAATGTTAAATTTTAAATTTAATATATCGTAATTAAATATAAAATATTTTATTTAAAATTATTATTATTTAAAAAATAAATTAAAATAAGATATTAATATTAATAATGATCGTCGACTTAAATGCACAGCAGTAACAAGTAATAATTATACTATACTCTTTATTTATTGTTAAAAAAAGATACAGAAAAAGAACGGGCACAAGTAAACGCGGCGGGGGAAGAAGAGGGTGGAGATAATAAAGAGGTCGTTCATCAGCCGAGCTCCAACCCAGCACTCCTCCTTGATTGCTCCGCCTCTCTCTCTCTCTTTTTCTCTCTCACAACTTCCAACGGACTTTCCAAAGCTTCCCCCAAAAAAAAAGGGTTCCTCATAAAAACACAAAGCCATTTCCTCAGTTCTACTTGTCCTCTCCTCCCAAACAGTCACACACAGATCTCTCTCTCTCTCTCACACACACACACGCAAACACGCACATTCACTCAACTCCTTACATTTCCCAAATTTCAATCCAAGGGAAAGAAAGAGGGAAAAAAAATAAAAAATAAAATGCAATCTGCTTCGGCGACGATCCCGCTTTCACAGGCAGCTGCCACGACCGTTCCGCGATCCAACCATACCTTCCATTCGTTGCCGTTCGCTCCCTCCAAGCCTATAAATCTCAGGTTCTGCGGACTCCGCAGAGAGGCCTTCGGCTTCTCCTGCTCCCCTCGCTTTGGTCATAATCAACAACAACAACACCACCACCGAGTTCACCCTCGAGCTGCTCGCTCCTCCTCCAACAAGATTTACGCTTCTCTCGGCGCCAACGGTAGCCCTCCCAAGTCTTTTGATTACGATTTGATCATTATCGGTGCTGGCGTCGGTGGCCATGGCGCTGCCATGCACGCCGTCGAGAAGGTACGCTCGCTCCACCGCTTTTCCTTTTTCTTTTATTATTATTATTTGTTTTCTTCTCTGAATTGGCGTTTGCTTTAGTTTTATTTGACTCCTTCCTGCAAGCTCTTTAGCGTGGCTGAACTGAAGTAGAGATAAAAGAGAGGCTTGTTTAATGTAACTTCAACAACTTAACTTAGATTTTGTGAATTTGAATCAGCCAGAGTTATACCTCATTGTTCAAATTCACGAGAATTGTACGTGAACTTTAACAAGTTTAAGCTGGTGATTGCTCCAAGATTATTAATTTTCTGAACGTTTATGACTCAAACGTGAGTTTTTTTTCATTTGGCAGATGAATTGATCCCATTTATCATCTACTTGAATATTAGTCATTTATGATTAGTTTCTGTTCCAGTTTTAGAAATTTGAGTTCTCATTGTATGATTCTGAGAATCAAGAGCATATTAGTCAAACTCTCGGAGCCACTATATGGCATAAAAGTTTTCATATGTTATCATCATATTATATGTGATGCTTTTTCATCTGGAAAGAAAAATATTAACCTTTCTTTACATACCGTTGTTTGCTACTTGAGTTACACCCTAAGCGTACAATTGGGAATCAATACAATAATGGCAGGGTCTTAAAACAGCTATAATTGAGGGAGATGTCATTGGAGGCACATGCGTAAACAGAGGCTGTGTTCCTTCAAAAGCTCTTCTGGCTGTAAGTGGTCGGATGCGTGAACTTCAGACTGAGCATCACATGAAAGCTTTGGGTTTGCAGGTGTGTCACCTTGAAAGAAAGAGAAGAATAAGGAAAGGAATTACCTTAGAAATATTAAAAGTTTTCACACTGGTGATATTTTTGTTGTTGATTGTGACAGGTTGCAGCTGCTGGGTATGACAGACAGGGAGTTGCTGACCATGCAAATAATCTTGCCACAAGAATTCGTAACAATTTGACAAATTCTTTAAAGGCAGTGGGTGCTGATATCCTGACTGGTGTTGCTACAATATTGGTGAGTTGAAGTTCAATTTTCATGAGCCAATTAGTACACCAATCTAGAAGATCTTATATTTGATTTAAGTTGATTGCCATGTTCATCTCATTCTATGGCTTTTGTTTTTTTTTTTTTTGCATAGTTGGGCAGTTTTTCTTAATGGTTGTGGTTGATTCATTCAGGGACCACAAAAGGTGAAATATGGGAAAGACAACATTGTTACTGCAAAAGATATAATCATTGCTACTGGTTCTGTCCCTTTTGTCCCCAAGGGCATTGAAGTTGATGGTAAATATATTGTTCTTTTTTCTCATCACTACACAGAGATGAACATCTTGCATCATATTCTAACAAAAAGCTTTCAAATCATGAAAAATGTAGTGGCATTATTTTTGTTGCTTATACTTAATGTTTTCCTGGAAACGGCATAGTATGTGCAGAAAGTTATATCTTCCAAAGAATAAGGGTACATTTAGGCATACATGTAGACAAAAGCATGCAAATATCAAAAGGGTAATGCTCTTAGTATTTGGATGTTTTTGTCGATAGCTTTGAACTCGTGTGCTTACCTTTGTAAGAACCATTCCTGAGTTGCCTGGCTGATGAATCAGCTCAACAAAAATGTGTATTCTACCCACACTCCTTGGAAATGAATGTATAGGTCTATTTCTTGTTATTCATTGGAAACCCTTTTCTTCAATTTACTGCAATCTTATGTTCTCTTGCTCCTAGAAGTTCAAACTCTCATGTAATGGTATGCAGGGAAGACTGTAATTACAAGTGATCATGCGCTCAAATTGGAGTTTGTCCCTGATTGGATCGCCATTGTTGGAAGTGGCTATATTGGTCTAGAATTCAGTGATGTGTACACTGCACTTGGAAGTGAGGTAGCAACATTAACCAGTCTTTCTCTCTCATTTTTCCCCTAGATTTGTTCTTTCCCTTCCTTACATTAACTGTGTTTATAATTCATGTTCCTACCAATGGGACTTGAACTTGGCATGGGAAGGTGTGCTACAAGTAATCATTGTTGCAGTTACTTTAGTCATGCTTGCAATCCACAGACTGCTTGTCTAGCTTCAAATTTTCATGGAGTTGCGAAATTAACGAAGATGTATACATATGCAATATAAACCTGCAATTTACGAATATGGTAATATCGAGGTCATCAAGAGTTTTTCCTTTTCTTTTGTAGGTGACATTTATTGAAGCTTTAGATCAGCTTATGCCAGGATTTGACCCCGAGATTGGGAAATTAGCTCAACGGGTTCTAATAAATCCACGGAAAATTGACTATCACACTGGAGTATTTGCATCTAAGGTATTATGACTTCATAACAAATGCCCATTTTACTTGCAATCTCTCTCTCTTTCGCTTGCTCTGTCGTGCATTGAATGCATCTTTTTCATTATTTACAGATCACTCCAGCAAAGGATGGAAAACCAGTCATTATTGATCTTATTGATGCCAAGACAAAGGAGCATAAAGATACTCTGGAGGTAATTTGAAACTTGTGTAAATTAATGAAGTTTGTGTTTAAGATGCAAATAACCATCTGCATTGGTGTCTTTATATATAAAGTGCAAAAGTAGATATCTTCTTTTACATCTGTAGCATTTGCAAGGGAAGCTGCCTTACTCAAAAGTGCTTCTAATCACAGCCTGCATTGTTTTGTTTTTGGGCATAGTCATCCATGAAATACATAAAGTAGGCAACTGAAACTGTCAATGAACTTACCTGTCCTGTTTTGAGAGTTATTTTTCCAACTTTCAAATTTTTTGCCAGCAGCAACACATGAGCTATAGGAGAAAGTTTGTCAAATTTGAGTCTCCTTACCTCATCATTGCAATTACAATTGGGACCTTAGATACATACCCTTGACTTGACTTAGATATTTTCCTTGGTATGCAAAGGCTATATGCAGATTCCAAATTAGCAATTATGGTCCTTTCTCATCTCATTGTAAACTCCCACTTCATTCTGTGGTAACTCAGACTTTGCTTTTGCTACAGGTAGATGCAGCATTGATTGCAACTGGAAGGGCTCCATTTACAAATGGTCTTGGCTTGGAAAATGTATAAACATCTGAATATAGAAGTAATTAGTTAAAGTTATCACTGAAAGGAAAAGTGGTTTGATTTTCCCTTTTTTCCCCCTCAGATCAATGTGGTCACACAACGAGGTTTTGTTCCTGTTGATAACCGTATGCGGGTTATTGATGCTGATGGGAATCTGGTTTGTTTATGATCTTCACAAACAACCTTTGGTTTATGGTTGTTGCCCTGATACCAAACTAATTCCATTAACCTCAACTATCAGGTTCCTCATTTATATTGCATTGGGGATGCAAATGGTAAAATGATGCTTGCTCATGCTGCCAGTGCACAAGGAATTTCGGGTTAGATGCTTACCATTCAGTGTTAAATGGATTCCAGCAAATGCTTTCAGTTTGCACATGATTTATCTTGCACTTATGTCTTAACACAGTGGTTGAACAAGTCACTGGAAGAGATCATGTGCTAAATCATCTAGCTGTCCCAGCAGCTTGTTTCACCCATCCTGAAATCAGTATGGTTGGATTGACAGAGGTAAATGTTGAAATCTGCCAGTGCTATAGTATATGCAAATAAGTCACCGTGCTGTATTCATGATTTATGACATTTCAGTTTGTGCATTCAATTCATGTATGGAGTTATGGACACACAACATAGTGAACATACTTTAATAGTAGGTCTTTATTTCCTCCTTCTTTGGATATTATTTATTATTATTATTATTATATATTTATTTATTTTTTGTCTATGGTTTTTGACTGGATATAACTTTTGCAGCCTCAAGCAAGGGAGAAGGCTGAAGTAGAGGGATTTGAAGTGAGCACTGCCAAGATTAGTTTCAAGGCTAACACAAAAGCCCTAGCAGAAAACGAAGGAGAAGGTCTTGCAAAGGTTTAACCTCTTAGCAAATCCTTTTCTCCTGCAGTGTTTTTGTGAAAATATAATAGGAAAAATCAACAGATCCTCTGTCTCACATTGTCTTCTTTACATGAATAGCTAGAGAAGCCCTTCCCAAAACTATTCCTCAGCAATTCATTGATAGAAAAGCTATTATATATTTTGTCACTACCTTTTTTGGAGTTCCGTTGTCTTATAGATTATACCAGCTTCATGGTTGTTATTATTTTATTATTTCATGCAGTTGATATACAGACCTGACAATGGGGAGATACTTGGAGTCCACATAATTGGGTTGCATGCTGCAGATCTCATTCATGAAGCATCCAATGCTATAGCATTGGGTACTCGTATTCAGGTGGGTCATTGTTTTGTACCACACCACTGTCTGCATACTGGATTGCTAGTTATGTAATGACAGCCTGTAGCATGGTCTGCTTCCAGAGAACTTTGGATGATAATGTTTAGGCCCACTTTCCGTTCCTGCATAAAGCAACTATAAGCTTGTACTGTATTTTGTTGGGTGGCTTAAACTGGAAAAAATTTTGCTTCAATCCTTTGGAGATGAAAATTTTGTGTTATTGATTATAGTTGTCACTGCTGCAGGACATTAAATTTGCAGTTCATGCTCATCCAACATTGTCTGAAGTTCTTGATGAACTTTATAAATCAGCTAAGGTAAGCTTCTGGTCTACTGTGTGTTTCTACTTCACATTGAGCATGGGGTACTTTGTCATATTTTTAGCTGTTCCATTTCTAAACGGTAAACAATGAAAAATATAGCTATGAAGCACCTTCTGAATATCATACTTGTGCAGAAAATGCCAAGATTATGGGCATATCCAATAATCTTGCCATTCGATTTGCATTTTGAATGGGAAATATTTATTTAGTTTAACTTCCAACAAAATTATTAACCAACTGAATAATGCACGTAGGTGGCATGTCACTTTGTTTCAACAACTGTCTAATAAAATCTCAGTACAAAGTCCTGATACCTGTTCTCCCAAATTTGTTAGTTGCATATATTTTGTTAAGCTGAAGACAGCATCACCAATTTTCAAGCTAGTGACAGAAGTTTTTAATTTATGGGGCAGGTTGCTGGTCATGTTCCGAGCCCAGCAAGTGAAGCAGTTGCAGTCTAGTCTTGTTACCATTCGAAAGAGGTTAAATTTTGAAGGTTATTTGCTTGTATTAGAGAGCATCAAATCATGCATGGCCAGACAAGAGGAGAAGTGGACAAATTTCCCGTAAGAAATCAATACCATCGTTTAAGTTTGCTGAGTTCAAAAATGACTGTTTGGGCCTGATTAATTTGGTGTCGTGTCTTCTTGAATTTGTCATGTCACCTTGCGAACGTACCCCAATTCACAAAATAATTCCATTTTTAATTTATTCCTCCCAATTTTTGGATGGTACGGCTGCTTAAGAGTTGCTATTGTTTTTCTGCTGCTTTTTTTAGCCTACGAGGCTCGAAATCAGTTTATGTTTCCCATTCCGAAACTTGCTATTCCCACATCAGACCAATATATATCCTCTTATTTACGGCCCAGAACAACAATCAATCTCTGAACGTGCATAATTTCACTTTGCTTGAGCTTCGAAGTTAAGAATTTAGAAATGCTGTGAGTGTGCTCTCACTTTGGGCAGAAACCGCAGCATTCTTACTCCACAGAAATTAATATGAGCCCAGCACAAACTCACAAACCATAAACTTCGGCAACTATTGATTGACGAGTCATTTGCGAAGTGAGAATTTTCCAGGACTTGGCCTTCCACGAGGTGCCATGGACGACAAAGACAGGTCACATCAATTTACAGAACCGAAAACCCACATAAACCCAGGTCCATTTAATTCACACCTCATATTTACCTACGGTGGCATCAAAAGATTAATGAGGCAAAGTTGGTATGCTGTCAACTTGAAACAAAGGAAAGCCCACCATACACATGAGAGACCTTGGGAGCCAGGGCAGAGGCGAGAATAAAGAAGCAATAACCTAGACAGTCTAAGTTGCCCCTGGATTCAGGAACGCCCAGGAACCTGGGAAAAATTCATGCCACAAGGCCGAATGGTAGACTTTCAAGCTCAACAGTCTAAGTTGCTTGATTCGGACATAATCAGTTTATCAACTAGTAGCAACCCCATAGAATTTCGATGCAATAACAGTTCTAAACCAATTAGACAGGCACCAGAATCATTCACATCCCAAGTTACTTCTTGCCAAGTGAAAAAAATAAGGTCCTGACACACGACAAGAAGAAAGTTTTGTATCAGCTTCAATTGCCCATCGTGGCAAGCCGGCAAACAATCTCACCATCTTATACCCAGGTAAGTATTTTGACAATATCAATGTGCACCCTCATCAGTTCGAAGTGCAGAAACAGAGATAGATTCATCGTTCAATAAAAGTTCAGAACTTTGCGATCTTTAACAACCATCAGGAACAATTCAAACAAAATAGGGGTAAAATTAAAGCCACTAAAGTGCTAAAAAGAAATGAATAAAACTGAAGAGTTAACATCAAGTCATTGAACTCCTAAAAATAAAAGTAAACATGAAGAAACTAACGAGAACAGTTCCATTTCAAAGGGTTGGGGGTCTAGTGTCTACTCTTCCTCGGTGGATGCCTCGCCGTTCTTCTTGTTATGCTTCCTCGCGTACCTCTGGTTCCTCAGAAACTTGGGGTCCATCTAAACCAAAAAAGCAGAACACCCGACAAAATAAGTTACTAAAATAGAGTATCAAAAACCAAAAACCCAGAAAAAAACAAGCAAAAAAAAAAGACAGAAGCAGTAAAAAGCAAAGTACCCCTTTGGTGGAAGTGCGGCGTTGCCTCTTAGGCTTCTTGATGCCATTCTTGTGGGCCTTGTAAGATTGGTTGTGTGCAGTGTGGTTCTTTGACTTGGCCATCTCTGCAATTCATCAAAAATACTCTTCAATCAAAGGAAAAGAAAAAAGAACCAACCAAAGATAAAGGGAGTTTTATTAGAGACAGAAGAAAAGAAGAAACAGACCTTGAGAACGAGGCTGTCTGGTCAAACACCAAAAAATCAAAAACACGAGATCGTATTGGCTTCTGTAAGAAGATCAGAAACCCTAACTCCCAGCGGCGTTTATAGACATATTATTTGTGACCAAAATACCCATCGTCTCATTTGTGGGCCTATTTGATGAGCCGTAACGTGGGCCTTTGTTTGCTTTTGTCTTCACAAGTTTTATACGCAAGCCACTGCTTGAGCGGTGAATACACCGTATATTAAAACGTCAACAAGTGACCCTAAGCTGTGCGCGTTGCCGTTTTCATCTGAAAGTTGAGATCCCCATCGAGCGCCACTCCAACGCCGTTTCTGGGTTCCGCCCAACTCTCTACTATTCCCTCTCTCTGGCCTTGTACCGATCCCACCAATTAAATTTTTCAGTTTTCGCACATATAAGTATCAGTGTGTTTCACGTTGGAATCCAGGTAGCTCTCCCAGTTTTAGATTTAGATTTAGATTTCAGACCCGTGTCTGACAAATAATAGGAAAAAAAAAATGTTTCTATTTGATTGGTTCTATGGAATTCTTGCATCTCTTGGCCTATGGCAGAAGGAGGCCAAGATTCTTTTTCTGGGTCTGGACAATGCTGGCAAGACCACTCTCCTTCACATGTTGAAAGATGAGGTTTCTCTTTTGCAACTTTGGTTGTCGTTTTTTTTTTTTGTTGTAGTGTTTTTTGGGAATTGCCTTTTTTGGGTAAATCTGGAGGATCTACTTGCAGAGATTAGTACAACACCAGCCGACACAGCACCCAACCTCGGAGGAGCTTAGTATAGGGAAAATCAAGTTCAAGGCTTTCGATTTGGGCGGTCATCAAATCGCTCGCCGCGTCTGGAAAGATTACTACGCTAAGGTCACTACTTCTACTTCTCCGTTTGCTATCTTACTCATATTGAGACGACGATAGATTCTGCTTTAAATCTGGGTGTTTTTCTTTTTTATGTTTACTTCAGTTTTTCGTTCTTCCCATGTAATTACATGAACAGAAAAACAGGTGTTTTTTGTCGCTCTCCGTTAAGAATGAGATTAAAAGAGAAGTGTTTGTGTAAGATTAGTTTGTCATGTTTGTAATTCATCATAATCAGTTTGTGCCATGAGTTCCAAACACCCGGGTTCTAGAACTGTTGTGTTTTGCGAGTGTACTTTCAATTCATCTCACCAGCGTATTGTAATTAGAAACATGGACAGATTTTTGTGTGCCAAGTGGTGCCTTTTGTCTTTCTGTCGTGCACATTGCTTGTTTCTGGCAGAGCTTGTTCCTTGCTAAATTGTTGGGAGCAATAATGCATGCTCACGCTCGTTTTCTTGTGGACTGAGGCAAATTGTATTTATAGATTAGACATTCGAAGGCAGAGTAAAGTTGTCTCTATATGTTTGCTACCTTAGTTCTTGTCCGGATGCAGTTTCAAATTCTGATCTTGAATTGTTTATATTCTATCGAATGAAGAATGAATGCCTGATTCCCTCTTCAGCTCACATTGTGCCTTCATAATCCCAGATAAGCTTTCCTTGTGCTTATCTGATTCATGGGAGGCCAACATCGGTGATGGAAGTTTTGCTGATAGCACCTTTTTGGTTCCTATGAAGGTGTTTAATAGTAGCTGTCCACACATTTTATTTCAAGCCTTTAACAAGATGGGTTTTGGGCTGTAGTCGCTTTCAGAAGCACTGACTTGTGTCTGGGACTGGTTTCTTATATAAAATCTCCAAATGATTTGGAGATCAAGCTGACGTCTTCCCTCTTTTGGTAATCGGTGGTCTGCCTTTCTGGTCAGGTCTATGGGGAGAACTTCATTCAGTCTGTCATCTAAATTAAGCTCTGCCTTAGTTGGGTGAGCTACATTACTGTAGAGCTGGTCTGTGTCCACAAGGAGACTTTTTTGCTTTTGAAATAGTACAATCTGAAGCCACATGGTTGATAGCTTTTTTGCTTGGCAATTGTTTAATTTGCTGACCAATGCATTCTTTCTCAGACTCTCAAGTTCCTTTTTATCTCCTGCATCTAACAATTTTTAATTTAAATGCACAGAAAACACTCCATCCATCAAAGTTTTGTTCGTTTCATCTGAGTTTCATTTTTCTTGGAGGTTTTGCATTGCTTGTCAGTTCTTGTTTTCTGTGTGTATGTAATTTTTACATACTTCTTCTGGGGTGTACATATGATGTTAGAAACACTAAAAACCCTTTCAGTTTCAATTTCTGTGTACAGGTGGATGCAGTTGTCTACCTTGTGGATGCCTATGACAAGGAGAGGTTTGCGGAATCAAAGAAGGAGCTGGATGCATTGCTGTCAGATGAATCTCTAGCCAATGTGCCATTTCTCATTCTTGGCAACAAAATTGACATTCCGTATGCAGCGTCAGAAGATGAGCTTCGTTATCATCTAGGGCTTACCAATTTCACCACTGGAAAGGGGAAGGTGATTCTAACAGACTTGAATGTTAGGCCCCTTGAAGTTTTCATGTGCAGTATCGTCCGCAAGATGGGATATGGTGATGGCTTCAAGTGGCTCTCTCAATACATCAAGTAGTGATTGGAATATAATCTGGCACTGTATTCGTTTTTAGAGTATTCCAGTCAGTTTTGCTGTGTCTATGGTTAGATTGAAAATGGAATTTTTTGTTTGCCCGTCAATTGATTGGTTCTGCAATAACATTCTATTTATAACTTAGCCACTGCGAAACTAGCGATTGTTGAAGAAAAGTTGTTTGCACCGCCTAACTATCTTGTGATAAATTTATTCTTGTGGGACAATCAAAGTGGTAATTTTTTATGATGAATTTCATTACCATCATCTCTTGAATTCATTTCTGTTTATCCTTTTCCACGTTCCATCTAGCACCTTGTCCTGTGAACGTGAATTGCTTTATTAAGATTTCGGTTGCTTTTGGGACAAACTGAAGTTACGATGAAAGCTCGGAGTAAATTTAATGTTCTTTTATTAGTGTTTTTAATCAGATTTTTTAATAGCCTTATTACTATTCAAGCTGTGACATGAAGAATCAAGAGACAACATGGATATCTCAGCCGGCAGAGGATATTCCATGTGTCTCATAAAGTTTTGCAAGTTGCAGGATGGTGCAAGTTAATACAAAAGCAATGATCGTGTTAAGTCATTAGGCTAGCATTAATGCTGCTGATGTCCTAGATGAAGTTATTGGGAAGGATGACCTACCTATGCGTGTCTCCCCCCTTATTAACACTACACTAATGAGTTATGTTTTTCCATACACAAAAGCAAAAAAGACGATTGATTTTGTAAAATTCAAGTTTCTGATATAAAGTTGAGATGCTTCATTGGTTTGTATAGCTCAAATATCTGCTGAACTCACTTCTACAGCCTGATAATACTACCAACCAGGCCTCATTTTTCATCGGTTACTCAAATCCGAAGGACTGGATCCAAGAATTTAAGTCACTGATCTATTGCAGACAGGCCTCAGCCAACACATGATCACTGGCCTTTGCGTGGTTTAAAATATGCAAGCATTTTTCTTTTTTCGTTTTCATTTTTTTTTAGTTTCTTACAGGACAAGCATTTTTCTTTTCTTGCAATCGAAGAAGAATAAATAGCAAGCAATCTCTCTGAAAATTCTCTCTCTCCTAAATGAGTTAGACCCTCGCTTTCTATTACTTTCACTCCAACAAAGCAACCTATGATCTATCCGTCTCTACTACTTCTCTTTTCATGATACACAATCCGCAACCCTCTCCTTTAAATGTTACAATCACAAGCATCTTTGCCGCACCAACAAAGAAAGTTTAGTCCCATAACTCACATTAGCCTTTTGTATAGCGAAAATGGGTCCCAAAAGGTGTGTTCTTGTTACAACAGCATTGATGATATTAGTGATTGTGGTCAATGGGGATGAACCGTCTTCAGTGAAGCCACTGGTGAAGATCGTGAAGGGCAAGAAGCTGTGTGACAAAGGGTGGGAATGTAAAGGTTTTTCCAAGTATTGCTGCAACCAGACCATTTCTGATTATTTTCAGACCTACCAATTCGAGAACCTGTTCTCAAAGCGTAACACACCTGTGGCTCACGCTGCCGGATTTTGGGACTACCATTCTTTTATAACTGCGGCTGCTGTGTACCAGCCTCATGGGTTTGGCACCGCTGCTGGGAAGCTCATGGGACAGAAGGAAGTTGCTGCTTTCCTGGGGCATGTGGGCAGCAAAACCTCATGTGAGTTGAATGTTACGTAATTCTGATTATTCTGACCCATTATATCTCACAATTTCAACTACAAATATGTGATTCTTCATTTAATATATCATAGTGTGTATAGTCTTTTACATTTCTGGCAAGTTATTTATTGCTATCTGGGCACTGTCATTCAGAGCTATAACGTATATATTTGTTTTCCATTTTCTCTCATTAAATTGTGTATGATAAATGAAGGCATTGGTCATATAATTTCAGGTGGCTATGGAGTGGCAACAGGAGGACCCTTGGCCTGGGGTTTATGCTACAACAAGGAAGTGAGCCCCAGCAAGTTATACTGTGATGACTACTATAAGTACACCTATCCCTGCACCCCTGGTGCTTCATACCACGGCAGGGGTGCCCTACCCATCTATTGGTACGCACCCTTGAAATTATTGTAATGCTCATGAGGAGTAATCAATGCAATTTCTGCAGTTTGATTTTCATTTTTCTTACTTGAAGCATTCTTTTGCTGCTGCTGCTTCTATTGCATGCAGGAACTACAACTACGGGAAAACTGGGGAGGCCCTGAAAATTAATTTGTTGGACCATCCGGAATACATAGAAAATAATGCTACCTTGGCTTTCCAGGCTGCAATTTGGAAGTGGATGACACCGGACAAGAAGAATCAGCCTTCTGCGCACGATGTATTTGCCGGCAACTGGAAACCTACAAAGAATGACACATTGTCCAAAAGGGTACCTGGTTTTGGCGCTACCATGAATGTTCTCTATGGAGATCAGGTTTGCGGGAAGGGTGACGATGAATCAATGAACAATATTATCTCCCATTACCTGTATTACCTTGATCTGATGGGTGTTGGCAGAGAAGATGCTGGGCCTCATGAAGTGCTTAGCTGTGCCGAACAGGTGCCTTTCGACCAAGCCTCTTCCTCTGCATCATCTTCCTGAGCCTTTTCCCTTTCACGAGGGAAAGGCAAGGCAACTATATCGTTTTGGAAAAGAGGTTTTGACAGGGAAGAAAGAATTGGCAACTCTCGTTTTTGTTTGAATCTATTATATAGTATGGGTAATTAAGGTGCGTATTAATGAAATTGCTAAGCCACTTGTGACTTCTATTGTTGATGATAAGAGTTATGCTCTTTCATTGTGTCTCCAAGTTGAGTTGTGTATATGCCATGTGTGTAATTCACGGATATACATGCAATGAAGTTGCAAAAATCATGAGACGAGTTCATCTAATTTTGGTCTGGATTACCATTTTTTTTTTTTTCTCTCTCTGTCAAATTGGTCTGGTCCAATTTTTATTGGGTCGATCGCTTAGTAAAAAAAAAAAAAAATTAATATATAAACAGTTGAAATTTGTCTTACTTACACCCAAATTAAAGTAGTTAAGAGCCTTATACATTTATTTTGAGAATTATATGTTTAAATCCTAAGGAAGAGAAAGTTAAAGTGAGATTTATAGGTTAGAAAAGATATATTATTGTTTTTTTCGAGTGACTCGTTACCTAATAAGTCTTTCGTTATATATATATATATATAAAAGAATTAAACTCTCAAAGTCACAATTACAAATAATTATATGCAGCTGACAAGAAGAGATCGAAATCACTTGCTAATTTAGATACATTCTGACAAGAAGTTCAGGGTCGAAATCCTACCTTTCCCTATCGGACATCTTTTAGGCCCAAAGAGAGGGCCCTCTATAGCAGTTTAGTAGCCGAGCGATCCAATGGGGCGGCAGCAATCCCACCCGGAAAAAGAATAAATGGGCTGAAACACAGAATTGGGCTCATCATGTTAAAGCCCATGAGAAGATGATGAGCCGAATCATACGAGCGAGAGTTAAAAAATGTCGGCATCATTCTGTAGCATCTAAGAACAGCGTAGAGTGTATGGAATGATTAAATAATTTAATAATAATAATAATAATCTGGGCTTATTCGGCACCGGACCACCGTTTGGCTGAGATTGAAACCTTTTATTTAATATTTTTTATTTCAAGTAATTAAATTATTATTTCAGGTAATAATATTTGATAAATTTTATTACATAACATTAATATATTTGTTACATCATCTATAATTTGATTAACTACATGTTGTTAGCGAGAAATAGTAGTCTACTTCAATAATTTTAAGTTTTTTAAGAAAAAAACTTTAATTATAGGTTAAAATAGGTTTCTAAATGAGAAGGCATTGGAACTATCTCTACAACTGGTACGGCACAATAACAAAGAGAAGATAAGATGACCAAAAAAAAGACAAAAAAAGGTGAGAACTTTGCGCTTATGTTGATTGTATTTTGTTAAGAATGAAATTGGTTCCATAGTATTTGTCATCAACCGTCTTGCATGATTGAAATCAACTGATCCGTTACGATATTGATGGTATTTACTTATCGTCAAGTGTTGATGGATCTTTGTTCCTAAACAAATTCTACGAGCTCTTTTTCAAGTCTCTGCTTCATTTAGCGTGACTTGCATGGCTTGTCACATGATGCATGGGGTAGTTAATGACAATGCTGCTATCTGCATATGGTAGATTTGATCCTCTGAATATTTAATCTATACTCCATGAGCATCTGTTGGCAGGCTTGACATCCTATTTTGTGTTGGCAGGAGGCAGTCATTGCACCCAATATCCCCGCAATGTATGAAGCGCACTTTGGAGTTACAGTGGCCAGAGCTGTTGTAATAGTCGCCTTAATGCATATACTGTTGCTTTTCTCCTAGGCCATTCAAAATCTGATGTTGTGATGGTGAATCATGAGTTCCTTCCGCTGGCTGGTGAAGTCTTGGAGGATTTTAACGAAAAATGATGACCATTTTAAGCCTCCACTTTTGATTGTCATAGCTGATAAAAGTTGTGATCCCAAGTTGCTGAAACACGCTCTAGGAAGAGGGGCCATTGAAGGGGAGGAGTTCCTGGAGAGTGGTGATCCAGAATTTGCTTGGAAACCACCAGAGGATGAATGGCAGAGTATTGCTTTTGGTTATACTTCTGGTACAACAACCAGGCCCAAAGGAGTAGTCCTAAGCCACAGAGGGGCCTATCTTATGTCCGTGAATAATCCTTTAATTTAACCAATAAGTGATGGAGCTGTATTCCTCTTGACTCTCCCTATGTTCCATTGAAATTGTTGGTGTTTTACTTGGACGCTTCCATTGGTATGAAGCGTATATAGAACTTCTGGATAAATGGAAAAATATTAGTGCTTCGGTCTGTCTTCTACTGAAGGCAGGATTCTGTAGTTACTTTGGGAAAATGATGGGCATTTGATATCTGGGAAAGAAGTCAGCTCGGTGATGTTTAAACAATGATACTGCAAATGTGTTCAATGCATGTCAGAATCTAATATATGTTAAGCTGTTCTGTGATACTGATGTCGATCAACATTCTTTTTCTTCTATTTTCCACGGGTATCGGCGAAGGCAGTGTATTCAGCCATTGCAAATGAGGGTGTCAATCACTTCTGTGCTGCTCCTGTGCTACTCAACTTCATAGTTAATGCTCCCAAGGAGGAGACTATCCTTCCTCCTCCTCGACAAATCCACGTAATGACAGCTGGTGCTGCCCCACCCCTCTTGTACTTTCTGCGATGACAGAAAAAGGCTTCTGTGTGACACACACCTATGGTCTCTCTGAAACTTATGGTCCATCTACAGTGTGCTTGGAACCCCGAGTGGGATCCATTGCCTCCAAGAACGCAAGCCCGTCTGAATGCACGCCAAGGTGTCCGGTGCATTGGCTTGGAGGGGTCTAGAAGTTGTAGACCAAAAAAACTATGAAACCTGTCCTTGCAGATGGAACCACGATGGGAGAAATAGTGATGCGGGGCAATGTCGTAATGAAGGGTTATTTGAAGTACCCAAAAGTCAACGAGGAATGTTTTGCAAACGGATATTTTCATTCTGGGGATCTTGCTGTTAAGCATCCAGATAATTACATAGAAATTAAGGACAGATTAAAATACATCATTATATCCTGAGGTGAAAACGTCAGCAGCTTGGCCGTGCCAAATATAGTATACACTCATCCAGCCGTATACGACGTGTCAGTGGTGGTCAGGGAGGCTAAACGCTGGGGAGAATCGCCAGCTGCTTGTATAATCGAGGCCCGAAGTGGACCAGTCTAATAAGCAGCAGTTAGCTGAGGATGTAATGAAGTTTTGCCAGTCGAAAATGCCCAAGTACTGGGTTCCAAAGACTGCTACTGGGAAGATTCAAAAGCATGCTCTAAGGCAGAATGCAAAAGAGATGGGACCTGTGAAGGGGAGCAAGTTATGATTTGTATCCTTCTGAGTCATTTAGAGTGTAGCTTGTTATTTTTCACAGTCACGGCCTGTACTTCAAGCGGTTGAAGAATAATGCTTGGTTATTACTCCCGCAGGCAGAGAGCATAGTCAATGGACTCGTTACTACTGCACATGCATCTTTTCCAGGATATCAGTTATAGAAGCCGAAATGTTTCGCGATTTGTCTTCTTTCTCTTCTTAATCATCATTGCCCGAGGCCCAACTGCAAAACTGGACACAAAGTGCACCTGCATCCTGCGGGGGACCACATGCATATGCAGATCCAAACACTTGTCCAGTACCTGTCCTTCCTTTCAGAGATATTAATAGCCCACTTGGTCCAATCAAGGCTAGAGAAGTAGAGCCATAGGAGCGACTGGCCTCGCTAGTTGAATATGTGTTCTGCGTTATATGCTACAAAATTTAGAAATCTTAGATTTTGTTAAAGGAATTTTCTACTCTGACTCCGACCGCAAATTAAACCACCGTCAAAAGTTAAAACTAAATAATAATTAAAATAATAATAAGGGGGTAAACGAGAATCAAATATTGGCATGCACGATGGCTTGATCTACGAAGAAAATGGATAAACTGTAATATTTTCACTTTTCTATGTTGGTGTTGCATGCGGTTACACCATGCCCTTGCAAGGTAGATGGTTGGATCGATTCACAAGTCTGGGTGCACGGGTGTCTCGTTCAGGGACCGATGCGACCGTCCTAGTGATGGGACTTGACCAATCCGTAGAAGCAGAGTTCAGGGACAGGGCAGGGCTCCTTTTGCCTGGCCACCAACAAGAGCTTGTCTCAAGAGTGGCTAGGGCCGCCAGAGGCACTGCCATATTGGTCTTGATGAGTAGGGGCCACATTGATGTGTAGTTCGCCAAGAATGATCCTGTCATTGGTGCTGTTTTGTGGGTTAGATATCCTGGTCAATCACGAGGTGCCCCAAATTGCTGATGCGTTGTTTGGAACGACCAATCCGGATATGTGTTACATTTTCATCGTCGATCTAATTTCAGTGTTGTTGCGAGGTTGGTTGAAAAAGATTATTACCAAATAAGCTAAACGGTGACCTATTGAGACGGAAGCACAAACAAACAGAAAAGGATACAAAAGTACCAATAACTTAGTCAGCCTTATTTTGAATTCACAGTGAAAATAACATATTCCAGAAATTCTTTGTCAGGGTTGATTGATTCAACACCAATGGTGAAAGACTTTCTGAGCTGGAATCAAGAGTACATCATGATAAATGTGTTTCACATTTTCATGTCTGCAGTTGGAAAGCTGTCAATGACATGTTACCTACAGGACTATGTTGTGCCCATGACAGACATGGGAATGAGGCAGGACCCTTCAAGAGGCTATCCTGGCAGAACCAATAGAATCTACAATGGTCTTGTCGTGTTCACATTTGGACATGGAATTAACTACTCCACATTTGCCCATAGTTTATCCCAAGCTCCAAAAAGTTCTCAGTACCGCTTAACTTTCTATGCTCTAGAAAACAGAACTTCTTCAACCAAATCAATCAGGTTATCTCACATCAACTGTGATACTACGACCCTCCCACTAAGCGTCTTCACATGATGTGAGGAACACGGGAACCATGGATGGACTCACACTGTTCTGATATTCTCTTAGCCACCAGCAGGACAATGGTCCTCAAACAAGCAATTAATTTGCTTTGAGAAGGTTCATTTAGTGGCTGGAGCCCGGAAACAAATAAAAATTGTCATGTGTGTAGGCACCTGTGTAAGTTCTCACCATATACATAGGCATCAGCAACCGTAAAAAATAATACATGCAACTTAAGAATATCACTTAGCCCTTATTGTCATGCTGTGTCTTGGTAATTCGATATAAGGTACTGGTAGGCATTGGGTTGAGTCTGCCCAGGCAGATTAAAGCAAATGAAATTGATCAAGCAAGAAAATAGGGACACCAAGTCAACTTTGATGATTGTAGTTCTTTGGGGAGGGGAGTTAAGTATGAGTAAGGTCGGGTTTGAACTTTGAACACAAATCTCACTCCTAAACTGTAAGCGTTCAACTGATGCCTAAATTAACAACACCAAGTTTGCTTCCAAATCGTCTTGAACAGAGTATGTTAGTCCAAGATGGCCTTATTATTCCCTAGCCAAGTTGAAATTTTCAATGGCGTGTCATATTGCATTTTCTTTTTTTTCCTTTTTCTGTATATTATTGAGATACGGCACCTTTGGTGGACAACTTGCTGGTACCGATTATTGAAATAACATGCAATGAATTGAACTGGAATCCGGCTGTGACAACTGCCACAAACGTTCGATTCTTCACATCACAATTTGGAGAAGACAAAGAATTTCTTGCTCCTGTCCTCTGTTGGAAAGAAACTGGAAATTTCGCATTCAATCTTAAGTTTGTAGAGCATGCCAAGATGGCGACCACACACACACAAAAAGCCAAAAAAAAAAGCTTTCAGTCACTTTTTGAGGTACCGGACATTCCAACACCTCGCAAAACTTCCACCCCAATGGAAAGGGTCTGATGAACAGACGATGGTAATTAATATTTGGTATATCAGTTTTTAATTTCACGTTTAATTTGTGGGCTATTTCAATTGTTTTTTTTTCCCGACATTTATGATTTATAACTAACTTTAATCTCCCATTAACAGAGTCCATCCACTGGGGCCTGCTTTATACCATTAGATTATATGTACATTTAAAGTTACCATCATTAATCGTAATTATGTATCAAAGAATTAAAAATATATAAAAATTATTATTATAATACAATACATGTACCTATTTTTAGAACATATAAAATTGAATTCATCCATGTAACGTTATTAGTTCAATAATAATGTGCAAATGAGGACTTAGTTTATTTAATAATTTTATTTTACCTCTACTCTTAAAAAATAATAATAATTTCTTTTGGCTCCTTCATCCCTTATCCCCATGCCCCAAAAAGGAGGGGAAAAAACCAAGAAAAGGTGCAGATTTAAAATCCAGTGAGTTCTTCTATATCTTTCTTCCTTTTCTTAACCCAAATTTTGTTAACGTTCTTCTGTTTTCTATGTCAATATTGGCCGTAGCAACCTGCAGAATCTTGTATTTGCACCTTGCTTTGGTCTCGCACTTCTGTTAAATAAATTTAGTTCCATATAATTGTGATTTTTAAGTCATTAATAAAATGATTATAGTGTTCCAAAAAAAGAAAAAAAAAAGTTCCATATACAGCTTAATGTAGAGAATGAAGGAGAAGACATTGAGTCTAGTTTAGTCATCTCTTTGTTTGACCTGATGTAAAAAACATTCTAAAATTGAAAATATGATAAGGCTATACATTTGGAATAAATGAATATTGAGCATTTAAATTTTTATTAATTTTTTGGCATTTGATGGCTTTTAATATTTTTGAAGTTACTAAAATAACTCAATATATATCATATTGCATTGAATGAATGGATAAGTATTGAACTACAATTAATTATTCATGATCAATAAAAAAAATGCATTAACAAAAAGAAATATGCCCATTATGCAAGTATAATTCTAGTAAACAAACTTCACAATGATTCGCTCAAAAAATAAAATCACAATTAAAAACGGATGAGAAAAAAAAATAAATAAATCATTCAGTGCTACTTTTCCACGAGTATTGGGTTGTTATTTATTGCCTAATGACATTTTATGGTAATGTTATGCTGTTAACGATAAAGACTGGCCAATTGAGTAGTAGTCTATTAATTAGACATTTAATTGATTATTTCTTGGTCCTTATACTCGGGTATTCAAATCCACATATACTTCCCTTGAGAGAAAAAAAAAATAAATAAAAATAAAAACAGAAATGAGATAAGGACAAAGAAATATTTTATTTCTATATAATGTTGAGGCAATCTTCTGTTTGCTTTACTGGGAGGATCTTCACACCGAAGTACAGCCATCTGTTCGCTGGTGATGGCCGGAAAAGATATAAAATGCTGACTTTTGAAGATACCTTCTCAAACATTAAAATTAATCTCTCGAAGGTTTTTCATAGTCATAGAACTTTGTTCCAAGGCGAATGGAATTAGTTTGAGCGCATTTTAGGTGTCGGTAATGGAGGAGAGAGGGGACTGCGGTGGATATGTTAATGATTCTAGCACAGTGATTGAGATACGCTTGTTGGAACATTTTAATTTTTACATTTTAAGACTTTGTTTTTCATTTTGTTAAAATTAGCTTACATTCATGTTATTAATTCAATTCAGTTCAATACAATTTTAAACTTTAATTATAATCAAATATTTTTTTATTATATAAAAAATTTAATATTTCAATTTATTAAATAACTAATAAATAAAATTTTATACTTATATCATTTGCAACACCGTTGTTCTTTATAAATAATAAAATAATATTTGCAACGCGGAAAATCGGAGAGTCCAATTCTAAGAAAATGAAAAAAAAATGCTACTAACATACATGTATTAATTAATTATATTACAAGAAGACAACCATAGTCTCCTTTATTACCACGTACACATTTTTCTTTGAAGTAGTTGCCCACCAGCATCAAACCTGATTCCTACCCACCCCTTTGGTCTGCCTTACCTTTTGGTGCAATTTGTTAAGCTTTTTGCTTCAAGTTTGCTTCTGTATTGTTCTTTTTCTCAACATATACCTTTACCCTTTTTGCTCTTTGATAAGATTGAGATCCTCTCTTCTCTTCTCATATTTATCTTTGCCTGGGCAGTAGTAGTGTATATTCTTATCTCACCTTCTCACTCAAAAACCACCTCACCCCCTTGCCCCCACTCCTCTCTTTCTCTCTCTCTGTGTATATATATATATATATATTCTCTCTTGCACATCTTCCTTTACTCCAGTGCAAGGTAATGCGTAAGATTCTCTCTCTCTCTGTATATGTGACACGCAACGAACATACACACACCAAACATGCACAGGGACAAAGGTCTTTTCCTTTTCGTCCTTATATATGTGGCTTCGATTTTCGTCGCACCCATTTCACTATATAGACTTTGTTTTGGTCATTAGAGTCTTATTGGGTATCCCCCCCCCTCTCTCTTCTCCGACTTTGCTCATGGGGTCTTTCGTTTTTTCAGTACTAAATTTGTATCTTTGGTCACTGATGTTTCTGGATAAATATGTGTTCGATTTGAGCAGGTGAAACCGGATGGCAGATTTCAACAGCAACGATGATTTTAATGCTTCTCAGGACTTTGAGGTACAATCTACATACCCTCATCAGCTAATGGCTATTTCCTCTTTCTCCCTCAATTTTCTTCTTCTTTCTTCTTAACAAAAAAAAAAGGAAATTCTTTAGGAAATTAATAAGGTCAGAATTCAAATTTGAGAATTGGAAACGTAAGCATGGACGAAGAACTCTGTAACTGGACATCAGATTGTTGTATTATAGGACAGCCATAGGATTGTGTCATTGGGAATCTGGGCTCTAACTTACCTATCAACGAAGCCCAGTTTAATGCGAAACCTGCCACTTTCATGAGGACCCCATGATTTCCACCGATGTACGCATTTTATCGAACCTCCTGACCGCACGATGGCATTCACCTTTCCAAATTTTCTATGGCCATCCTAGGGGCGGTTAGTGAGTGTATGGATTTTGACATTCATTGTGCCGACTGGGATGAACTCGCTGCTGAGTACATGTCAAAGAATTTATAAGTGATGTATATTTTAAGTGATAATTTATTTAAATTTTCTATTTATTTACATTTATCTAAGTAACATTGAGATCAAGTATGAAAAATGTGTGTTTAGAATCCTGTGTAAGGGAGGTTGACCTTCAATCGAGGGGCACGAAATCTCTAACTAGATATTTTATTTTTTATTTTTATTTTAAAAAAAGGGATTTCTTGGCGTGAATTTGATGGCCATGTGATGTTGGCCATCGCGCGATGCCTGTGGTCCCTGCATCCAATGGCTAATGAGCAATAACCATTTCATGACACTGTATGCATTACAGTCGCTGACATCAAAGACATTCGTGGGAGATGTCCGGTGTAGGCGGCAGGGTGCGGTGGCACATAGCACAAGTAGCATGCAGTGTAGTTGTTGGGTTGTCATTTTGATAAGGCAGTGAAAATTTCAGAATCTCTATTGTAAAAAGCTACGCTAGTTTTTTCCTTGGTTTTATTATATATATATATATATTATTTATTTATTTAAAAAAGAGTTATTTCCCTTTGGTGTTAAAAACAAGAATAAAAGACAGTTTTATAATCCATATCTCTTATTGAAATACTAAAATTATTTTAAATATATACGTCATTATACGTCACCTTATTTAATAAGTATAGTTTTTA
The DNA here is from genome assembly GCA_021464305.1 of Kandelia obovata. Lineage (NCBI taxonomy): Eukaryota > Viridiplantae > Streptophyta > Magnoliopsida > Malpighiales > Rhizophoraceae > Kandelia > Kandelia obovata. Next base: position 3,179,337 of record CM038475.1, on the reverse strand, counting down.
TTGAGTTTCTAGCAATTTTCAAGTAGTTCCCCTGATTATTAATTGTATGGATAACAGGCAGCGTCCATGACCAAGAAATATGGAGGACTTGTTCCCAAGAAGAAGCCCTTGATTTCGAAGGTAAGCTTTAACATTTTCTTCGAGTAAGGTAAATACAGCAATGAGTTGTAATAATCTTTCCATAACTGGGCTTAAAGAAGCATATTGGATGCATGTAGGACCACGAACGTGCATTTTTTGATTCAGCGGACTGGGCTTTGTGCAAGGTACTTTGTCCAATTAAAGAATTTAGGCCCATATTATGTTTGGGTTTATTGCTCTAACGGATAAGGGCCAGTCGGTCCATTTCTTATTCATTACTCTGAGCCTATCAAAGTTTGTACACCCGTCAAGTGCATATCGTCTTAAGGTTTGAAGTCATTCATTCAACTTATTAACGAATACCCATTGAGTTGTAAACTCAGCCCCTACAATGCAACATCCATTTTTTTCTGTTTTTTGGGTGATTTTTTGTGTTTGTTTATTTATTTATTATTATTATTTTGAAATTGTCGAATGTGTAACAGCAAGGTGCAGGAGTGAATCAGAAGTCCAAGGTGGCAATTGAAAATTTGCGACCAAAGCTACAGGTGTTATGTACCACAATGTTCTCCCTTCCCCACTCCATACAATAAAAAAAAAAAATGCCCACCTAAAATTTGGGATAAAAAAGAAGAAGAAGAAGAAGAAAACTACATTTAACAAATTAATGTGATAAATTTCCATAAAAAAGAAGTCATAAATCTATGGAACTGACTGTGAGAGTTTGCAGAGAACGGCCCACCAGCGACTCCCTCCTAGGCGACCAGCTTGTACGTCTGTTACCTATGTGAGTGCTCATATGTCATAGCATGTTTTTACCATGTACGTAGTTGCATGGATGCTTCACACACTAATTTTTTTTTTTTTGTTGTCCCCCTGGATGATGTTACAGGGAGAACCTGTTGATTGATTGTTCCAGGAAGTTCATCGATGTATTAGTTACACCTTTTAATCTTAGGAACTAGGCAGGATACAGATTGTAACTGCTCTTAGCTTTTAATAAAGGAGCCTTCCTTCTGGGAGAGAATTTCAGCCTTCTACCGCTCTTTTGCCCGCTTTTGTGGTTTGATTGCAATCGTTCATTGCTAAAGCTTCGGGGGTTTATTATTTTTTAAATCTGTATTTATTCATCATTGTTTGTTTATTAGTCTTTCCAAATTAGAATAGTCTACTGTCAAGCCTATAGACATCGTTGACACTCTTAGATCAGCCAGGAATGCTATAGAATAATATATGAAACATGCAAAAGTAATGCTATGAAATAATATTTCAATTAAACCCTAACTTCATATTTTCAAAAAAAAAAATAATAATACATGAATCATTTTTATCTACGGTAAAATGGAGTAATCCAAAAAGAAAAATAATCAACTCCTTGAAAAAATTCAAACTTTTATATTTCATAACAATGTGTCTAAAATTTTTTTAAGAGAAGTAGCTTGTAATCGATTGTTGTTTAGAGTTTTGAAATTCAAAAGTCCTATGAAAATATTTTTCATGTTTTACCATAACTTACAAGCTACAAATAACCTTATTTTTAGGATATTTGAGTATCATTTGTTCATGTTCATTGTCTAACTATAAGGAAACTAGATATAAAGATAATAAAATATGTCTTTGTGGGGTATTACTTGACTTAAAAAGAGTATGAGTGTTATTATTTTTCATCAAAGAAGTTATATGTCTCAATAGATATCACTTTCAATAAACACGAGTCTTATTTCACTAATCTTTATTTTTAATAGGAGAATTTAACAATAGAAAATAAGGATGAGAATGTTTTACTTGATTTATTGTCACTGTTTATGTGTAAACCATATAGTTTATCTTGTCCCATTGTATCAAACTGTGTGCTTGAAAATCTTCCTAAACATACATTTAAAAATGAACCCAACCATAAGTCAGAAAATTCTCTTAAATTTGTGTTTAAACTCGAACTTATGTTTGAAAATTCTTAAGAAAAAATAAATTTTGTATTTGAGAATGTGAAATTTGATAAGAACAAGATGTTCACAAGGAATAAGATGATTATTCTTAAATTTATAGAGATCCAAGAGTCCAACCCAAGTCCTAAGAATGAGGTAACAATCTCTAATTTTACATTGCAAAATGAAACTGAACTTCGTATGAGTAAAAATGACCAGGATCTTCTAATTGCCATTAAGAAGGTAACAAAATAGTGTACAAAATGACCTTTATATCCTTTTGCACACTTTATGTCTTTTAAGAATTTTTCACCATCTCATTGATCCTTTCTTGTTAGCTTAAACACTATTACCATTCCTACCACCTTATCTGAGATTTTGTCCAATGATAAATGGAAATAAGCTATTGATATGGAAATGGTTGCATTAGAGAAAAAATAGAAATTGGGAGTTGGTAAAGTTACCTGTGGAAAAGAAACTTATATAGTGTAAACGGGTAAATACAATGAAGTATATAGTCAATGGATTGATAGAAAGATACAACGCAAGGTTGGTAGCCAAGGGGTATACTCAAAGCTATAACATTGATTATCTGGAGACTTTTGCTTCAATTGCAAAAATGAATACTGTTAGAGGTTTATTGTCGTTGACAATTAACTATGATTTAAAATTATAGCAATTTCATGTAAAGAATGCATTATTGCATAGAGAACTAAAGGAAGCAATTTATATGGAGATCCCACAAGGTTATGAGAAGAACTTGGATTCTCGTAATATGTGTAAATTGAAGAAAACATCGTATGGTCTAAAACAATCATCACGAGTGTGGTTTGGACGATTTGCTAGAGTTATGATAGTTATAAGATATAAACAAAGTCGAGGGGATCATATATTGTTCATTAAACATTTAAGTTCAAAGAGAGTCATAGCTCTTTTGATTTATATCGATGATATAATAGTGACAGGAGATGATGACAAAGAAAAACAAATCTTGAGTCACTATTTAGGTAAGAAATTTGAAATCAAGGCATTAGGAATACTGGAATATTTTCTTAGGATTGAGGTTGCTCACTCTAGGCATTACATTTTCATCTCCCAACAAAAGCATGTTATAAATCTCCTCAAGGAAATAGACATGACAACATGCAAACTAGCAAGTACTTTAATATATCAAAATGTTTGGAAAAGTTGAGGAGGATGTTGTGGTAAATAAGGAAACATATCAATGTCTTATAAGAAAATTCCTTTATTTGTCTGATACATGACCAAATATAATATATGCATTTAGTGTGATTAGCCAATTTATGTATAACTCAAAGAAAATTCATCTATAAGTAGCTCACTGAGTGTTATAGTACTTTAAGGGAGCATGAAGGAAAGGTATTTTGTTCAAAATGATCAAAAGTTTAGTATTCATACATACACAAATGGTAATTATGCAAGGTAATTGTTGATAAAAAGTTAACCACTTGATGTTGCACCTTTCTTGGTAGAAACCTTGTGACATGTTGGAGTAGAAAATAAAATGTGGTAGCCAATTCTAGTGCATAAGCATAATTTCGAATAATGACTCAAGGTGTGTGTGAAGTACTTTGATTAAAGATAATTCTAGAAAACTTGAAGATTGAGTAGGATGACACGATAAGATTTCATTATGATAAATATGTAATTAGCATAACTCACAATCTGATATAACATGATCAAATGAAGCACATCGAAGTCAAAAGACAATTTATCAAAGAACAGTTGAAAAATGAGTTGATTTTAATCTGTTATATGCTACATATAACCAACTTTTTGATTTACTTACAAAAGGTTAATCAACTTAATATTTCAAAGTATAATATACAATCTAAGAATGAAGAATACCTATTTACTAGCTTAAGAAAAAGTATGGGAAAACATGATTAGTGACTTACAATGTGCATAGTTAATTATATTTAGAACATATATTTAGAAATAAACTAATTTAAATAAAATTTTTAAAGTTTTTTATGATTTTTTTATTTTTATGTTATTTTTTTACTAGGTAACATCTATAAATTATTGGCTAATGTATTATTTAAAATAAAAAAAATTAATTTTTTAAAAAATTATATTTTTTAAAATATATATTTATTTATCATTATTTATTTATTAGTATGTAAAAATTAGAATAGTCTACTGACAAGGCTATAGACATCGTTGACACTCAATTTATATACTTAGTTCAACTAAGAATGCTATAGAATAATATATGAAAAATACGACCTTACTGTATTTTTATCAAATTTTTAATTATATATATATATGCATCTTTAACTTATTCTCTAGTTTTATTGGTATTAAACCAATATTGACTCATTCAAGCTAAATTTTATAATCAATAAATGGATCAACTCAAACGAAAAAAGATAGCAAATTTGAAGATAATGAATTTTTTTTAGTAATTTTGGTTATAATTCAATTAATTAAAAATTTTATATTAAAAATAAAAAATAACAGATAAATGTAATATCATATTAATAAAAAAATAATAGAAAAATTGAAGTTTTTTGTTTAAAAAAAATTCAACATAAATCAAATAAAAAATTTTAATTATTTATTTTTCTCACGACTCTTTGAGATTAAACTAAATATTTTTTTCCTCTCATCACTTAAATTCCGTTAAAATTACGGTTAGAAAAAAAAAATATGAAGAAAAATAAAAATGGAAGATCGGCTGATTTTTCAACTTCACCCCGGGTATTCTATATGAAAAGTCCAACGGGCCCTCTCTAAACCCAACAATTACCAAAATACGCGAACCGCGTCCGAGTCCGGTCGAAACGTGGCCTGAGGCGACTCACAATGTCGACATTCGAATCCTCGAGTTTTTGTTTGTCTCTCTCTTTCCTTTCCTTTTATTAGCTCTCAGGTTGAAGGCATTGATTGTTACACTCACTCTTTCTCCGGAACCGCCGCTCTATCGAGAACGAGATTGAGATTCTGGATTCTCTGTTGGGAATCCTAAGGAGAAAGCCGGGAACCGGCAAAATATATCGCCGGAGAAGAACATAAAAGAGGAGGAAGAAGAAAAGATGAGTATCAACGTGAATAAAGCCGCTCGAAAAATCGAGGTCGATAATCGGATACCTCTCCGTAACTATTATCGAATTGCCAATAATCTCCTCAGACAGGTTCGTTCCTTTTTTTAGTATCGAATTTCCCTTCTTAATCGCCGATAATTTCCTTTATTTTCCGCAATTTATAGAAGTGTTAATTTTTTTTAATTATTATTGAAATTTTGTTTGTTTGTTTGAATTTGCTTCAGGCAAGCGTTCATCGGGAGGAGAAAAATGTCATAGATTTGTACATTATTCTACTTAGATTTTCAAGGTACACGAAATGATGGTCGTGTGGACAAGTTCTTTATTTCTGAAGCCTAGTTGTCGAGTTGATTGGTGACTTTTGTTTTTTGGTTTTTTTTTTTTTTGGGTTTGTTCTAGTTTGGTGTCCGAAACTATTCCATTCCATCGGGACTACCAGGTTTTGCACCCTAAGGAAAGAGCAAGCTATAGGAAGGTGATCATTGTTATAATTCTTCTTTTTATTGTAAAATTTATGGTGATGTAGTGTAATTAGTTGATAATTTGGTCTTTTACAGAGACTGTTATCAGTTTTAGATGAGCTTGAGTCTTTGAAGCCGGAATTCCAGAATCAACTGGAAGAACGGAACGAAGGGTATTCAAGAGCTCACTTGCATGAACTTGATGGCCCAGAAAGGGTTACATTTGATTTAGAGGCTTATTCTTCAGAATGGCTGTCTGCAAGCAGAAATTCTTGCTCCACCGTGGATGCTAAGCGGGTAATAATATAAATCGAGGAGGGAATTTTGATTTTCCCTGTTGTTCCTATTTTAGATAAGGCTTTTCCAGAGTCTGATTTATTCTTTTTGGTTTATCTTTCTGCCCACCCTGTTTTTTTTTTTTTAATTTATTTTCATTTCTGTTGTCTAGTCTACCAGTGTGGTTCCTCAATCCTTGTTGAAGTATGATCATGCTCAAGTTTACCGTCCAAGCTCCTTGCAAATTGACAAGCAATATAATAAGTTGTGAGTATCCTGTTTAAAGATTATTGCTTTTATGTATCTACCTGTAAACAATATCATCTCAGCAAATGATAAACCAGTTGTTGGATAGATTGGAAATTCATACTGTGTAGCTCTTTTTCTTGTGCAAAAAAATTTGAATTGTGGTTATCAGAAAGATTTGAACTTTGATGACTCTTTTCTATGTGTTTCACATGGCGACTATGCAAGAATGAAGTCTCATCTGCTCCTTCAGCTTGTTTATTAAGTTTCATTGAAGCATGTTCCTTAGATTCATGTTTCCCACTATTTGTGTCTTTTGGGCTGAAAACCTCAAGCTTTAACAATTATTGCTGGCTAATTGTTTAGAGAGAAAGTTGGGCACATTGAAATTTGTCTTCTAGACTGCATCTTGGACCATACTATTGTGCAATGTGCTTTAGTTAACCTCTTATTATGTGACATGTATATAAATTCTGTTTTTTTTCTTGTGGACTTCCCTACTCCATCAGTCCAAAATTCACTCAATTGTAACACAGAACCCATATCTCAAATTGTCCAAATAATCTACTATGCAACTTTGTCTGTAGTAGAAATCCCGATTCAATAATCCAGTAGCTCTGTACCGAGTGCAAACATTCTAGTAAAGAAATGAAATATGTAGAAGGCTGATGCCAACTCTACCAGGTTATGGGTTCCGATATAGATTTCTACCTAACACCTCTTGATTCTTAATAACCGGATGTCATTCACAGTGTTGCATACATCCTCTAGGTTATTGGTAGAAGTTGTGTTTGCCAACTCCAACTAGCTATATCCTTTATTTGGCATTGAGTTGGTTGCAGTCCTTCAGTTTGATGCTTATGATTTTGTGTTCATGCTTAGCATCTTTTATTTCCTTTAAATTGAATTGGTTTCATCTTTCTTCGCTGATCTCTTGTTGGTTTGGTTTTCTGCAGGACCAACATTTTATTTTGTAGAAAGATAGTTGGAAAGTTTAGTCTTGCCTTGTTTTTTTTATCTCCATGATATCTGCAGTGTTTCATGATTGAATGTTCTCCCCTGTATGCTACATTTTGCTAGTTTCTCAAAGAATGATTGTTGTTTCCAAATATATGCAGATCTATTAGTCTACCTCGTCCCAAGCAAGAGACTTTGTCTAGACACTCTTTCTTAGGCCCCACTGGTCTTCATGGTCAATGGCTGGGGCCCAGTTCAGAGATAAAGGTAAATTTATTGTCTGGTTCTCTGTGATTTTCATTTCATTTTTCCTTTTTGTTTTGCCTGTTTTGAATGCCATGTGATAAAACTTGTGAACTCCGACACCTAATCAGTTCTGTGAAATGTGTAATGTGTAATGTGTAATGCAGGTTCAGTATCCAAGCAGTACAGACTTAGTCCCTGCAGAAAATTTGAAGTGAGAACTTCCACCAAATTTCTTTTCATTGTTTCTTGTTTCCTTCTTTGTCGGATTTTGCATTCCATTCTTGTCTTATTTGAATTAACTCGACACTGTTAAATGTATTTATGGATACACATTATGTTTCTCTATTTAAATTGCCACTGCTCGTAACATTGTTTGTTCATGTCATCTATGGTCTGATAGCCTGAATCAGACTGGACAATATGATTTTGTGGCAGTAAAAGATGGCAATTCTGGGGGGGCTGTATCTTCAATGGAATCTGTGCTCTCCTTAGATGATGGTAGATGGTCATATCCAGCTGAGGAGTTATGTCCTAAGCAAACAAAAGATGGAGGGGAAGATACTTTCCAGTTTGTTGGTCTCAGGCAACCTTCACCTCCTCCCATTCTTGCTGAAGTACAGCAGGAGTTTACTCCAATTCCTCCATCTAACGTTGCTGATCCAAGGCCTGGACCTGCAAAGCCGTCTCAAGATGGATTGCCAAGCTCCAGTTCTTATCAACATGTGCATGTTGTAAGTGTTTTGCTTTGTGTATTCTAATTTTTTATCTTTTTGATGTGTCATGCTTTCAATAATGGATTCAGCCTTTTCTTTTGTTTTCAGTGATGTTGTCATGGCATTTTCTGTTGCACTTGATTTCCATTTGTGTTTGGAACTATTGATCATCATGATGCTAGTTTTTTATGATCTCTTTTTACAACCACTGCAGCCTGTATCTTTGATGCAAGACTTCCTGAGATTGGCTCAGGCAAATACAGCGAAAAATTTAGAAACATGTGGCGTCCTTGCTGGTCTACTGGTAAGGGATGTAAAATTTTAAGGTTACAAAATTGTACCATCTTGTTTTGACTTGGATAGTGGAAGCTCGTCAATGTGGTTTCTTACACTTTTTTAGTTAATTTTGCATAGAAAAACAGGGTTTTCCATATCACTACACTTATAGTCCCAAAGCAAGAGTCGACTTCTGATTCGGTATGGCAGTAATTCTTCCTCCAAGTACTTGTTTTGTTACTTAACACTACATATGGTTTTATTATAGCTCTTATTTAGCTTCCTCACACACCATAGGCTTAATACTTGATTGCTTGACACTAATTCAGTTCTTGACATCTTATTACACACTAATCATGGTATGTTTAGGAATGCCTACTAAATTTTTCACCTTTTTTTTTCCTGTTTGGTGCTAATTGACATTTACTTTGTATGATTACATGATTGGATATTGGGCCAAGCATTGTGATCTAAATCATGCATTGTGGCTTTAATAGACATTAATAAGATATTGTCATTTCTATGTGTGCTGCTTATTCTATCATTTTGAAACTACTGTTGTTGTTCAGTGTCAGACATTGAATGAGGAGGAGATATTTGAAGTTCAAGACAAACTATCACTTTTTCCTCTTGGTTGGATACACGTAAGTATCTCAATAGCCATCTTTGTTTTGCTGCACTGATAGATATGTTGAAACATTTGTTGGAATACGTATTCACAAACGCTAAAATATCTTGATTAGCTTGTTACCACTCCCTTTTCTTGGGACTTAATCATTAGTATCTCAATACACTTCTTTAAGAAGCAATTTTTTGGCTTTGTATATTAGCTCATTCTCGGGTTTCATATGTGAATTTCCAGACACACCCATCACAGACTTGTTTCATGTCATCTGTTGATCTACACACTCATTACTCGTACCAGGTAATGATGGAATATTGGTTTTGTATTATCTTCTTGTTAGTTTTAGCGTGTCATTGTCAACTGGACAATGCTTTTGATATTATTGCTTGACCATACGGTAACTGCTCACTGACAGCATGCAATCTTGATGAAGACTTCAATAATTTCTTGCTCTGTTCTTGGCTGTCTTATTAATATATTGAATACTTCTAAAAGGCCTTGTCTGTCCTTTTCTTGACTGTCTTATATTGAATACTTCTAAAAGGTCTTCTCTGTCCTTTCTTTCAGATCATGTTGCCCGAGGCAATTGCTATTGTTGTGGCCCCGACAGATAAGAGTTGGTGAGTGCTAAAATTATAAAATTAAATTAGATCACTGCAAACATTGTATTTATGCTATTCAATAATTCAGTAAGGTATGACTAACTTATCAAATCCTATATGTTCTTATTATCTCAGTTTTAGCTAACATTTCATTTACTGATGCAGTCCACATGGCATATTCCATCTCTCTGATCCCAGTGGGGTGTCTGTGATTCGTAATTGCCAGCAGAGGGGTTTTCATCCACATGAAGAGCCTTTGGATGGAAGCCCTATTTATGAGCACTGTTCTCATGTTTACATGAATTCCAAGTTAAACTTCGACGTTGTTGATCTTCGGCAAGCTGTTTGAAAGCAAGGCCTTAAAGAATGGTAATATCTGAAAATGTGGAAATTAAGTACATATCTCAGTATGTAAATCTTGCCTGTAGTTTGAATGAGACTTGGCAAAATTGAGCATATATTTCCAGCTTACCTGCACAAGGGAATTTTTCTGTCTATTATGTTTTTGTAAATACAGAGCCATTTTATTACACCAGGAAACAATTATGATAAGAACTTTGCTGTTGCGATAATTAGACAAAAGTCCTTTTTTTGGCTTCCATCTTTAGATAAGATAGAATAAGGCCCTTCAGTCGATTCAGCAGCTCGTAGGGCTTCCCTCATCTCAGTCTTCTTGGCCACTAATCCCGGCCAATACAGAGGGGGCTCTTCTTGATGGATGGGACTGGTCCAGTATGCTAAGAGTACTTGTTTCTTTCTCCTTACCATACCACTACTAGAACTCCAGTCTTGCACTGAAGAATACTCCATCAAGGCTAATTTCAAGCAAGGGCTGAGAAACAATATCTTTAGACATAATTGAATTTCGTGACCTTGTGAATTTGTCTTTCATTATTGGTTGGGTTTGTGAGACATAAAGAGGGTAAATTCTGGTTACTTGATGTCATGAATCATGGTCATGCTGAGTCAGAGCTCCCAGGAAATTGGACCACCTACTTTGCCATAAAGGTGATGGTGAAATGCCTGTGCCTTAGTGACGTGTAACCCTGCTGAAAGTTGCCAAATCTAGAGCTCTGTTTGTGCTGTCTCACTCTCCCCTTTGTTCTTTTGCCTTCTAGTTTGTTGTCCTTGGTCATACAAACAGAACGGAAAGGCCAACAATGGAGATCTTCATGGGATCAGACTTCTTCTTTGTTGTTTTGATTGCTCTTTATTTAGTCCCTATTGCAATTGCCTATCATTGATGTTTAAGTATAAATTTTTTCAGGCATTGGCAAACATTGACTTATCAGCAACTTTGAAGACCAAAGTTTATGGTCTCTGCCTTGTCCAGCCATGCATGGTGCACGTGATTCACATCAATGTAGCTAAAAGTTTAAGAATGATGAGTTGTAGTTTTAAGGGGGTCCTGGTTCTATGTTGCGTTGAACCATAGGTTTCCGTACCAGATATACTGTGAAGTAGAAGGGCCGAAAATTTTCATAGTAAGTGTCTTCTTTGAGAACCATCGGTTGAATTTCCTTTCAGGCAAACCTCAGGTAGCACATCACTCCACTGTTAACGGCTCCCCACATTAAACGATGAATGCACTCAAGGGATTCAGGGTAAACCTCGGAGAGCAGGTAGCACAACGCCATCATTGTTGTGGTTTCTTACTTCAAACGTGAACTGTATTTAACAAATTCGAAAATAAGACCATTCATTTAATCTATACAATTACAACTTTAACGGTAACGTTAAAGTTAGTTATACGTGGATCTATTAATTTAACATTGAATACATTTATAAGAAGAATCTTACGAGTCATTCTAATTTTTTTTTTTTACTATAAATCGATGATACTCTAGTCCTAGTTTACAAATTAGTCTATAAGATACAGACTGATCTCACATACGACAAAACTCACTTCTTGCCGAACCTTCTTGTTTTTTTTTAACTCAATGTCTTTTCTGCCCCCGCAGATGCAATACAACAATTGAGCTTATATACATCATATAACATCCATTTTTCTCGGGCTCGTTTGCACTCTTAAACAAGAACTATATTTCTTGTGTAGTAGTGTGTGCAAGTGCATTCGCAAAAAGGCCGGACATATGGGGAAGACAAGAAGGGACATAAAGGAAGTGGAGGCATCTAACGTGGGAGACCAACGCTCATGAATGCAGCACTCTTTGTGGACCAATCACACCCCTCTTCTAGACCTTGTGCCCGAGCCTACCATGCGATGCCCACTCAAATTCAGAACCGCCGTCTGCATCAAATTTCTCAACAACCAAAACAAAAGCCTCAAATTGGCATCGATTTCAGACCTTTTCCCTTTATTCTTTTGTTAGATTCTTCTCCGTTATAATTGAGTTTAATTGATACGCATCAAAAGGAGTTCAATTGATAAATCAGGTTTCTTACATGGCTTTATGCTGATTTTCTCTAAAAATGGACGCCCTTACAGTTAAATTTACAGTTTTTTTTTTCTTTTGACCATATAGTCTAGATTTTAGTACCTATAATAATTGATGATGAGAGCTGAGGCTTATGCTTTAATAGTCATTTGTAGTCAAACGTAAAAGTATTACCCATGAGAGACGAATATACCATTTTATTAACTCATTTAGGCACAACGTTTCGCATACAGGCAAAACCTTGTAAACCTCACCGATATTCACATGTGCTAGCTCTCTTTAGTGAAATATGAATCCATCAACTTTGCTTCCGTTGAAGGCATTTCATACACATTTGAAGACAAGGGATTCTCCAAGTATAATTCGAGGAATGAGATTTTTTTATTTTTCTTTTTTTGCTTTTGATGAACTAGTTCAACTATACTTTTAGTTTTGAAGAGGATTCTATACTCAACGACCTAAATATTCGTTTGATTTTTTGCTTAACTATTCAATTTGAGGATAGTATTTAGTGAAATATTCATAACCAAAACCTTTTTGATATGATGTTCATTAGTCGGCTTAGTTTTTTTTTTTTTTTTTGAGGAATTGTGGTGTCCTTGTCATGGCCTTCTTTCTCTTCCCGTGCCATCACCATCAACGTCTACATATAATTGCTTAGAAGACAATGCTAAACAAACCCAGTTCCCCTGGCCCCTGCCAGGTCTCACCGTCTCCAACAAACACACAAAACTCTATTTTGAAATAGTGTTTTCTCTTTCTTATCATTTTTTCGCCAATGGAGAGGGCTCATGCAGATCACTGCCGAAGGAGAATGCAGGTAATTAAAATAATGCATGATTATTTTAATCTGAATTAAAACTCACATTGTAAGAAAAATTGAAAGATTAAAATTTGAATCTTTTAACTCAAAACCTTATATGACTTTTGAGTTTATATGTTTGCTTGTCCTTTCTCTTCATCTTCAAGGTGGGACATTTTGGCCTTGGACTTACTCTTAAGAATCTTTCCATAGGCACACATAATGGTTAGAATTTGTTGCATGCTATAACTACGAATGGTTCTGTCTGTGTTTAGGTGGTCCTTGATCGCTGCCCATTTAATTTGCCCGGAAGAACAGATAACGAGATAGAGAGTTATTGGAACTCTCATCTAACCAGAAAAATCTACAGCTTCGCCAAGTCTACAAGTGATTGGATACCGTCAGCCATGAATGCCACCAGTATAGTTGGCAAGGCAAGCAAGCGTAAATTCAGGCGGTATAATTAGCCACAAACAGCGCAGTACATATTGAGGACACCCAAATAATGGAAATAATAAGTAAAGTGAGAGAAACTACAGAGGGTTTGGGACCATATGAATGGCTGGACAGGGAAATGCAGCGTCTTGAATATGTTCTGGAAGGTGAAGTTGGTGACCCAAGCGGCAGTGATATCCAAAAGTATGGGTTAGTTAGTAGTTGCAAAATGTGAGAGGAGAGAGAGAGAGAGAATCGAATCATGGTTCCTGACAGAAATGGCACAAGCAATCAAGAAAGTGTAAACAGCGGCTTTTGGATATGTGTTGGATTAATGAGGGAATTACGGGATTGAGTCAGGTCCTTCATTTTTTCAGGGCATGTCAATTCATTGCAATGCAAAAGTATGCGTCAGCACGGCTGGCTCATTGTCTCTAATAATCAGAGAATTTCGTTTATATCCTGTGCTAATGGACTTAAATCTTTGTTAAAAAGTATTCAGTAAAACTAGAAGTAAATTATAATACTCTTATTTAATACTATGAAATTTGTTCTTAGGTGAATTTAACGTAATAGAAGCAGAATTATGAGACACTACTTCTACTTTCTCGTTTACACCCAATAATAAAAAAAAAAAAAAAAACAAAGGTTCGGATTTCTTGCTTAGATTAAATAATTGGGCCGCGAATTCAATTTAGCCTTTAGGTACGTGGAAAGGACCCGTGTAGTCCATGAGAGTTTTTGTGCGGGGGGACACTTGCTTTCCCTCATCAGTATCACCTACAAACAATTGGGTGGTGGTTGTGTTACCGTTGGCCGATATTGACAAATGATCACAGCAGGCTTCCGAGAACGACTGACACCTTTTGTGCGATGTAAACAGAAAACCAGGCCTCATTATTCATCATATGGGAGCTTAAACGCTGAAGCCCATCCAGCTCTGGATAATGGGGGCGATTGGTCTCTTTGTGAATGAATCAGACTTACATAGAACCGGTCAACTTACAGGTGTTGAGGGAGTTCTGACTCCCACTCTCCCCTCCAATAAAATAAGGAGGAGAAGAAGAAACCATGCTAAAACCATGACTATGAAACTGTTCTCAAACTCTGAAGCTTTAAGTTAGAAGATAAGTCAGAAAAGTTTGATCACTAGCACAGCTTCTCCATCGTCGGGGATATTATAAAGTTGCTGATGACAACTGGCAAATGATTTGATAAATTTCTAGGCTAAACTAGCTGTAATATGGACATTAAACTCATACAGATGATAGTCTTGGCGATACAAGATTGCCAGGGCAAAACAAAGGGCACTACCATATCCTCAGGCTGAAAACCGGTCATTCTCAGGGCATCCAAAACTGCGAAACATTTGTGCCTTGAATCTCTACCGAAGTGACAAAAACATCAATCTTGTGATCCAGCCTTCTTCTATGGTCATGCATGTCCTTGTCACTGCTGAATCTACTCAATGTTATCAGCTGCAGGCATCAAAACCGTAAGATATCAGCAGTGACCTCGTTAATTAATGAACTAAATATTTGGCCCTCAACGTCTGCCGCAAGTACAAATGCATCAACTTCATAGTCCAGCCATCTTCCATACTGACAACTCATATCCTTATCTACAAGCTCGTCCACCATGGAGTCTCCCATTCCTCTCCATGCAGAGATCTCCCTGTAAATTTCTTCAGCTAGCTTCTCTTTTCTTTTCAAGATTGTCATCCCTTTCATCCATGTTCTGTATCCTCCATTAACATATGGATTGCATTTAAGGTCCAGGCATTCACTGACACAATCAAACAACAGCTTCCAGTCTAACCCAGCCTCTGCAGCACTAGTTTTATGTCCACCTTTCCAAACTACCAACTGGGCAAACAAATGAGGATTTATTATCTCTTCAGCCCGGCCCAGTGCAAAGTCCTTAAACATCGATTCCAGATTGAGGAACATCTGGTTTATGTATTCTATTTCCCAGTCAGTTGTTGATTTCACCAGATCTGATGTAGATATTGTATTTGCCTTGTTTCTCGAAACAGTTCCAGCAGATGTTGAAGAAGCAGAATCTAATAAATCCGCATTGGCATCTGCATGGTAAAACTTCATTGGACTAAAATCAAGAGCCTCTTGTGAATGCATAGATGAACATGGCTCGCTTTCTGAAAGGATATTGCAGGCAATTTAGTGGTTTTACATGACTACATAAAATTCAGAAAACATAACTTAACTTTAGCAATGTAGGGTACATTTTTCCTTACCTTCTGTAACACCACTATCTATTGAGCAGCAACTATCGGTCGAACAAGAAGGTTCAAGAACGGAGATTGGGCTGGGACGCCTGCAATCAAGCAGCTTTGTGGCATCATTAGGTTCATTTGGTTTACTGCTGTACTCTTCCATGTAGTCAACTCCCTGATAAATTAAGAATTGTGTCAACCTGCCTTCCAATGATATAGTGCTAAGCTATGGAACAATTACAATCTCCTGATAGGAGTAACTACAAATGGGCTTGAGGAAAATTTCCAAAAGCCAAACATGTCTGTATTATCAGATTAACAAATTAAATAAATCATACTGCACAGAGGGGCTTGAGAAAAGGATTCAAAACAAAAATAATGCATATTAGCAGCTTAATGAATAATGATAGCCACAAAAAGGCCTTTGGTAAAAACTCAAAACAAGTAAGCAACCAAAAGACAAAAAGAAGAAAAGGAGTACTGAAGACCATTCTTAGAAATGCTATTATCAGGGAACTTAGTGAAGATTTATGGTCACTAGGAGAATATTGTCATAAACAAGTATAGCTTAGCCAGGTCATACCTTTATGAAAAGCTTCAGTCAGCAGTGTGTTGTATTTTACCTAAAACTTACAGATCAGCAGGGCTAGTCTTATTTCCAAGGATTTTTCTCAAATACAAGTAGTTAATATTGACCTTTCTGTAATTGGTTACGCTATTGTGACTTGTAGGTCACAAGTCTGAGTTGCGGAAACAGTCTCTCCATAAAAACAAGGATATGGCTGCATACACCACAATATGTGGGCATTGTGCACTCAAAAACACAATATGTAACCAGTAGTACACAGGATTAATGGATCAAGCAACAAGAAAGGTTAATGAAGCTAATATATATGGTAACAATACATAATTTAGAACTAGTACCTGATGCAAGTGCTTCAACCTGGGCAGCACTGTGGAGTACATGGATATTAAGTCTGAATCATGGCTGCTACTAGATATATCTGTAATCGAGTCATTCTGATCCTCCTTGTGAAACCTATTTGTGCCACCTGCATTAAGGGTGCATACTGGGTCTTGCAAAATCAATGGAGAACCAGACTTTGACCCGACTTTGACAGAATTGCAACTAGAGGACTCAACACTCTTGCTCAACTCCTTTAACTTTTTCTCCAAAAGAGTACTCAAAGCATCTCCCCCTATTATGTTATATCCCATTGACGATGGCTTCATACTATCTGGATCCAGCAACAACCTTTTGACCCCATTATCCACACAGGCACCAGCACTTTGCAGCCCAACATGACTGCCAGTTCCAGAACCAGAAATAGACCGTGTCAGGGGGGCTGTGAATGTGAATGAGACAACATCCATTCCTCTCCTTTTACTTTCTTCTGCCCACCCAAAGTTCTTATCAGTCAATTGATTGGATTTAGTGGCCTTCTGATCATTCTGAATCACCATATTCTCAAGCACTTGACTTTTCTCAAGATTTAAGTTCCCATCAATTGATCGTTTCTTCCTAGGAAGGTTACTTTTGTTGTAGCCAGAGATTCCCTTTTCACTATCTGTTCCCTCTGAGGCCAATTTCCTGGAACCAGACTTGGGGCCAACATTTTTACCTGAAGTTTTATGTCTTAAAGGTGAAGGATTGCCAGACAGCGTTCTTCTACTCTGTAAGCTGGAAACTGAGGGCTTTGAGGCCAATTTGTCTTTATCCGACAGGCAATTTTGCTTCTGATTATTCTGCCTGAGCACACTAGAGGCATTATTTATGGAAGTTCTTCTATGCAAAGGTTTTTGTGGATTTGGTTGGCTTTTGAAGGGCTGGGCTGACAGACAGTCACTCTGATCTTTCTGGAAAACCAAGCCCTGACTGTTGCTTGAATTCAAACCTTCTCTTCTCTGAACATTGACCTTTGCCTGGATTGCAAGTGAGATAGACTTTCCCTTATTCTTTGGACCAGAAGAACCATCTTCAGTCTCAGGAAATGCTCTTAAAGATGGTGTTTCAACCGAACCATTCAAGCTATTGTTCAACGACTGCCCCTTAAGGTACTTTGCAGCATTTGACTCAACTGTTCTTTGAGTAGAAGCTTTGGAAAGCCTGGATGTTTTATGGACAGCTTCAATCTTCTCCTCTAGATCACCAACCTTCAGGGGTCCTGTCAAAGTCCCAACCGGAGACACTTTCTGTGCAACATCCAGTTTGTCTTTAAGATCTCGAACTTTCAAGTGCACTGAAGAATTTCCAATTACGGGCCTTTTGGCCTTGACAGCAGCTTGGGGGCTAACTTCAATAATTTTTGCAGCTGCCTCCATTATGTGAGCAGCACTTTTACTTGGAATGAAGCCAGGGCTCTTGATAGGAGATAGAAGTTTATGATGAGTAATTGGAATGGATTTAGCTGACTTTGGAGGCAATAATTCAGTATGAAACTTTTCAATAGGCCTGCTAAATACTTTCTGAGGCTTCATCTCCAGAACGTTCCTAGGAGGGCTGCTACTGTTTAGCACATTTCTGGGATACATAACTTGGGGTTCATGATAATCAAAATGTTTCCTGTGATTAGAAGCATGTTGAAGAGATTGAGTATCTAAAAATGGGGTAGAGCAGGGCTCAGATAGACTGGATGTTGGCAGAGAATCTAATCCCATAAGCCTGGCCACTACCCCAGGGGCCCTAGCTCCACATCCATCATCATCAGTTACTGAAGAAGCACAACTATAATCACTACTTCCTCTGATGCTTGTTCCTGCACCAGTTTCATCCTCATCCATCTACAAATGTTAAAACAACTGTCTTATGTACAGCACTATGTCAAGAATTGGATAACAGCATATACATTAACAAAAAATAAAATTGCCATAATCAAACCAGATAAAGATGAGTCATTGGCAAGTATCCATCACTGTTCTTCCCTTGTTTCAGACGCTCTGCAAAAAATAAGCAAACAAATTCATAACCAACAATGAAAGAGGCTAATCATGTCCAATACGCAATGCATTTGTTATACTCAATGGTAGCAGAAGAAACTAAAACCTGGTAAATCTGACTTGCTTGAGAATAGCTTCTTCCTAGATTTTGCAGTCCAGTCAAACAGCTGAAAAAAGCCACCTACATAACCTCCTCTTTTTGAGCTTTCTTTCTCAATGCCCATTTTCTGGAATGATCAAGACCTGCTCAGGATTTGTAAGAGGAAAAGATAAAAAGAATTATTGGCAACTTCATTAAATACAAGCCAGTGTCTACTTTCCCCCCTAATACACGGTGCTTAAAGACATTTCATATTATTGTAATCATGTATTTCTTATGGTACAAACCAAGCACCAAGTGATCTAAGTTCTTTCTGTATGGTTGAAGAGTGAAAAATGACATCAACAAGCTTTCAAGGTTACCCATAATTTTTCTATGTCCCATCTGGATGATTTTCTGGGAAAACCTCAGACGCAATGAAATCACTGCATATAAACTGCTCAAATTCGATAATGCTTTTCAATGCAAACCAATTCTTCACTTGTACTGTTATTGTCATTTGAAACTCTGCATCTCATCTATAACTTCTGAGCATTTATATGGCCGCTAAAGAACACTTTTCTTCAACAGTTAAAATTTACATTAACATAAATGACATCACGCCATTGCTAGTGGCAATGAGTGTATCAGCTTATCTAACCAGAAAAACTGTGCCATTCCAAAGACCTACTGCTCCATTACCACCACCGTGCAATGACAAACGCAATCACATCCTCTGTGCTATTCTCACAGATCCTCCACTTATCTGTCTCATAAATAGATTCGCAATAGCATTTCAGCTGCTCGAACTAATTCTAAGCTTTGTTTGAAATCTTAACACCTGAATCTTTCATGAAAGCAAGTCCATTTGATCTATGATTCCTCTACCTCAGATAAATTTCAAGCAAGGAGAAACGACCTTAACTAAGATAATTACAGTGGAACTGTCCTGGAAATAATTAACCAAGAATTTGTGAACACACATAAACCACCCATCCACATTTGATGTGAAAAGATAAGAAAATGTACTGGCATCAATCGAGTATAGATGTTCCTTCGTTCTTGATCAGTTGCCGCATTTTCTCAGCAACCAAACAGAGCCCCAAAGGTTGAAAATTTGTGAACAACAAAGAAAACCCAGAAATCCATTTGAAGTCAACAAACAAAAAATGAGATGAGACACCTTAAAATCTCTCAATATCCAAGCAATCCAAAAAATACAGAGCCAGAAAGAACTTACAAGAAAACAGCCAGAGTCAAAGTGTGAAACCCACTAAGAACCCACCTTGGATCCTCTCTTCTCTTTGTCTCTGTCTCCCCAACCACTCCCCACCCTTTTAAATGCAATTACTGGACAAGTTGCAAAGATTTGCTTTTTACAGAAATTTATCAGACACAGACAGAAAAATTGAATCTTCGTTTCTGGGTCAGAGGGAATGAGAGAGAAAACAGACCGAGAAACACGGAGAATGAGGGAGAGAGAGAGTATGAGTAAGGGATAGTTCAAATGCATTTAAAGGGAGACAACATCATGAAAATAATGCTTTCTTTATTATATTAATTCTTACAAAAACCAAAACCCAAAAAATGTCTGGAAAAAATAATTGTTGTTAATAATAATTATTGGAAGGGCAAAAGGTTGTAACGTCTCTCTGGATTTCAAATTCGGACTTGGAAGGTTGTGCTTTGTTTGTCTCCGTGTTCATGATAAAGTTACAGCAAGGTGGGCGGAGAGGGTGACACACGTGGCGTTGAGCACAATTGTGAAAGGACTGCTTTTGACTTGTTTTGTCTGCACACTCCAGATATGGGTCGGATCGAAGCGAAGGTTTCAAGGTGTGAAAAGAGAAAAGACATACTACCAGCCAACGGTCAGGTACGGATATGAGATCCATACTGAGACGTTAGTGTGCTCTGCACTCAATTCACGAACCAAGCCTTGACCTTGTTAACTAATTTTCACAATTTTATTAGTTAAACACGTAAATTAAATACTTGTTCACATCTAAATTGAATCTCAGATCTAGATGAGCCTGTGGTAGGAGAATGGGGGGAATCTCGTAATATAGTAACTTTTTTTTTTTTTTTAGAGGACCAACTTGCACAAAGAATCAAACAAGTTGCACATATTATCACCAACTATCTACAAAGCAAGCCAATAATAATAATATTATTATTATTATTAAAAATTAATACTAATCACCAAAGGTAAATTCTAAATATAAATAAATAAATAAGCACTCCCCCCCCCACCATGTTATCAATATCCATGCACAAGATCAGAGTACTTGTTTTTGACCCAGTGCAACCCACTCCTTAAAAAGAGGGCTCGTTTTGCCTTCAACAGCATAGGACCTGTACCTGAGGACTCGTCGTTGCCTCTTCAATTCCGGGTCATTAAAACTCGACAATGTTGTATGTGTTTGTGTATTATGGGCACCAACAAGTCTTATTATTCCAGGTCGGTGCTGGTGACGATGTGGATATTCTCTGCAAGAACGCGGAGGTTCAAGTTTTCGGCTGTACACTTGTCCCTGTGAACTATAATTATGCCTGTTTTCAAACCTGCAATCTCTGCTCCTATACGTCTGAATCTGATTCGCCGGCCTGAAGTCTACCATTTTCCCTCATATTCTCCGAAAAACTCGTTGTCATTTTCGAATCAGAGAGATGGCGAAAAGAGTGTCATTGTTTGACTGCTAATTATAAAATTGGCCACCTCTGCCTGTTTTTTTTTTTTTTTTGGGGGGGGGGGGGTCCAACTGAAAATTGGGGAGGGTTCGTGGGTTTATTCTTTCTTGCTATTGTTTCTTTATGGATTTTGAGATTACAAACTTGTGATCTCAAGGGTACACACACACACACATTTTCTGATAGGTGTTTGCTATTCCCAATTGCTAAAATTACTTTGCCTTTGGGCAACTCTTTAGTAGACTTCGATTTTCATAATGGGAAAGCGAAGAAAATTTTGAATATTCTTTAGGTCAGAGTGAAAACCAACGCAATGTAGAAATCCCTGTGCATGTGGCTGTATACGACTGAATAATCTTTAGTCCATCTACTCAACGACCATTCTAGGAAGGAAGCCTTTTCACATTCGTTTAGCAACCCTTTTTTTAGCCAAAAAAAAAAAAAAAAAAAAGATTATTGCTTTTAATTAGATTTAACCATGAGGTATTTCAAGTGGAACATTTCAATCGTTAATAATCAGACTGAACTCATTTGGTTTATGTTGACCTTGAGAACATTTAAAGCCTCGAACAAAATAATTATATTTAGTTGGAAACAAATCAAAGTGTTGTGGGGACCTCATAATTTCCACTTGCTATAGTCCTCAGGGACATGCTTTGGTGCATTCGGAAGACATTATAGTAGTTAATCAATTGTTCTGGAATGAGATTACATTTTAGATCAGCTTTCATGAACAAGTATTAAACATGTCATCTTTTGTTTATATATATATATATATATATATATATATAAAAACATATACATATACATATATTGAATTTATTCACCTGGGATAGTCCTCATAGCATAGTTAGTTCTAATGAACGTATGTTCAAATCTCTCTATCGTACACCCGAAAGAAAAAAAAATAATAACTTGAGAACTTAATAATTCAATAACTCATGCGAAAATATATTCACATCTTGTTTTGTAAATATTGAGAATTGAACTCATTTTTATTTATTTATTATTATCATTATTATTATTTTGGAAAAGAGATAGCAAGGTATCGTAAGGGAAGGGACGTGAGGGAAAGGGCAGGTGTTGCAGTAGAGGCATACTGCCTCCATCCATGGAGCTAGGACAATCCCTCTCGCACCTATTTATTTATGTAATCAAAATCTGCTTTGGGCCATCACAAAACACCTAGTGAAGCCCACGAGGCTCAGTTCGCATCTAGCGTATGCCATTCTTCAAACGTTAGAAACAGAAAAGCACCAGGATGAACTTTAATATCAGGGACCAAGCTCAAGCCCACCTGCTCGGAGTTGCTGGGCCCATGATCTCCACACTGGAAATCAAGAGCACTCGAGAATTCTCAGTTTGGAAGAATTTTGAAGTGTTTTGTGGAGGATATGAATATTGCCTTTTTTGCTAGTACTAATTCCCCCATTTCATAGTAGTATTGTTTCTTCTGGGCATGACCCCTTGCTCTAAGTTACAGTTAAATAATTCTGTCATTCTAGGGAAGAAAATAAAACAGAGAAGTCCAACTGTCCAAGAGACGTAGTAGAAAAGTGCTCTTAAAACTAACAGTAGATCCAAATTCGCAATTTCACAAAGCGGTATTGATCTTGATTGCATAAATTGAGACGTATTTCAAGGGAGGGAAAATCATATTTCTTTTTAGTTCATTGATGAGATTGTCACAACAATATGTTAGCCCAAAAAATAAAAAATAAAAAATTGTACATTTCTTATCAGTAATTTATTGCATGTATCAATTCGTCCTCTGTGCATGAAAGGGGCTCAGTTCTCGAGCTCGGTCGCGAAATTGATTGATCGTGGGTTAAAGGAAGTGACGCAAAGGGCGAAAAGCCAATTAACCCATTGACTAAAAAGAGGGCAATCCGTTTAATAAATTCCACTTTATCCTTAAAAGTTTGTAAAAAATTAAATAATAATTTTCTTAAAAATAACATAATAATTATATAAATATAAATAAATTATATCTCACTTAATTCCTTAAATAAATTAAAATTAAATATAAAAAATTATTGTTATATTATTACTTAGGTAGCGATAATTTTAAAAATTTTCTTGTAGAAGTTCATTAGCGCTCTCCTGTTTGAATTGTTGCCAATTTTTTTTATTGGCGAGTGCTTCCATGCAACCTGCACGTTCAGCAATCATCACTTATGTCTATGCGGTCCTCGTCCAAAAAACACAATCAAAGGGCAGGGGTGTTTCGAGCTTTCACTTTCTTTCTCCGTCACACAGTATCTTGTGAAGATGTGTTTCTTTATTGCACCATTATTCACACCCTCTGTAACATTCTATCCGAATCATCCCCCTTTTTCATGTTTCACACCACTGAGTTGTAATAAATTCGGACCATTACTTACGATGTAGATAATGTCTATCCAATAATAATTTTTGTTTGTTTGTTCTCCACCCGTTGGCCGTATGGAGATTGCACCATTATCATCATCTTTAGTAGATAGTAAGATGCTGACTACATAACCTCATCTCGTGAATGGGGTTTTACGCGGGGCTACTTGGATGATTGTACGCTTTTCACCATTCATCTATCTTCCGTGGAATTGCGATCCACACACATTGAAAAGCTGTGGAGTTGGGCCCGTTATCTCCTTGCCTTGCCAACGATTGAACTCGAAAGCTGTATTGGATAACTGATAAGGCCCTATGGTTATCCGATATTATGATTTCTAATCATTGGGGATGAGTAGCAGGATGAGACGACGAAATGGGACTAAACACCAGCAAGAGCAAGACGAACACAAAGTCGTAGAATTTCGAGTTGAGAGACCGACATTGGCAAGTTAGTGATTTTCAGTGAAAACAGGTGAGAGAAGTAAACACAAAGAAATAATTAGCATATTACGATCCTAAGAAGATTAGAGTTTTTATAGTGTCGAGTCCCATGCATAACATGTTCTTACAAGTGGTGACAGACAGTGTGACCCTTAGTAGTGCATGGTACTCATGTACTATTAGATGGGATAGACATTTGCTGATGTCAATTTTTAGGTTACATTGAAAGGCACAAGGCCTCGTACAAATAACGAAAAAAAGTTGGTCAACTAGGCGCCACTAATCAGCAGGGAACCATGTTGTAAAGAAAATAAATAAATAGATAAATTATAACTATCAAGCATACGGAACCAATGCCCTCCCGACAAGTGTTACTGCAACGGTTGTCCAACAGTAAACGGCGGTTTCTGATGAATATGCAACCGCTGTCCAATTCTGAACCAAACCTCGCTAGCTAGTTAGCCACAACATTTGCTTCTCTGTAAACGTGCTATGCTGAAGTCATTTAGTTATAGATATAATAATAAACACATAATTTTATGTCGTATATATTTATTTTAATTAAATTTTATCTAAATTCTTCTCATTCATATTTCAAATTAATTTAATTTAACTTACATCTTTAAATCAGTCAAAAAAAAAAAATTTCTCAATTTCAAATATATGTGCATATGGATCTCAAGCTGAATCAAGAAGATTGTTTGTCCGGCTAATAGCATCAAATTGAGAAGACCACTGTGGGGATTCATTCTAACCCACGATTAATGGGTCCAGAGGCTCCGGTACCATGTCCATATCAACTAGTAATTAAGATTTATTTTAAATTCATATCACATCAGTGTGGTTAATAATGTTATGTCGGCTCTTCTCAAAAAAGATATTAAAAAAAAAAAAAAAACCCTTGCCACTTCCTTTCGTGATAAACAACACTGTTTAGATCTTCAAGATATATAGTGTGCATAGTGATCGAATACTTCAGGAGTCATTTTCAGCAAGCAAGCATTTAACACGACAGAGGATTTCCCGATTGTATGTGCGTACGGTTTATGACATCAAAGTCCACGTGCAGGGCACCCTCGAGCACTAGATAAAAACGCATCAGTTAGGGGGAAAAAGGGTCGAAGAAAGTCAATGGGATTCAAATTCAACTGGCTGTCGTCAAGTTAGTGAGACGAGACTAGCACGTTGTTATTAATGTTAACAACAAAGAAAAAAGATTTTCCCTTAAACTTAGTCATTTTTTAATATTATTATTCAAAAATTTAGATTTTAAAGAATCATTTACCTTATTTTAAATTGCTTAAATATATAAATAAATATATAAATATATATATATATATATATATTATGATTGCATTATTATATATAATCAATAATGAAGTTAATGCTTAAAATTTTTTTTCTGTTTTAGCTCACTTACTGTTATTAGTTTGATAGGAGACTATAATTCTCGCTAGTCATTAGCAGTAATTAGGATTAATTATAAAATTTATTTACCATAACATTAAGACTAATTAATTCCCACTCCCTAATCCCCCAATACTCTTGCTAGTCACATTAAATTACCTTCCCCAAGTTTCCTATTGGACTCACATTGTGATTAGCACAAGCTTTTTCAATCTTTTCCACACATTCTTATTTTTGTTGAGAATTCTTCGACAAAAAAATTGTAGCATTTTCCTTTTCTTTTGTTCCTTTTAATTTTGTACATCATTCTTGAACATTCGCAGTGAATGATGTCACTGTTAAATCTGAGATATGGCACGCGGGAGGCTAGGAGAGATAACCACAAACTGCCTTCAACGTACTACAGGGCAGCAGCTGCATCAATTATTGTCTATGACATCTCAAATCGAGCAAATGAAGGTTGACAAATCGACTTAGCTCTTCCCTTCTCGAAAACTCCCGTTGCAATGACAAGATCTTTCCACATGTTGGTTTTTTATATGCAAAGATTGGAACACGAATCATTCGACCTTCAATGGTTCATGAGCATTATATTATTCTTGAGTTGTGAGATGTCAAAGTACAACATTTCCAACGTCTCTGCGTCATTTGTCATAGAGTAGATTGGATGTTATGTGAGATTTGTTCATTTCCAATGTTCAGGCCATGTTGTGAATAAAATAGAGGTAACGGAATAATGGAAACCCATGCTACTGGCAAGATTCTGAACAAAAATAAATACAGAATTGGACAACTTTGATCTTCCCTCTTTCCTTCACGTTAAGTGATTCAAATACATCAAGTACGAAGCTCTTATCACCAAATTAAAAGCAGGTCAGCGTATTGACAACATAATGGGCCTTTTTCACTCATTTCATTAGCTTGTGGTTTACTTTTGGTGCCTACCCAAAATTAATTCTGTACCCATTTTTGGAATATGGGCAAAATCCTATATTTTGACTCTTCGATAAAGCTAAATTTTGCACACAAGTTGACTTGTGACATCACTATGTGCAGTTTCCTTAAAAAAGATTGTATCTTTGTTGAAGATTCTGAATTTAATACAGCCTATGAACACGTGCTTATTTGTCCAGGTATCAAAACTATCCAGATTTAAGAGTGGGTATCCAGTCAAAAATTGTACCGAATCAACTTGAAATGCAAAACGGTTTAGAGTCACATTAAATCACTTGGTTTTATAGTATTGAATCAATTTGGATGCTTTTTTTTTATTATTATTATTTTTAGTCCATTAAGAAATTCATTTAGCTGTAAGTTCTATACTGAGAATTTTTGTTTTGATTTCTATAAAATTTACATTTTTTTTTTGTTCTTAGGATTAATACCTAAAATTCTAATTATTAAGATATCTTTACGAGACATCGATATGAATATTGAAATTTCAAAATATTTTCATTAATTATATACTTTTGGCCTTATTTAGATTTATGGTTACAAATAAGAGTATTTTAATTTGAGAAAAATATTAATTGTGCATAATTTTATATTTATTTTTATTAAAAAAATAATTTTAACTAATTATTAATGTAATATACGATTACGTGATATTTAAATCAAAATAGAATATTCTCAAGATAAGAAGCAACATTGTTACAAAGAGAAATATTTTTAAACACATCTTTTATTTAATTTGTGATACACAACAAATAAACTAAATTTTTATTAATAAATAATAATCTGTATCATAATGTGTGTAATAATAAAGTATTAATTTTTTGTTTAACTTTAAATCTTAATTTGTGTTTTTTTTTTTTCCTTTTATGCGTCTAATAAAAATTGTGTCCATGCCGTCGCTCCTATTGCAAAACAAGCATTCCAGTCGGGTTGACAATGCAAAATTCAACATGGTAACAGGTTGAAAGTTAAAAAGTAAAAAGTTTTGGACTTGGTAGCCAGTGAAGAGCGAGACAGACTAGCCTTGCTTATCTAGAAGTTGACCAACTAAAAAGGGTGTAGACATGTAAACATCAAGCTCTGACCTGAACCCAAAAACAAGATTAATGTGAAAGCATTTGTAACTCGCAATCATGTTGTGTAACAGAATAAAATAGTTGGAAACCCCATTTTGCGAGCCAAAACCTCAAAAGTGTGTGGCGCCATTTTCTTTTGGCTCTTAGCTTTTGAACAATGCACAGGAAATTTTCTTTTTCGGGAGAAAGGGCTGGGAGTGTGTTGATTAAAAAATGGCGCCTTCTTTTTATGGTTCATTTTTGGCAATTTAGGGGTTTGGCGGGTGGTAGTTAGGTCAAAAAACACAAGGGTCCAGGGGCAGTTTCGTCATTAAGATATCCCCGAGGGCTAGGGTTTCGCGTCCCATTTACAAGGCCTTTTGCGGACATGACCTGGATGCGGTGTGTCTCTGTCGGTTCGTTTATTCATTTGCTTTCTAGGACTGTCTCTCCCGCTCTCGCTCTCTCTCCATTTCTTCTTCTGGGTCGTTAGGTATTGGTCTTGGGGATATTGATCGTTTTCTTGCAGCAAATCTCCTTGACACTTATGGCCTACTGCCTTCTCTGTTTCCTGTAGGTTGAAGTTTATTGGATCTCTGCTTTTAGTTTGCTTTCCACTGCGATCACTTAATCTTCTTCTCAATACCCATCTAGGGATCAGTGTTTGCTATTTAGATCTCGGAGTTGTTTTCCTGATTCATTGTTTCAGTACCCACTTCAGCTGCCATATTTTCTCACCCGAGTTTCTTTTAGATCTCAAATATAGCTACCAGAAATGTTGGATCCAAGTCAAAAGGTGAGTGCAGGTGAAGCTTAGTTGCTTTGATTTGATCCATTATCCCAATTCAAGTCTCGGTTAATCAACTGATTTTTCGTATTGATCTCTTGCGCAGGGATCGAAGACAGAAGAGATGAGTAGCAAATCGCCGCCTGAAGTAGAGAGCCAGCAGAAGAAGACTTGCGCTGATTGTGGAACTACAAAGACCCCTCTTTGGCGTGGTGGCCCGGCTGGCCCCAAGGTGGTTCAATACGCCACTTTTCTCTATAGCACGTCCTGGATCAAGGCTTTGTTTGTTTAGTTCTTGTATGTGACCTTTGATTTGGTTTCTGATTCTATGATCTAATGCTCGCTTTGCAGTCCCTGTGCAATGCTTGTGGCATCCGAAGTAGAAAAAAGAAGAGGGACGTTTTGGGTCTAACCAAAGGAGCCGCCAATGAGAAGAAATCAAGAAAAGGCGGCGGCGACAACAATCATCACAGGCAGCGCATAGGAGACGGTCTGAAACAGAGGTTGTTGGCATTGGGTAGAGATGTTTTGATGCAAAGATCGACGATGGATAAGCAGAGGAGGAAGTTAGGAGAGGAAGAGCAAGCTGCCGTCTTGTTGATGGCTCTGTCATATGGGTCGGTTTATGCCTAGTTTTTTTTTTTTTAGTTTTTCAGTTGAGTGGGGCCGTTTAAAGGTTGATAATGGAAATCAAGATTGTATTAGCTGCCCAATTTTAAGTGTACTTGGGGTAGCTTTTCGTCTGTTCCTTTGTTAGCTTCTTTCTAATTTCTTTTAAGATGGTTAAGTTTTGGGCTAAACTGTATTTGTGATCTTGAAAAGAAGTGGATATTAGCTGCTGGGTAAACTTGTAATGTCCCTTAAATTGTCAACATAACAATTGAAATTTTAATTGGAATTTCAATTTTATTTTGATAAGTAATTTCAACTATAATTCAAGTCTCAATATTTCTCCCTAAATATCTTGCCAATGGCAATTCAATTCGTCATACTTTATATTAAGGGTCTCTTCCTTTAGATGTGCTGATCAGTTTCTCTATTCCTTCCAACCAGCCAAATTTTCAGATAGTTTGCAATAATGTGGTCTCCGGGGTTGGTAAGTCTGGTTTCATTTTTTAATTTGTATTAGTTGATAGTAGCCCAAAAAAAAAAAAAAAAAAAAAACCTTTTCGGTGCTTCTATTCTAATATTCCATTCGCCAAGTCAGGGGCCATAAGAAGAGATGCTGAGGGTAAGTGTATTTTTATAAGGAAAATACTGTGAAGTTGACTCGTTTTCAACTATCAACCGTTCCAGATTCCTACTCCTAGGGGACCATTACTCCTCTTGTTTTTTTTTTTTTTTTTTTCTATCTATTAAATAATTGAGTATTTACTCCCCCATCATTAAAATTCACTCGATGATTATTGAATAGGTATAAAGAAACGGGTATTCCTTGTTTTTTAGCATATAATTTTCCATCTCATCATCTTTTTATTTTTTTGTGTTTTAGATGCATTGCCAGCTCCTTATAGCGTCATCTTTAATCTCTTGCAGTGGCCCGTCTTTGCCAATTACTGAATACTCTTTATCTGCACCAAGATTCAGAGATGTCTGATGTTGATTCATTACATGTTTTTCGTCATTTTGGTGCTAAAAAATATTATTGGGAGTGAAATTGGAATACGGTTTATGCTTGAGAGCGAGAACGATGATGGAACTCCCCCCATAGCTATGCTGTTATTCTTGAACTAGGAAATCTCTCTCTCTCTCTCTCTCTCTCTCTCTCTCTCTCTCTCTCTCTCTCTCTCTCTCTCTCTCTCTCTCTCTTTTAAGTATTTTCTGTGAATATTTTAGATTAAAAGTTAATTTTTAATGAAATAATTGTTAAATACTAATTTAATCTGTTAAATTACTAATTAAACTTTGAACCACTAACTTTTTCAGTTTGATAGTTGGTCAGATTCTAAAAACTTTGGTTTTAACTCAAATAAGCAAGGAGACAAAAATTTCGAAGTGGTTTCCACGGAGAGTTGGAGTTTTATTAACAAATATTCCCTCCACAGGGGGGGGTCTATTTTCAGTCAAAACCATTCTTCTTTTTTTTTTTTTTTTTCTAATACTTTCAAGTGGCAGACAACTCGTTAATTTATGTCATGTGCTGATTATTTCAGTTGATTCTGTCTAGACATTTCTGTTTTAAAAATAATTTCAAAATCAAAATGCACAATCACATTATCTTACAACTTCCGTTTGAAGTTGTGTCAGTTGTCTTATATTCTTTCCACTGCTTCACCTTATATAAAATGCCAAACTGTAATCTCTATTTTCAGAAAGAAATTTACGGAATAATATATTTTTTTTATGAGAAATTCTCCCACATAGTTTGTAAGAACTGGGAATCAAACTCTAGACTTAAAATTGAAATTCGAATGACTGTACCCATTAAATGTTATAGCCAGTGGCAATCGATACATTTTTTGAAGCATGACATATCGTGAGCTTGTTGCAATGTGGACTGCATAGTAAGCCAATAGTTCCAAGAAATATGGGTATCCGTTTTTCTTTTTTAGAATCAATCACAGTTTTGTAAAATTGAACAGTTTGGTATTTGTTTTCTTTCCTCTGCATTTCTTCTTTTGTTGATGAAAGGTTTGTGTCTGTTTTTCTCGCTATGTGGCTCATTGCTTTTTATTTTTTTCTTCTTCTTAGAAACTAGATTTTAAACTCTAAATCTGAACCTAAAGGTTCAGATGATTAAGTGGGCTATTAATCATTACTTACAATAGCGAGTATCGCCTATCAATTAGAACTTGTCCGCAATGGCACAGTTTAATGGTCCACTTTACTTGGAGTACATTCACATTGGAGTATCAATGATCTTTCAGGTCCAGTCCATAAACAGTTCTTGTGTTCAATACTTTAGTAATGTCTGACATCCATTTAACTAGACAAATACTAACAGCTTTAATTTAATGATACAAGAAAGGATTGTCTAAAATTTTGAATTCCAACATCAATCAAAGTCAATTAGTTAAAGAAAATTACGTAATTTTTTGATTATTTGATCACACTATTGTACCAGAAGAGGATATTTGCTAATCTGTCGTGGTTGGTTGTTCTTGTTTTTTTTTTTTCTGTGTTGCGGGGTTTTTTTTTTGGGGGGGGGGATTTTCAGTGTTTAATGTTTGGTTTTGGTTGCTGGTGAAATTTTCAATCCATCGATTCAGTTCCAGCCAAAAAAAGTAATTTGCCAGAGTCTTCAGAAGAATCAAAATGAAACGTCCAATTAGATACGAGACATCCCACAAGAATGAACGATACAGATGTGTCATTGTGCGTATCCAAATGAAGAGGAATACAAGGCTATATGACCGTTGATTGGAGATCGAATATGTTGGCCCAAAATCATATGAACAAGGACAGGTTGGATTTCCTGTAATGGGCTGGTCCATCCTAAAGTGACTTAACATAAATGTTTGTCACATGCTTCTAGGCCATTAGCCTGTCAACAAATTCTAAGATAATCCTTCGTCGCTCCATTTAGGTCAGATGCATAGAATGGTGGGCACAACCCCATCGGCCCTGAGAGCGATTCCTGGGTCGTATTGTACCGACAGCACCAGAAGTGGGTTCCGACTTCTACGCCAGGATGAGAAGAGGCCGACTGACAAGTCAAACTCAGAAGGAATTAGATTTCCGTCCGGTGCTTCTAATATAAGTTTGAGACATTTTTATTGAAATCTCTTGAATTTTTATTTCAGTCATAGTGATTTTTTTTTTTGTTGTTGTGGGTTTAGCCTTTTGACCTTTCAAAAAAAAAAAAAAAAAAGAAAGAAATTAAGATTTTCTAAAAGTTTCAAGCGGGTATCTCAAAATCTCAACCAAAGTGAACATGGGTAAGAGGGGCAAGTAAAAGTAAAATGTTGAGCGCACCATGCAAAGAAGTGTGCCTTAAGATCGGTAGGAGAATGATTTAGTCACAGTTAACCCCACATTGACCATGGAAACCTAAAAAAAAAAAAAGTGAACATGGATAATTGAATTGCTTCTGAAATTTTGTTTCGCTGTTCATACTGTTCTTGGCGAGACCAAATTTTCTACCCCAGCAATCGTAGAATGCGTACCAATCAATTTCACTCGTAGCCCAATATTCATCTCTGTTATTTTGCCACCACCTAGCCTGTATCAATAAGAAAAAGGAGCTTTTACACTAGCCTTTGTAACTTGCTCGCATTCTTGGATGCATGTGTGCTACTTGTCGAAAAACCCCACCACCCACCACCATACGTGCCATCCAGCTAATTCTTAGTTGGCTAATTGTCATGAGGACCCATACCATGTCCAGGGCAGACCAAAGCCCTCCTCCCCTGACTCATTAATTCCTATATTTGTTTTCGATGCCTGTCCCACTCCATTAAATATGTGCTATCAACTATTGTTTCATGTCAATTATTATGCATTTATATTATCTTCATTGCCAAAACGGTTGGTATATCAAACGGCTCCATAATCAATGTGATCATATTAGTATTGGATATCAAGTCTAGCAAGATCACAGTTTTGTTTTTTGTTTTTTTTTTTTAAAAAAAAAATTTCCTTAAAAATCCTCCTGAAAACGTACAAAGGGCAAGAGTTACAATCAAATTCACAAACTAACCAAATTAGCTCGGTTGGTCACCAAAATAAAGCTCCCGATAGAAGAGGCTTGAGACCTAAAACATGTCCTCAAATTCACTTTTTTGACGAAAGAAAGAGAAACTAAAAATGTGCTTACGTTGCACCATCCCGAAAGCAAACCTGAAAAAAAGAAAGAGAGCCCCAAAAGTCATATAATACGTGGCATTGGCACCAGCTGGCCATGGACTTTACCTACATGATTTTCTCAAATTTTGGGCTGGGGCACATAGTCACGCTCCCCCAGAAAATAAAATTCCAGTGGTCTATCAGTTTGTTAAACAAGAGTTCGTTGCCCAGCTTTCGGCCTCTCAATCGTTTGTCAGAAACGGAGAAAATCAGACACTTCAGGATCTGTCTGATTGGTTCTCGTCAAGTACCTGATGACCCAAAAAAATGCTACAACCTATGCATCGCCAGCTCAGCGATTTTATTAGCGCATAAAAAGCCCTGACGCACCAAGGCCGCTTCACAGCTAGAAATGTCCAACGTTACTAAGAGGCTTTTTTTTTTTTTTTTTTCTCCCCTGCTATTTAAAGTTAAATTTTTAATTTAATTACTGTAATTAAGTCGCATTCAGCTAAAGTAGCCCATTTTTTCGTAATTAAAAAAATAACATATTTTGAAGTAGTACTACTATACTATTGAACTTTAATATTTGGACATAAAAAAAAAAAAAAACACTTTGATAAACGTCGAGATACAGCTAAACCACCACCCAACAAAATATGAAATTAAATGGGCAGTCCCTAAAAAGACTAATTAGGTCAAAGTACATTTATTATTTGAATAGACAGGAGAATAAGTGATTTTTAAGTAGTAATAAATGTAGTTTAACAAGAGTTAAAAAGTTTGAATGGAAAATAATTTTTGAACGTGTAGTTGATGGTCATTCGAGCCTGGAAGTGAATTTAGTAGCCTTCTGATTACCTAAGCGATTTTTTTTTTTCCTTTTTGTAATATTCTATAAATCTAATACATATTATTGCCAGTGTTACAAGACAAACACCTCCTGCCGCACGAAAATTTCAAGCATCTTTTGAACGGTGGCATACTTTTTACCCGTGGCTTGTGAGAGACCATAAAGGGTGGACAGTGGGCCGACCCGGTAAAAAAAGCAGTAAAATTTTCCGTGAAATCCAAGTAATTCCTGAGATGCAGAAAATTCACGAAGACTCAATTTCAGCCTCATCTGACCAACCTACTAGAATTGAATCAGCCATCCATGGGGAAAAAAAAAAACAATTTTTAATCACAAAAATAGAGAGTGACTAACTTGTTAAAAGTTATTAAAAAAGAGAGTGGTAGATCTAAAAATATCGTAAAAATGTATAATATCTCAATTTAATTCCATATTACTATAAGTATTTATTCTGATGTTCTTTCCTAAGGATAATTAGCTGTGTTTCCAAATTTAGATTCAAATCTAAATCATTACGAAGCAAGCAGAGAGAGAGAGGGAGAGAGAGAACTGTTGTGACCGACAGTTTAGCAGCTTAATAAGTGAAAGCAAGCTGAAAGTACTGGTCTCAATTACTTTGGAATTAAGCACAAGGAAAGGTAAAGGTAGGCACAAACTGTAACCAAATGACAGATCATTAAGAAATAAGAGAAGGAAAGATTATTACTTCACAATGCGGTCGTAATTCTGTGGCAGAGAAACTGTACTCCCTGTTTTGTTTTTTTTTTTTTAATTCCAATTTGCAAGGCTGTAGAAACTGAGTTCATGCTCCTTCTTCAGGTCTCAATGAAGATGATTATGATTTCAAGAGTTGGATCTTTCCATTGGCTGCAAAATTTCCCAGATCTGCCAAGCTGCCACATTATTTCACTTTCTTTAATGGAATTGTGATTCCTGTTAAAATAAGGCAAGTAAAACGACCCCCACAGAAAAAATGTAAGAAAGAGAGGACTTCAACTTCAGGGAGCCAGAGATATTAGGACGTGGAGGGCTATAATAGTAAAAGGGAAAGTAAGGAACGATAGGGTTGGGAGGTGGGGGTCCAGGGTAGTTCTTGTAGGTTGGCGAAGGGTAATAACTGCCACCCATTCCGCCACCCTTGGGTGGGGGTGGCGAAGAGTAGGTGTAATTGGAAGAGGGTGGTGGTGGGGAGTAGTAGTAAGAGCCTGACGATGGAGTGCTTGGTGGAGATGGTGGTGGCGGGCAGTTTGAACTGGGAGACGGCTGATGCGGGGGAGGCGGGGATAGTGATGGAGGCGGCGGAGGGGGTAGTGATGGCGGCGGCGGAGGGGGTAGTGATGGCGGGGGTGGCGATGGCACTGGGTTGCAACAAGTGGAGCACATTGTGCAATCAATCTGGTATAACATTCTTGATTTTCGGATTGAGATTGGCGAGCATATGGTGGAGGGTAGTATTAACAGAAGAAGAGCCAGAGGAGAAACTACAAGTCCGAGGGTCATTTTCATCTGAGGAAAAAAATTGCGAGAGCTGAGAATATTGATTATTGAACTCAGTTTAGAGAACAAGAACGAGAAATAATAATTTTGCGAATTCTAGAAAAAATTCAGAGGCGAATGAGATGACTAGTAAGGAGAGAAAAGAGCGAGAGGGCAGTGAGAAGCCTCTCGTGAGAGTTAGAAGGGAGGCTTGTGCTCTAGTGGCCCTTGTATTTGAAGCTACACCAACAGCATCACACCATTTTATTACGGCCCATAAAAGAATAAAATAAAATAATAATGATAATAATAATGATAATTAAAAGAGATGGGGCCTCAAATTCTAAACGATGACACCCACAAGTTTTACTTTACTTTACTGAGGGTGGCCTTACTTTGAATGACATTAATGAAAAGGTATCTTCGATGGTTAATTTCAAGATGAACTAAAAAGATGCTTATAGGCCCTTAACGGACCTCCCAGGTTACTACGACGAAATTTTGGAAGTAAATTCATATGGACTTGGAGGGTCATCAGAGATGGGCGCGACCTGTGAACATGTTCACACAAGGAGAGATCAGGGTGGCTGGATCATGTGCTGACGCGGCAGATGTTCAAACTGAAGTGGCCAAGTTGTTCACTCGTTCCCTTCAAAATTACTTCACCTCCCAACCCAATGCATTCTAGTTTACCAATAACCACCCCCCCCCCCAAAGAATCTGGCGGTGAAGGCTCCTTGGCACATTTTACACAAGAAAGACAACTAAATTTTAACATGTGTCCATGCAAAGAAATGACAGTTTTCTAAATTCAACGGGTCAATGCGTGAAGTTTGTGTGCGTCTCGTTTTTGGTATAAACTAGAGTATTATTGGGTTGCTTTTAAATGGCTTTGGGCGCCGTCCTATCTGTGCCAGGGATGGCACAGTGGAGATAATTTTAACTATGATGGGGATATTCCATTTTATCCGCTAATCTGATACACCATGTGACTTAAAAACTGTTTTTTAAATGTGGTAATAAGAAAATATCTCATTGTGGTAATAAGAAAATATTTCAAAGCATCACTAGCCTTAGCGGATTTATTTATTGGCCCCCAGTTATTGATTGCCTCATCACCAGGAGCCGAACTATAAGCTTAAGCCTTGGGTGGCGTTGCTGGCCCATTGAAATAAAAGGGTTGGTAGATGCAAACTAATATGTATTAAATGTATGTTGTTATTCATCGTCTATCAAACAGATTGATATTAGTTTGCTTAAGACCTTTTCCCTTAAAATGGTATCCCCAAAACTTTAGGTTTTTTTTTCTTTGGTTCTTTTAGATACTACCAGCAGCTTAAGATACTTAAAGTGTTAACTTTTGCTCCCTCGTTTCTTTTTATATTCAACTATACAATGATATTGGAAAATATTCATGGCCCTCACTATTTAATAGGCAAATTGTGCATATTGAATAGAGTAGTTTACAATTGGATAATATAAAATACTAGTTTTTAACCTCTCTCTTTTTTTTTTGGCCTTTTTTAATAAATTTATACATTTTGTCCACCAAATGGTGAATCCACCTCATCGTGCTCCATGATATTATTATCTATCTTCCATTTTGGCCCTCCTCCATATAATTCCAGTTCCGCCCGCCAAGATGGAAGATAATTATCTGACAAGGAGACTCAACTAGAAAGGACCACATGTTAGTTCCACCCACTGGCTAAAAACTAGGCATGGTGGGCTATGTTATAGAGCTCTCATGTACCGGAAAGGTAAAAGACGACGCTTTGAAAACGATAATGGTAATCTGGCTATTTGCGAGGCATTTGCACGCTAGGAATTGGCAGATATTGACGGCATTGCCACATTTGTCTTGCAATGGCTATCTCTTCTTGTTCTAGTTCAATCCGGTCTTGATGTGGCAGTATTTGTGTTCAGGACAAGTGACATGGAATTGGGGTTATTATATCCAATTCACACAGTGACATGCTGTCGCAAATCTCTTCGAAATGGATCAAAGAAAAGAGATACGCATAACAAAGATGGTCGTCCCATTAGGAGCTTTCCAGGCTGATCTAGTGGCTATTGTCTGGACACTGAGACCACCGTGTAAAGACGTGAACTGCATGAGTGGGTTGTGTCACGTTACAGTAACAACTTTTTTGTTTCCAAATTTCCAAGTTCATATTGAATAACAAGTAAAAGTTACACACGAAAGAACTCTAAAACACTACTTTTTTCTTTTCTTTTTTTCTTTTCCCCCTATAATTAAATCTCTATTAAATCTAATAAAACATGAGTTAAATAATAAAAATGTCTTTTATTTTTATAAAATTTAATAATATTTTTAAAAAATTAAAAAATCATTTTTAAAAGAAAAGAATTATTATTATTATTATTATTATTATTTTGTATTTTGGATGTTAGAGAAGACTTTTAATTATCACTTAAAATTTTATTATAAGTTCTTTTTTATTTTATTTTATAGAAATTCTTGACATTTATCTCAATTGATTTGCATTAGACTGCACTAGTGCACTATTTTTTAATGAGATTTTAAATCATAACCTCTTTGTACAAACCTCAATCAAGATAATTCTGGAATTTACTATTTAACTAGAGCTGATTAGGTTCCCTTTGCAAAAGGGTACAAGTCCAGGAGTTCACACTTTTAGAGATTCAATTGAATAACAGTAAAAGAGAAACTAAAGGAAGTACACAGCTAATTAATTAACGAATTTGGGGTATCTTTGCACCTTGGTGATTCCCATCTCATGCTTTCTGGTTGTCAAAGACTAAAGCAGCTCTTCTGCACTTTATGATGATAATACCTTTCTATTATTGTTTCCTTTTGTTATTTGGAAGATCCTAAAGTGTGAATGCTAGTTTGCAAACTTCTTCATTTTAGTTATTATTTTTCTTTTCTCTCCGAAAAGGAATTTTTATATGGTGAAAAAAGAGATCAAGGATGCTGAAAATCTGCACCCCTACACTCTGCATGACCCAACGTAGAGTGTGATTGATTCCTTGAAATCACTTTTAGCCCCAATGTTGGTCATCCCGCAAGAAAATCCTATTTGTTAACATTGTTGTATATTCAAAGGTTGAGAAAATTACAATTAGGTCATTTGTTGTGCTATTGTACTGATCTTGCTTGTACGGTGCATAATTAAGTTTAATATGAATTTTATTTCATTGATTAAGCAGTAAAATTGTTAGATCAAGTTAAGTATTTGATATGCGAAATGGTATTTTTCAGCTCATTATTTGATGTGATGATTGGCAACATGGTAATTCTGAAAAGCACTTAAGATGAGACCGAAAGCATATTCACTTTTTGGACAACTTTACCGAATAAAGGACGGGCTGTGGCATTTCTTGAAGGTATGTTATGACTGTGTATCGTCAATATAAGAGAAATTTGGACCCTAGCCTACGAACGAAGCC
This sequence comes from Kandelia obovata, assembly GCA_021464305.1. Classification (NCBI taxonomy): domain Eukaryota; kingdom Viridiplantae; phylum Streptophyta; class Magnoliopsida; order Malpighiales; family Rhizophoraceae; genus Kandelia; species Kandelia obovata. The sequence goes on along the minus strand of CM038475.1, from coordinate 3,140,779 downwards.
AAATCCCATGCATGTTTGGTTGCCAACTTGACATTGATTGGCGCTTGTCATGGTCTCCGTGCATTTCATTTTCATCCCACATGCCTTTGTATACTACTGGTTTGTATCTTATTGAGCAGATTGCATTGAGTTGATAAAGAATAAGTATTTAGCTACTACAATTGTAAAGTTCAGTATTATTCCAAGAGTTATAGAATCATGTTGGAATGAGGGTAAAAGTAAGTATACTGCGAGAGTGGGTCAGAATACTTGGTCAAGCTGTAATGATCAGCATAAAATCATCAAACTTGTTGGCTAGGAAGGTGACGGGTTCAGGCATAGGAATTTTCATTCTGTTGACATTCCTGAAAGGCCAAAGCCTTCAGCGATTCCGAAAGATTGTCGCACTTGTACTGGAAGCAGATGTTACAATGGGAAGTATGTGACCAATGTTCAGCAAATGCTAGCAAGTTTTGTAAACATCAAGGGTTCATCCTCCATCACCTTAACCACAGGAAAAAGGGTTGATCAACAATTTACTTATTATATTTAGTTGACGTTCATAGAATGTATCTAATGAATTATGAGTTAAATACACCTTATTTAGAATAGATATGGATATTCCTTGCTCACCTGACCATAAAAAAAAAAAAAAAAAAAAAAAAAAAAAAAAAAAAAAAAAAAAAAAAAAAAAAAAAAAAGAATGTAAAATGAAAATCACCTAGACTTGGGAAAAATGGACTAGAGGTCATTTGACATGGGCTTTTAAAAGAGGAAAGAGCTTGGTTGGATTTGAGCCTTGTAAACGTATCTGGATGGTAACTTTTTATTTTGAGCAAATTAATATTCGCCAACACTTTTTTCTTCAAAAATTTTTATGGGGCCATTAATTGTAATTACAATGTCTAGAAAATTCAAATTATTTGGCCAAAAAAGTAAATTTAAAAATTCTCCTGGATTTTGACAAAGGAGTTGTCTGTTAACTTCTAATTGCATTGTCAACATTACAAATCTTGTACCAAGTGGACTCTAACATTAGTTTATAATGGATAAATATGAAGGCAGGCCCCTTTTTTTTTTAATTGAGAAATTTATTGGGTTATGAATTATATAATAAAAATAATTCCTTTTACAGTTATAAAATTTAGAATCTTTTTTAAATTTAAAAAATAGAAGTTAAAAATAAAAATCTAAATTTTTAAGTATTAATAGGCGGATTGTCCTTTTTCTCGCATGTGTACAAAAACAAGTCAAAAATTCAAGAACGCAAAGCCCACAAACACCATAGAAGAAGGGCTTCTCGCACTTCAACACTCTGATGGGTTCTGACAATATGCTCAATTTCCGAGACTGGCCCCTTAACGGAATGCCCAACCAATTGGCCCATAAATCGACGTATGAGCTGGGATTCTGGTTTTTGGGTGGATTGCTGTTTGACGTTTGCCAATTAAATAAATGGCTCAAAGCTGACTTCTAACTCCATTTTCAAATTTCCGACTCCTCTGTTGTGATGATTTTTTTAAAATTCCTAATGGGATTGTCTCATTTCTGAGAAAAATAATGTGAATTCTCAAGTAGAGAATAATTCTTCCTTCTTTGTTTTTCTAATTTTTGTGTGCACACACACATTAAACTCTAACACATGAAGAAGAAGAAAAAAAAACCTTTAAAACTCCTCCATTTTGCCATCAAATTAAATAACTTATGTTCATCTTCGTACAATTCCTTGCACTCAATTTTTGTTCATGTCTCTTTGCATTTGTTTTAGTAACATAATTTCGTGTAACTTTGATCTGCTATGCCATCTATGGCTTAGCTAGGTGCTTGGACCGACTGCTTTCTTTTTGTTTTTTTTTTTTTTTTTTTTTTTTTTTTTTTTTTTTTTTTTTTTTTTTTTTTTTTTTTTTTTTTTTTTTTTTTTTTTTTTTTTTTTTTTTTTTTTTTTTTTTTTTTTTTTTTTTTTTTTTTTTTTTTTTTTTTTTTTTTTTTTTTTTTTTTTTTTTTTTTTTTTTTTTTTTTTTTTTTTTTTTTTTTTTTGAATTGGTGGAGCATGGACCGAGTAATTAACTGGTTATAAGCTAGCTGGTTGTTACTATTAGTAAACAAAATGACATAAGCTACGAGAATTGGTCATATGAGGATTCTTTCCTAGTCGATGGCTATTGTTTAACGCTTACTGGTTGCTATATCATGAATATGTCATACTGATTAATGGCATATTTAACGTAAAAAAAAAAGAAGAAGAAGAAGAAGAAGAAAAAAGGCCTTAAGACATCCTAGGATCTTTTCATCCGATATTACGAAGACCTGCTCTTCCTACCAACGAAGAGTCGGCAACATTGTTAATTTGAATCTTTCACGAGGGTGCCATCGCTTGTCAACTATAATCTACCTAATTACATGTGCCCCTCCAATTTAATTTATGCTCGGTCAAAGTCACGATGAGTTTGGATATCACAACTCATCATTATTTATTTATTTCTTAGATGGGATGAAGAACATTTGTGGGCATCACCCAATATCACTAATGTATTCATTTGCAACACTCGTAAACATATTTGATTTCAATGCACAAGGTGGTACAAAAGTGTTAATGTTGGACTCAGAAATGGTGAGGAAATCCTTTGAACTGGATCAAGACCGAACGCTTGCAAGAGACGAGAAAGGTTGAAGGGCACAAAGTCTGAATTTAGTGTCTGTATTTTGATGCCCAAACGAGTAAAGAGATGGTAAGACGGTGGTGGGATAAAATGATCCTAATGAAAAAAAAACTTAAAAAAGAGAGTATACATATAAAAACAATTTTATTTTATGAATAATATATATATAATCATCACCTAAGTATACAGTAATCTTAGAAGGCAATAAAGCCTGCCAAAACACCAGATAATCAAACATGATTCTACTTCCAATTGTTTTTACTTCATAACTAAAAACAAGCAAAGAGAGACAGAAGAGCACATTACGATAATCGCAAACAAAAAGGAGTGCCCGGACCATGGATTCACATCACGGGTGGTCCAATCAAATCTCGCCGTTTAAACTGGACAACGGTCAATTCCAAATCGGCGATATCAGAAAGCATCGGGTCAAATGTGGGCCACGTCTGACGAACAAGCCAACATCCTCGCTGCTTTTTTTGGTCCATTTTGATTGGCGGATCATAGCCAATAAACTATACCTGAATGTACACGGTGAAACCCGTTCCCGATTGCAAAATTCAAAAAAAAAAAAAAAAAAGACAAGGGGGGAAGAGAGAGGGAGTAGAGGGGAACTTTCGTTTATGCAACGGCACCTAACTTTCATCTCTATTTTATTATTATTTGAGTGCATTAGATAAATAAAAAAAACCTCAGACACGAAGTTAACTGACACGTAGACTTTTACCTCCGGTTCGATGTGAATCGTGACAATTCGGGCCGTTTATAGTTGTGGTCACAGCTTTTGTCTCAATTTCGTTTTTAAACTTAATATATTTTAATGTTGTTTTATATGCATGCATGCATGCATGCATACATACATAGATATACCATGAACATTCTGCTAGAACTGGTGGTGGTTCGTAATTTTTAAATTTTTATGAATTTTCAATCTGTGACTGATGTTTCACGATTTCAATTCACCTCAGTCTAATTTTAGATCAAATTATCTTTTGAATCAAATTTAATTTAAGTTGACTAAGATCAAGTTTTAACGTGTGCATTACTAACAAAAGTTGTAGCCAGAAATGATCATCTCACTCAACGGGGATCATAAAGCAAATAAACACAATCACGGGTCTACAAACACAAATGTATTTCACAATTTTGCTAAAAATATTATAAAGTGAATTGAAATTTCAGGATATGAACAATGGTTTCAAATTATTTAAAGAGAGAGTGGTAATGTATTCCCTTCAAGAATTTACCCTAACGTCGCGAAACATTGTTTTTCTAATTTTCTTTGACGGATTCTTTCCCTTTTCTTTTATAGTCTTAATATTTTTAAAAAAGAGGAAAAAGAAAAAAAAAAAAAAAGGGAAGAAAAACACGTTCTCTAATTTAAACACAGCTTAGTAAAAGCTGTACCAACGCGTTGTTTGCCCACTTCCGCATTCTTTTTTTTTTCTTCGAATTATTACAAGACAACTTCGCTTTGCACTTCGACACATTCTCAGATCATCCTCTCCGAAAGAAAGATCAGACAAGAAAAAAAAAAAAAGTGCGAAGCTCATGGCTTTGGCTTTAAACCTCTTCTTTCTCAGTCTTGTTACGGCAACACCCTTTGTTGTCTCTCAGCCCACAGGCGGTGCGCCGCCGCCGCCGTTGGACAGTTCTTGCAACGGAATATTCTTGTCGTACAGCTACGAGAAAGGAACCGAACTGAAGCCCACCAACCCGACCCACCAGGCGTACCGGTTCGAGTCCACGCTGAGTGTGCAGAACAACGGACTCGACGAGCTCAAATCGTGGAAAGTCTTTGTGGGTTTTAAGCACGAGGAGATCTTGATCTCTGCGTCTAATGCGATTCTCGCTGACGGGACTAGCTTTCCTGCTTCTGTTGGAAACGGCACCGTTTTTTCTGGGTACCCTATGACTGATCTCTTGACCCCCATTGAGACTGCCGGCGATTCGACTCAGACGACCGTTCAGATTAAGGTCGTGGGGACTCAGTTCGGCGTGCCGTTGAAGGATGTGCCTTTACCGGATAATATTACGCTGGCTAATGATGGCTTTGTCTGCCCTCGGGCAGCTGCTAAAGGTAAAAGTTGTTGCTTGTTTCTGGTTTTTGTTTTTAAGCTTCGATTCTCGGTATATTTTGTTTTGTGGGTATCTCGAAGTGTTGATAAAGTTGTGATTTTGAGAGGTTTTGTGATGGAAATTTTGATGCTTTACGTTCTTGTGGGTTCTTTGTTTTGTTAACGGGTTTGATTTTCGTTGTTTCTTCAGGTCTTTTAAGTAAATTGGTCTCATCTTTGATTTAGAGATTGATGTTTGTAAGTCCTGGGGTGTTGATGTTTGTTCTCAGGTGCAGTTCTCTGTTTATTGATTTCTCATTTATGGGTGTGGCCTTTCTCCTTTCTTTAAGAATCGATCGGGATCTGAGAGGGAGTTAAAGTGTGTCTACATTTGTTGCTTGAATGGGTTTTACACTTGATGAAAAAGAGAGAAAATAATTGGAGTCATAACAGATGATCCATTTTTTATTTGACTGTTACCCTGTATGGGGCGGTTGATGTTTGGTTTATGGTGTCTGGCATTAAGGTTAGCTGTTGCTCTTTTATTTTGCCAACTTCCTCCTGGTATGTGGTTTTGATTTTTGAGGGCTTAGCTGGACATCTCTAGCTACTCTGTGACTTAATATCTTGTATGATGTCTGAACATCTGTAATTAGGTCTACGCTCTTAATGTGGATGGTCACAAGTGACTAGTCTGCTGCAGAAAAAGAAGATAACTTCAATGACTTTTAATTTTCAATTATATTCCTCTTTCAGCTTGGCTATCAGAACTCCTTTCTTTTTAGGTAAAGAATCTTGTTGAGTATTTTAAATTTGTGGCTCCTCAACAATGAAATCAAGGACAGAAGAAGACAGTGCTGCTTTATGAGTTTAAATTACAAGACAGACATATTCAAATTTATTATTTTGAAATCATGTTCTTTCTCTGGTTTAGTGCACAACAATAACATTAATTGTTTTTAATGCAAGTCCAGTTTCAAAGATTACATATGTTTCTGTGTGAGTTGATGAACTCTCTTTTGGTTTTTGCAGGTAGTGTAATGTATGTTTGTTGCACAAGGGATCCAAACTTTAAATCTAACATCAGTGTAGATGAAGAGTTCCTGCCCCGCCAGAGTGGAGATCTTACAATTATGTATGATGTGATCAGGACATATGACTCTGACTACTGGGCACAAGTTACTATTTCTAACCATAATCCTCTTGGTCGTCTTGATAACTGGAATTTGAGCTTTGACTGGATGAAGGATGAATTTATCTATGCCATGAAGGGGGCTTATCCATCTGTTGTTGATTCAACTCATTGTGTGTTTGGGCCTCAAGGTACATTCTACCAGAAACTAGACTTTGCCCAAGTGTTAAACTGCCAAAGAAGGCCAACAATAATTGACCTTCCACTAACGAAGGCCAATGACTCAGCCTTAGGACTGATCCCTTCTTGTTGCAGAAGTGGGGAACTTTTGTCACCATTGATGGACTCAAGAAAGTCAACTTCTGTTTTCCAGATGCATGTTTTTAAAATGCCTCCAGATCTCAATAGGTCTGCACTTGCACCACCACAGAATTGGAAGATCAATGGCACACTCAACCCTGATTACCAATGTGGCCCTCCAGTTCGTGTTAGCCCGAGCCAATTTCAGGATCCAAGTGGATTACCATCAAATTCAACTGCATTTGCCAGCTGGCAGGTAGTGTGCAATATCACCCAGCCCAAGGGAGTGAGCCCCAAATGTTGTGTCTCATTTTCTTCTTACTACAATGATTCTGTCATCCCATGCAACACCTGTGCTTGTGGGTGCCCCAGTAACACAGCTCGAACCTGCAATGCTACTGCACCGGCCATTCTTCTTCCATCACAGGCACTTCTTGTCCCTTACGAAAATCGGACTGCGATGACTGTGGCTTGGGCTAACCTTAAACATTTAACGGTACCAAACCCAATGCCATGTGGAGACAACTGTGGGGTTAGTATCAACTGGCATGTTAATACAGATTATACACGTGGATGGAGTGCAAGGATCACGCTCTTCAATTGGGGAGATATTGCATTTGCCGATTGGTTTACTGCTGTGCAATTTGACAAAGCAGCTCCTGGTTTCCAGGAAGCATACTCATTCAATGGAAGCTTGTTGACTGATGTCAACAACACCATATTCATGAGCGGTCTTACTGGATTGAACTATCTCGTGGCAGAAACTGATGGAGCCAACCCACAGAGTGATCCCAGGGTCCCTGGAAAACAACAGTCTGTAATTTCTTTTACCAAGAAAAATATCCCTGGACTTAATGTGGCTGCTGGAGATGGTTTTCCCACTAAAGTATTCTTCAACGGGGAAGAGTGCTCACTGCCTTCAACAATCCCAACTGGCAGCAGTAACAGAATGGAATCATCTATGTTTCTTTTAGTCATCATCACAGTTGCAGTGTTGTCATTGTTGCAGTCGTAGCCATTATATGAGTGTTTGCTATTGTATTCTTTTATTGTTTTGATGTGTACATGCTCAGCCAGGAGGTTCGACATTAACAGAATTACTGGAAGATGTATGCACCAACACTGGTATACATAGTCACATGTTAGTTTGGTTACCTGTGGTAGGTTGCTGTTGTGTTTTCAATGTTTGGGATGGAATCTATATGCAACACTTTGACTGCAATGTTATAGAGCTGATGTGGAATTTGATCCTTTATGTATGAATTACTACACAGAACAGTACGGTTTGATTTTCTGAACTCATATGTGTGTCCTCCCCATATAACCTGGTCTAACTGTCTTATTACTTCTGAGGGCACTTTTAGATATCTTCACCTCTAATAACTTGACTTCTGAGACGGGTAGCTGTTACTTGTATTGACTACACTTGCCATGCTTGATTGCTTAGTTCTCCTTATCATTGTGGTGTTCAATGTTTGTAGCTGCTGTTACATAGGAATTTGCCTCCTGCCTCCTGAAGCAAAGGGTGACAAAGTTAGAGCCTTTCTTCAGGATGCAGGATTGCTTGACTTCATTTGGCCATGTCATTTTTGTGAATGGCAGATGACTAAATGGACCAAGTCCACACAAGAATTTTTTGTATCTCAATGTATCTGCGGGATGTACGGTCATTCATCATCTGCTGTTCACAAAAGTGGCCAAATGAAATCAAGCAATCCTGTTTCCTGAAGGAAGGCAATAACTTGAGGTGACACCTTTTTCTACAGGATACGTGAATTGTATTCTTATGCGGCAGCAGGTATGTAATTTGGACATTGCAATGGTGAGGAGAGCCAAACACTGTGAATGTCCTCCCCTCCTACCTGTAAGAATGGAAAACTTTTTTAACAGTTCTAAGTTCTAACCGTACCCCAGGCTGCTTGAAAACATGGATGCAGCTTTCTAAGAATCAAACAATTTAAGATGATATGGAGAAATGAACCAACTTGTCTGAGAAGTGTAATCATGAGATCTTCATAAGCCGACCTTCGGGAAAGACGGTTGTCTGAGCCATTGGGTCAGGAACTGTTTCAGTCTTTAGTTCTCGCTGTACTATTTGGTCTGAAAATAGCATCGAGATGTTGTCCCATGCCGCATGGGCTGACACCATTAGTCGCATCCTCAGTACGGCAGATATGTTTCTGTTCTGTCCACCCCTCTGCTTAGAAGGAAGTAAAGATGATGGTCCAAGATCAAGGTTGCCGTTCCGAGAGTTGGTTTGGAGTGAGGCTTCGTAGGTCAAGCCTACATTTTGCAATTTCCACTCCTTGGTTTTGTGCTGATGCATATCACTAAAGATATCATAGCTTGGCGTGAATCCTCCGGGTACAATTTCATTCTGGGTTAACCGCCTCTTGAAATCTCCCTTCAGATGTGAGACTGGATATCCCCAGAGTGCTTCCAAGAAGAAAGCTATTGCCTGTTGAGCTGTTCAAGGAGACGCCTAACGTCCAAGAGGATTGCCGAACAGGATTACAAGTTGTTTGCTCGTCCATTTTTCAAAGAATCCATTTAAATTTTTTGGGGTCATTCAAAGAATCCATTCCTACATATGACAGAAGCCTGGGAACCTGACTGCTTGTGGTTAAGAAAAACATTAGCGTTCTCAACTGCAATTAAGGCATCTACATCAGGAATGAATTAGACTGGCTGCCCGGGTCTCCATGGGCACTTAAAACGTTAGTGCTCCAAAGGATTGTGCAGAATGGTGCAAGCGGGCAAGCTGCTTTGGCTCCATGTTTGTCGGGATTCTACGAAGTAAGTTTACCTGCATGATACAGCTCAACTGTTGTTGTTGCTACTGCTTAGATTTTCTATCGTTATACCTTTGCTAAAAGAAAATCGTTCCATCGTGATTTTTTCCGTTCAGTATAACCTCGCCGAGAGGGCTTTGGATTTGGGATTCCATAACTTTGGTAGATCTCAATAACGAATAAAAGGGCTTCTTAGTGGATGATACGTTAATTGTGCAAGCGAAGTTCAATGTCATCTAGGGGATTCTTTCAGATGTACCAAGGAAAAATAAAAAATAAAAAGAAAGGTCAGTCTGGGTAGACAGTAGTTTTTCATCATGTCAACCTCTCTTGCCTTTTGTTTGGTCATAAGCGTTTGACAACTTCAGCAGAAGTTGGACTTGGTTTGATTGTTTTTTCATTACGCTTCGTAACATAGGACACTCAGAATTGTCAAGGCCTTTCAATGTTGCCTTGGCAAACTATAGCCTTGATGTCAGAAATCTTGCATTTTCCCGCTGTATTTTAGCAGAAATTTGAGCAGTTGAAGGTGAATGTCAGCGTGCTATTTCATTAAATCTCTAGGAATCAGGTGCTAAAATTAAAGTGAACAGGAGACTAAATGAGAATTGTAAAAGGCAAAAGGACAATAGGCTCATTAGCCAACGTAATGAAAAAACAATACTTCAGGGGAACTTCGACTCTGACACCAATCGTTTGGTCCCTTAAAAATTATATAAAAATTATTTTAATTAAAAAAATCATCATCAAAATAATTTTATCAAAAAGATAAATTCTTATTTTACTTACATCTGCAATTTTATTTTATTTTTTCCAATCACCAATTCCCCATCGAAATCCCACATTAATCCTCTCATATTTATTAATTGGTGTCCTTGAGATGTATTTTCTGTATCTTTTATTCAATTTAAAATTGACTAAAAAATTTTCTATAATAATTATAGACAGATAAAGATATCTGATTAGATATCTGTACGAGAAAATAATTTATCCACATTCTTCATGATACGTTCTTGTTAATAAGTACAAGAAAGAAAGCATTCTGATAATTGCACCAAAAAATAAAAATAAAAAAAAAAGTAAAGGGGGGGGGGGGTTGGGGGCGCTTGAAAAGAGCAAGAATTTATGCGTAGATTAATATCTAGAGCAATCAAATTTGTTATGTACACGAAGGTGAATTTCTTGGACTAGAAAAATATGAATTAAAATCAGAAATGAAACAAAAATCAAACTTAATCTGTTATTAGAGTTAGAAAGGTCCCTACAAATTCTAAAGACATCTAAAGATCATGTCTCCACGCTGTCCTCATAAGCACCCTAAAATTAGTTGCTAGATTTTCCAGCCAAGGACAGCCAAAATTTTGCATGCAAGGCTTTGCGCATCAGGCAGCAGTTTCTTCGGAGCTTTACGAATCTCAGGCTTGCAATTTGTGGGATATATGATAATTCACAACCTGCTATTCACAAAAGGAATTTGGCTAAATGAAATCAAGCAATCCTGTTTCCTGAATAATGGCACTAACTTGAATTATCGCCCTTTGCTTCAAGGGACAGAAATCAGATTCCTATGTAACAGCAGGTATGTACACTGGACACCATAATGGCAAGGAGAATGAAGCATGGGGAAATTCCTACACTGGAATGTTATCCATGGCATACCCGTCAAAGTCAAACTCATTTTCAGCTGGTGTAATACCGCCCTGCTGCCACAAGAATGAAAAGATTTTTCACACTGCTAACTAAAATCAACCTTGCTTCAAATCTACATTCAACTTTCTAAACATACAACATTTAAAGATGATATGCAGATATGGACTAACCTGTTTGAGAAGTGCGCTCATGAGATCATCTTGACCAAACTGTTCAGGAAAGACAGTCTGACAGCTTGCATCAGGAACTCCTTCAGTCTTAACCCTCACTGAGCTCTCTGCGAAAAATGTATCGAGATTTTGTCCAACACCCTGTAGGTTGTTGATGCAATCAGTTGCATCCTCAGCAGAAAATATTGGCTTTCCTATGGCAGACATGTTACTGTTCTGTCCGTTACTTTGGCTAGAAGGAAATCTTTGAGGTAAAGCTGATGGCCCATCATCAAGGTTGCCTTGTAGGGAGTTGGGTTGAGGAGTGGCATTGAAAGTCAACCCTACATTTTGCGGTTCCCACTCATTGGATTTGTGCTGATGCAAATCACTAAAGATATCATAACTTGGCATGAATCCTCCTGCTACCTTCAACTCTGAGTTAACCTCCTCTTGAAATACCCCTTTAGATGAGAGACTGGATATTCCCGGAGAGCTTCCAAGAGGTAAACTATTGCTTGCAAGTTCTGATGAATTGTTCAAAGGGATATTTAACATTGAAGAGGATTGAGGCACTGGATTATATATTGCCCCTCTCCCATTTTCTGCTAATCCATTTCTGGTCAAGATGCCACCAGTGATTGGATTAGATATGATAGGCTGCCCTACGGATGATGGAAACCTGGGAACCTGACTGCTTGCATTTTCATTTAACATTGACGTTCTTGACTGCGATTGAGACATCTGCACCAGCAATGAATTAGACTGACCACCCTGGTCTCCATGGGTGCTCACTTGCATATTAATGCTCCTAAGGGATTGTGCTGAATGCTGCAAACTGGCAAGCTGCTTTGGCTCCATGTTTGTTGGGACTCCATGAAGCAAATTCATTTGCCTACCACTGCTCAAATGTTGCTGCTGCTGTTGCCCCTCTCCATATCTTAGTTTTGGATTTTCAAAGCTGAAAAGGTTCCTCTGATCAGAAACGGGCATGGGCATTCTAGGTTTTGGTGTTGATTGACCAAATGCAGCTGCTTGCAGTGTGGCAAGACTTTGAGCTGGGAGTTGAGCAGTGGCAGCAAGAGTTTGGTGGAAATCCAGTCCATTAAGGGAGGACAATGCCCCATAAGTTGGATCTTGGGGACTAATAAATGAGTTGCTCAGATTGCTCTGGTGCTGTGAAACCCCACTTAACCTTCTAAGATATAAGCGATATTTCTGTACCATACAAGTGATGGTAAGTATGTAAAATTGTACAGGAAAGCAGCAACCAGTAAGGCACTTTACATAGCATATACAAGAAATCCAAAGGTAACTTTTTGCCTATGAATCTACCCATAATTGAGATATTTTATGTTAAAGTTATATGTTCCATACCTGAAGGTGGCTAGCAACATTTTCTCTGGTGAGCCCAGGAACACTCATCAACTCGAGAATTTTCTTTGGAACAGCCTCTGTACCCACAGACCAAAAACATAGGAACATAAGAGGGCACTAATAATGAGAATAGTTCAAGTTTATCTGAGTTTAGATTTTATTGTTGTAACTTATAAATAGCAGGAAAAAAAAAATCTCATGTCCCCAAGATTTCTCTTCCAATATTCTGAGAGTTCCTAATCTATCTAAAGCAGTTCCACAATTGCATCGGGCAGTGCTTAAGGTATACTTAAACAAGAAGCAAATAACTATCAGCGAATTGAATCAAATGGTTAAAGATACATACTGTCAATGCCAAGTTGATTAACTGCTGCAACAAATTGCTGATGGAGCTCGACTGACCAAACTACACGTGGCTTCTTTAATGCGGATGTATCATCTCTGTCCTCTGCTTCTTCTTCTTCATCCTTCCTCTTCTTTGAGTTCCTCCAGTTGCTTTCATTTGCTGAGGATGAGTGATCGGCATCTTCAGATTGCTTTTGCTGTCTATCTCCCTCTTCTGCACTTACAGATTGCTCCAATTCCTTCCACTCAATCTTCCTCTTGCGAACCACATGCTGCCAAATGTTCTTCAGTGCTTCAATGCGGATGGGTTTAATCAGGTAATCACAAGCACCATGAGTGATGCCCTTCATAACAACATTTTTCCCATCATCCGCTGACATCACTGTTCGTTAAACACAACACAAATAGGAACAAATCACTTATGGGACACTAAATCAATCTAAAGCTGAATGGAGGTCCAAACCACTAAAAGTTATTGCAGTAGGATACTTACTGATTACGGGCAGATCCATCTCCAGCCCAATGTGCTCAAGCAGTTTGAAACCATCCATGTCAGGCATGTGTACATCGCTTATAACAATATCGTAACCATTTTTGTTCTCTCGAAGAAAGGACAAGGCAGTCTCTGCTCGATTACATCTTGTAACTGAAAATTCCCACACAAACTAAATCAATTAATCAAATTACACAATCAAGACCCCCTGCTTTCTCCCAAACACCACATCCGCGAGAAGAAAGAAAAAGGGGGGGAAAGCTATGTCAAACCAAGTCAAGAACTTGCGTGCAACCCACAACTTGATTCAGCTTCATAAATAAAGCTCGAAGTGTCAGATGTGAGACAGAATCCACAAATCCAAACAAGGTCAATTGTTGTTTTAAACCACATATCTTCATACAAAACCATCAAGCAACATAACAAATGATGACGACCATGTTTTGTGCATGTCTTGATTCACAAAAATAATGGAAGAAAATTTGCATATATGAGCACAATAAGACGTACTAGTATAACAACTCCGAGAAACCATGAAGGAAAGAGCAAGTAAAGTTCCCGAAATTCATACAATACCTTTGTAAAGACAGTTCTTGAGCATCTTCTCCAAGATCATAAGGCAAGTAGGATCATCATCAACAACCAAGACCCGCAGGCCGACCGGAAACTGATCGGAGACAGCATCCCCGGCTTTCCGGGCAACACTAGAAGTGACCGTTGACATGGATCCCTTGCCGTTGCTGCTCAGATTAATAGCTCAAGAGAATGGATCCCGCAGCAACAAAACAGAGAAATAGAAAACACACAAAAGGAACACAACAGATTCACATACTTGGACCTGAACTCTGCATCAAAACACTGATACCCAGTTGAAAACTGAACGAACCCAGTTGAAATACCCAAGAATTTGAGGAGACTTTGGAATTATTAGGAAAGAATAATTATTATCTTTTTTGCAATATGGGATTGAAAAAGTTTAGATGGACATGTCTGGGCTGGCATCAGCTTCAAGCTAAATTTCTCTTCTTTCTTGGGAGCAAAATATCATCATCATCATCATCATCATCATCATTATTATTGTTATTATTATTATTATTATAGTATGGGATTGGATTAGATGTTCTTAAAACTTTTTATTATTATTATTATTGATTAATTTATTCAAAAGTGGGTCAGTCCTGGAAGAGTGGATCCAGCTCACATGAAAGGTAACTAACTCCACCCCATCATCTCTCTCTCTCTCTCTACATCTCTCTCTCCGGCAGCACCAGCACCATCTCAACAGAAAAAACAAAAAACACCTACGTTGGTTAAAGTAAGTTTTGATTCCAAACTCACTGTTTTTCTACTACTCTTGTCGTCTTCACTTCACTTTCACCTTCGTTTACTACATTTTGATTGGTCAATTTATCAAGATTTTCTTTGAATTTCATCCGCCAGCTTGCTTTTTGTTTTTTTTTTTTCTCTTTTGCTTTATTATTATTATTATTATTATTATTATTTTCACTTAAGGCCCCGTCCTCTTTCTTCGTATTGGTCAAATTTTCTTCAATATTTTTCTCTTTTTTTTTACTCTTTTAAAAATAAAATAAAAATTATTATTATTATTATTTCTCTCCTTGAACTCGGATTTAAAACTATATTCACTGGTAAAAAGGTTTTATGTTATTAAGAGTTGATTAGAGGATTGAGCTCTTTGACTAAGTAAAATTATAAATTTTTATTAGGAATTTGACTTTCTTTCTTTCCTTTTTTTATCATGTATTTGTATTCGTTATTTTATTTTCCCATCCTTGTCTTCAAAATTAAGCGGAAAAAACAAAAGAAATTAGTAGCTGTAAATAGCTTCTTTTTATTTTTTTTATTTATTTATTCATTTTAAATGGATTACTAACTGGACAATGGACATAGATATGACAACTAAGTGTGTGTTGTATGAAGGTAAAAGGATCAGCCACGTATCAGGTGAAGACTCAATCTAAATACTTCCTTGAATTTGAAATTTTATTAATTTCCTGCTCTAAGCAATATTCTAGATGCTTTGACCGTTGCTTTCTTCACTTTGATATATATATATATATATATATATATATAATTTTTCTATTATAATTAGGCAGTGGAGAAGTTTTAAATGGTTTCTAAAAAACATGATGTAGCAGTCTATCATGCACCTAATATAGGGTATTCTGCGTTCATCTATACTAATTAATTTTCATATTAGTATCATTTTGCCTATGCATATCTTTTGTCAAAAATAATAAATAAATAAAAAATTCAGCATCGCATGTAAAGAATTACTTTTTGTTCGTGATATGATTTGTGAGGATGTCAAATGAGTGGAAGCTAGTACCTACCGAACAGAACATCTCATTGGTAAAAATTTTAGATCTATATTTTCAACATCTCAAATTTTAATTATGAAAAAAAAAATGTATTAGATTTATAAGAATAAAAAATTTTTAATTTTATTGTGTAACAATACCTATCAAGTAATATGATAGATTTTGAATTTTATTTATTTATAAAATTAAATAAAGTATAATTAATTTTCAAAATTTTTTATTTCGTAAATTGCTCTGTATCAAATTGTTTTCAAGAGTAAAAGTAAAATAAAATAAAAATAATAATAATAATAAACCAAACCAGTACTTACGGATTCCCCGTGACAGGCCCAGCAAACGGAGCTGAACTGAATTGGGCATCCATTTCAAACATCTTTTTTTTTTATCCCCCACTCGAAGCTCTTCTTTTTAAGCCGTTTTGATTGCAACTCTTCGTCAGTTTTTAGTTTTGGTAAAATTTGAGTGTACGCAAAAGTAATGGACACAAATAATTATATATAAAAAAATCATATAATATAAAAACATTTTATAATTATTTATCTACACTAAATTTGCATACATTTAGTAGGTCCTTCTAGTTTTTAGTTTTCCAACGCCTTCCCCGCCCTTTTACCTCCCCCCCCACCCTGCTTTTATTGTCATGCACATCTCAGCATTTCCCTTCCCACTTACCATGAACTGGCACCTGTCGTTTGCTGCAGCGTAGATAGATAAGGTCTGTTTGGCTTGTATTATTCCGGTCATTTCTGCATCTATTCGGTACCATTTGTTATTCCCATTGCTTTACATTCTTTTCTGGACTAATTAAGTGTTCTTTGTGTTAGGTTCTTAATTGCCAGTTTTGCTTCCTGGAGGAGGACAAGGAATTCCAATTGATGTTTGGAATAAAGAATTTCTTTAAAACACTAATGCAACAATCTAGTAATGAACTTTAAATTAATAATTTTCAAGCCTTTTTTAATATAAAGTTTGAGTTCTCATTAGAGTTAATTTGACAGAGACAAAAAAAAAAAAAAAAAAAGGTTAATGCCACAATCTTAAAATTACCCATTGTGGGGTTTCTTAAACTTAAAAACTAAAATAAAATAAAAAAAATGGCATTTCTACAGTTTTTGCTGGGGGTTTAAGTTTAAGCAATAAATAATAGGGTAGCTTGCTCTTTTACTGCAAGAAAAGCTGTTGAGTTCCTAAAGCAGCAATACTGCAAACGTATATTCCCACTAAGCCTTTTCTCTCTTACGATGAATATGAATATAATTCTTTCACTTTCACTGTCGAATACCCTGGCTGTTTTACTTTTTCGGCTTTGGCGTTTGAGTTTGAGAGCTTCGAAGGACTTTTGCTTTTTCTTTAGGAATTTTCTTTTTGTTAAAAATGAAAAAAGCCTTCCGCCAGGCCGGAGGCAAGCCCCCATTTCCAAACTGCTACTAATTATATTATATGGAGCTTTTAGTCAATTGTCCCCGTCTGGCAACAGATTTCAGAAAATCTTCAAAGTGAATGATTTAATAATAATTGTTCATTTTGCTTGGTTTTTGCTTTTCATGGCATCGGGGGGAGATGCTTTTAAGGAAAATGGAATGTGTGTAAACCTCGAGCATTTTTGGTTCACGCGCAGATTAAACTAACAATTTGCTTTTGCAGGGTTTTCAGGTGATTAGGGGGGGGGCCCTGCTACGTGGAGCCCCATGGAAGTTGGAGAAAAGTCCAAGCAACTTTTCCCAACTTTTCTTGCCTCAACTTTTGTTAGCGTTCTTCTGCCCCCCAGCCCCTTTGGATGTTCTCGCACTCTTTGTGTGGCATGAGCGCCATTATCTAGCAACATGTCACTTTTGGGATGTTGATGCAACATAGAGTAATGGAATTATTAAGCTTGTCATTTGAAGTTTCTTTTAAGTGTTTCCTCCCCTTTCTTTCCCCTTTAGTGGGTGGGTGGGGTTTAATTTCCTTGCATCCTTATGCATATCCGCCTAGAAATACGGGCACCCAAAAAAAACTTTTTTTTTCCCTCTTGATAATTAATTTTCAGGGAAAAATAAGAAAGATTCCTAGTTCTCTCCCTTTCACCTCAGTGAAAGTGAGTGGACGGATAATACTTTGTGCTGATGTTTTATGCTCCTGTTCTAATTGGCGTTCAAAACGTGCCATTTAAACAATGATGTAGAACTTGATTGGCATCAATCATGACTCAGCCTGCACCAAGTTACATCTATCTGTTCCATTCGGATCAAGATAAGCCTTAGTTTTTAGTACACAGAAAGCATTAGCATCCAGCAAATTTTGTTCAAAAAAAAAATTAAAAAAATATAATAATAACTTAATATGTAAAGGGCATTTTTTTTTATTGGTTTTTATTTGAACATGGATTGCATTGCAGAGGCTTTTCTTCTAGGCAAAATGAGAGTTAAAGTAGGTTACTAACAACTTTGGTAAAGAATATTATGCTCATCACCATTGTACATTTGTTATAGGGGATTAAAATTTAAGGTATTTCAGTGGACAAGATTACCAAACAAACACATTACTCTCTTGCTTCTTTAGACCGATTCATGACCCCCACCCCAAAAAAAAAAAAAGAAATTCGTCGAGCAAATTTGGTCTATGGGTGTGACTAATTGAGTATGCTTTTAATCTTTCCCATAGTGTTTTTGATTTGTAAAAGCTTTATGAAACTTAAATTGGTTGATCATGAGAGTAAATGTGCTAAAAGAGTTTAAATCTCAATTCTTTTAAAATCAGAAAAAAAATATATATATAGTTTTTAGTTCTTAATGTTCAAAGAAAAAGACAAAAAAAAAATGTTAGCAAACGCTAATACTATTAAACCCCAAA
Organism: Kandelia obovata; assembly: GCA_021464305.1. NCBI lineage: Eukaryota > Viridiplantae > Streptophyta > Magnoliopsida > Malpighiales > Rhizophoraceae > Kandelia > Kandelia obovata. The sequence continues at coordinate 3,122,671 of CM038475.1, read as the reverse complement.
TTTACACCAAAATATCAGGCCATGCATCAAGTAGGCAGCGGTTTAAAAAATCACAAGCGGCCGGCCCCACTCAGTTGATGGGCCAATACTCACGTAAAAGGGTCCCGCAACCCTAATTTCAAACGGTCCACATGGACAGGGAGGGGGAACGGGCATGATGTGTTGCACTTGGATGACCTCGAACTCACAATCGGACGGACAAGCGGAGTAGTCCTTTTCATGCAGAATAAGTGGGCCCCAACAAAAAAAAAAATTAGTCGCAGCGCGTCCCGTATAGCTTTAATTAAAACCTCAGGTAATGGAAAGAGGTCTGGCTCTTTTGCTTGGGGGGGGGGGAGAGGGGAGGAAGAGGAGTCCCAGTGGTGTACGTGGACATGTCGCTCAGACTTGGCAAAATTTATGTAGTAGTAGGGAGGACCCGTGGCAATCGATCGAACTGCTGCCGTCAGACGATCATCATACACGATCAAGTTGTTTCAAAGAAAATTATTTAAGAGAAACGTGAGACCAGCTGCTACTGGGACGGGGTGCCCTACGCGTGCTATTTGGAATTATATCCACAATTTTCACATATAGTACATACACATTGCCAGGCTTGCAAATAGGTTCAGCCAATTCGACTGTCCAGAGATGTACATGCAGTGGGTGGAGGATATGTCATTTGATTATTGAGTTCTGTCTCCGTATCTAGGTCAGTCCAAGTTGCTATATCAACATGTAATCAAGTAATCCACATTGCTCGTTGAGCCAACGAGCAGTGGATATTATTTAATTGGCTTAAACAAGGCTGAGCTCGAGTAGAATTTGGTCCAACGTGCTCTAAATTCACGAGAGAGAGAATCATGTACACGTTGAAACTACCGAGAGCTTCAGAAGACAGTGTCAATGACAAAATATTTTATGGCAATTGCACGGGAAATCAGCGATCACGGCGCTCCAAGAGGGCAACTTGTATGCCTTTGTGTATAATGGGATCAATGCAATGCAATTGTTCTGTCATAGTGTCCCTTGCATGTGGGCAATCGTACGGTTAAGGTTCCCACATGAACGCGTCCATGTGATGATATGCACTTCGACACTAGATTTCAGCTTGTTCGTAAAACTCCACCAGGTAGTTCGAGCCTTACCTATTATTGGCCTTGTTGATGGGATGCGGCAACGCACACATGCGAGGAAAGGGCGAGACAGCTCGTTGCATTAACCTAGTCTTTGTTAGTCCGTGGTCAAATATACATAATAATGCTCACACAACCTAATTCTTATTCTTCACATACAAGTGTTCGTACGATTCCATTGTGCGTCTCCTAAGTCACAAGCAAATAGACTTGACTGCTACCTAAGAGGCTTGCTCTTTGATATAAATGGATCCCCCCAAAAAAAAAAAATAATAAATAAATAAATAAATAAATAAAAGTACTCGTAGTTCTGGTCGGTATATTTCCACTTTATTGCATCAGAAGTGACTTGTTGGTCTTAGTACTCGTTTGAATCAGTTCCGGGTACAAGGTTATGAGTAGGTGCAAGTAGAAAGTTGGCATCATTTACCAAGAAAGGTTAAGGATTCTCACATGGGCGTGATTGGTCAAGTCAATCATGGCATCATTGGATGTGGCGGAGCTTCATTGGCATTGTTTTTTTCTTTCTTTGTTTTTTTTTTGTCTGAAAGGAACCTTGTATAACCTATATATATATATATATATATATATAACGAAACAAAGGAGACAAATCAATTATTGACATTAATCCAAAAGTACAATGGAGCCCAATTTTAGGGCCTATTAATCAAGTTGGGCAGCAGTACCACAGCTCTCTCACCTATTATAATAGCCCGTTTATTAAGTGGAGAAATGTCGAGCTGCCCAATTCACTGTGAGCATAGGCTGGTGTTTAATTATAGTATCAGCTACTCTTGTCAATTTCCAATTTACGGACTCTGTGGGCCCCAATAAGTGAACTACCACACAATTTTCTTTTTCTTCTTTCTTCTTCTTCTTCTTCTTCTTTTTTTTTTTTTTTTTTATATAAAAAATAAAAATAAAAATAAAAATAATAATTATTATAAATTTTATATATTTTTAAAAATTAAGAATTAAGAATTTTCAGAATTAAAATTCTAAATTTTTGATCGAGACACCTTCGGTGGGTCTTCATCATATATTACCAGGATCTGCAATTTCCATGCTGCTTTCAAGCACTCGCCTGTACAAACATTTATACTCCAAGAATCTCCTCCGAGCAGGGAACGTCACTACCCTACTCACCATTTTAGAAATCTGAGCCGATTTTCCTGTTTTAAAACGTTTACGATTGAGGATGAATTTTTGGGTTGCTGGCTTCAACGTTTAATCGTTAATGTCTGTTTGCCAGAACAGTCATTTTGATGGTTTTGCTTCGTTAACATAAACTGAGGACTGATTCCTTTGGATGCGGCTCTGTTTTCTTAATATGTGGTTGGTTTCAACTTACAATTTCCAGTCCCAACAATTGAATCAAATAAAATAAACACAAGCCACACTAAATTATATGTATTTTATTTTATAATTTTTTAATATATTAATATATTAATTTAATTTAATTTATATTAAATACTTTAATTAAATACAGTTACGAGAAAATTATTTAAATTTATAGATATGATATAATTTTTAATTTTTTTAAAAAATAAAAAATTGTATTATTATATTTATATATATATATTTATCTTTTATAATATTTTTTATTTTATTTATTTTAACATTTTTACAAAATTTAAAATTTAAGTCATATTAATAAATATAAAAATATTTCATATATAAATAAATTTTATACAGATTATATTTAATAAAAAATTATTAATAAATTAATTTTTAAAAGATAAATTAAATACATATTATGAGGGGAAAAAAAAAAGAAAAAGAAAAACTTGTTCCCACCACCTCTGTAAAAAGAAAAATTTTTAGTTTTTGACGGACTAGGAAGGCGGCAGACACTTCTTTGACCTATCTTTCTTACAATTTTCTCGTCCTCTCGTCACATTTCTCTTCTTCCATCTTCGTATCCAACCAGGAGGGTTATGCCCAGTTACAGTCAACTATCATTCGAAATTTCCAAACACCCCCCGCCAAAACTCCAACAAAATTACACATTCACCACCCACCAGGCTGCCACCAGGGCGTGAAATTCACTGACGATATAATTTCTGTGGAAAAAAGAAAAAACAAAAGAAGTAAAATAGGGAAAGATGGCTTTTGATTCATGGAGCTCTCGCGTGTCGGCTTCTTCAAGACGTACCCAATATTCTCGATCAGGTATTTCTGTCCCAAAATGCTTCCTCATTTCCCATAACGTCCACCCCACCCCCCACTTTCCTCTTTTTCCTGCGATTTTCTGGGTTTATTTTGATTTCCCTTTTCTGGCTTTTTATCTTTTTTTTTTTGTTCATTATTTTTAAATATATATATATGTATTATTTTTGGTGGTGGGTGTTCTTGGTGTTAGTTCTGTACGAAGAAAGTGATGTGGACGAGGATTTGAGAACGAAGTTTCTGTGTCCGTTTTGCGCTTTGGACTTCGACATTGTCGGACTTTGTTGTCACATTGACGAGGATCACCCAGTTGAAGCCAAGGATTGGGTATTCAATTTCTTTAATTGGGTCTTTGTTGGTTATTTTCCTCTTTCAATAATTGCAGTTACATAGTCTGACAAGTTTCCGAATTCCTTGTTGCTTTGGTTTTGGTACTTTTTAAGTGAACTACTCTGTTCTTGACTTCTTTGACTAGTGTAAGTAAATGTGCTCGGTTCCTGGGAATTTGGAATACGTTTTGGTGGATTTCTTCGGGGATTCTGAGCTGGCTTTTGGAGATTTCCAGGAAATTAATTATGTTTTTTCTCTTAAGCATGGCACTAGAGAAGAGAATTTAGGATATTTACTGGATGTGTATTTGAGTGTCTGTTTTGTGTGGAAGGCAGAAGCTGGGATGTTTTTATGCTTGTTTCTTGGGATCTAGCCGCCTTTGATGCATGATATGGTCGTTTTACTTTCTATCTTTTTACTAGTAGTTCATCTGCACATTTCAGTATTGAATCTCAGGTTGCAATGCCTTGCGATGATGTCTAAATTTTCTGATTCAGGTTTGTCCAGTTTGTGGGAAAAGGGCAGGAATGGATATTGTAGGCCACATTACCATGCAACATGGGAGCTTCTTCAAGATATCCTTTTTCTTATTATTATTATTATTTTGGGCTTACATTTCATTTATTGCACTATGTGCATCCGCTTTATTGCTCTGGATTTTAGTAGTCTCCATAGTTTTTCTTGACTGGAAATTAAGTAGATCCAAAGAGGAGATTGCGCAAGGGGGGATCTAACTCGGCGTTTTCAATATTGAAAAAGGAATTGCGAGAAGGAAGCTGGCAATCCTTTCTTAAGGGATCTTCATTCTCTTCTTCCAATGCAGAGCCTGATCCACTGCTGTCCTCATTCATAGTCAATGCACCTTGTCCTGAGAATACACAAAGCATACAGCCCCTTTCATCTGTTGACGTATGCTTAATGAAGAGCAGCACAAATGGGAAGTTTCGAGAAAGGTATAAATAATGGCAACTTATGTTTCCATTTCCATTGCTCCATTTTCTTGCAGGCTTCATTATGTTTAGAGAGAAATGTCTAAATTTTTTGTTGAAGTTTTCTAGTAATCTGTTTCTATGACAGGACTGTCCAAAAGTCAATGTTATCGAAGAAAGACCTAGAAGAGAAGTCTCAGAGGTGTGAGTTTGTCCAGGGATTGTTGCTGTCTACAATCCTTGATAACAAATTATGAGTTTGGAAGAGAGAACCCCGGCCAGGAAGGGGGTCTGTACAAGTATTAACATTATATTAGGAATTTGAGGCAGAATAAAGATGTGTTTTATCTAATGTCGCAAGTGGTAAAATAATCTAATTTCTTGTGCTCCGGCTTATCGTAAGATGTTAGTGGAGGGGAATAAAAATGCTTATGCGCACACTTCGTCAGCGTTGTATATTGTGGGTACTTCACTTTTAGGAGTCCATGCCTCCTGACTCCTGTATGAGATTGTTTTCCAAGCACTTATAAAAAACATAAAATTAAAACCCAACATAATAAGTGTACACACCACATAAGTGGGCCAATGATTAATAGAAAAAAAAAAAAAAAAGATAAGAACGTACAAGCAAATGTTCTTATTCTATCTAGCTGCCACGTAAAAAGAGATGTTAGAAAAAAGAATAATCTGAACATAAAACGACAACAACATACGCGTATATAAAAGTCCGTCGTCTGTCATGACCACCAGCATACAACCTCATTTAGAAAGCAATGCCAGCTGTAGTCATAATGATACCACAACCAGAAGGCTTCTTCAAACACCCTGAGAATGCCATTATTCCAATAATAGCCAAAAACTAGAACTCCCTTGGTGGACCCTTATTTAGGAGGGAATTTTCGAGCCAATATAAGATTAGGCTGAGGAAAAAAGACAGACTTCTCCCTTACTACTTTAAAAAGAACTAATAAAATACATCGGCTTTGTATAGTGGGACTGAAGGTGCTGATTCTCTCCAATTACAAGGACCTAATGGATATAAAAAGGACTTAATATCACCTCCAGCTTGCATTGTGAGAAACGAAGAACCTAAAATCAGGATGATTCACTTGCAAAAGCCTAAGCCAGTTGTCTGCTGCTCGCATCAGTGAATTTACTTTCTGACATTCCAAAGCTCCATCAGAAATCCAAAACGGAAGTTTGAACTTATAAGAAGCAAACCCAAAAATGGGCAAAGGCAGCTTGAAGGACATGTCAGTATGTTGTACCTCCCGGGCACCAGAACCACAAGGGCACATTCCATCGTTGTTTTGGCCTGTTCCCAAAATAGAATGCAATCACATATATGCGCTACAATTGAATGCAGATATAAGAAGTTAACCTTAAGTATACATCTATATCTACATGCAAGGCAAGGCAAGGCAAGTCAATTACAGGCAAGCACATATTGGAGGGTGATGTGGGGCAGAGAGAGAGAGAGAGAGAGAGAGAGAGAGAGGTACTTTGGAATGGTGTCGAGAGAGAATGAAAGGTCAGAAAGCATGCATCCAGATTCTGTAATGTTGGACCCATTGGTATCCTGTATATTGGGTACCAAGCCACAGATATCCAACTTGAGGGCGATAGGTCACAGCTCCTGTATGTCTTCAGTTCTGGAAACTGCAATGCAAGAGCCGAGATCTGTAGAAATGTAATGAATGTTAGACATAGTAAAACTTTTCACTGAAGGGATCCATGAAAAAGGAAACAAGGAAGGAAGCTGAAAGGTACTTAAAGATAAAGAACTTGCCTTGTCAGCCAACGGCTGTCGAGTAAATGGTGAGGCATACTCCATGTATTCAAAGACAAGCTGACCTGGAGGGTTGGAAATTTCAAATTCATCATTCGATGAACACATCAAAGGTTTATTTCTCCTTTTAAGTCCATTCAAACACTGACATTTTGCATCTGCTCTATTCTGCAGGCCCTGAATCCCCAAAACACCATTGGTGGCACATCTTTCTGCTCCGCTATCACTGCTACCATCACTACTTGTCTCCCTAGATGAATCAGCATCACTCTCCTCGACAGGTCTTCTGTCAGAAGACAAAAGCAATGACAATTAATGCAGAAAGCACACTTCACACTCAGCAGAATATTCACAACTGTACAACATTTGATCACTAGAGGAAGCCGTCTCAAATTGTTATTTCCACCAAAGGTCAGATAAACTTGCCATGTTGCATAGACATGCAAATGAAATCCATCAAACTGGGAAATGAAATCGCCCAAATATAAGGAAACCAAATATAAAGGCTGCCAGCACTGGGCAACCAATCGTAATAGGTGAAATTTTATACTGTCATATGTCGGTCATACTTAAAGCATGTATGCCCTAGACCAGCAAGAGAAATTTCATTACGCTCACCTCTACATTTTCCTAATATGCCAGCCAACCACCTACAGTTAAGAAATGACCTTAAGACCAAACTATCAATGGGATAATGGTTTATAAAACTAAAGTTTGCTTGTAGACACAATTTCCCGAGTCTTTTAATAGTCATCATTTTTCCTACGTGCTCATGTCAGCAGATAGTCCGTGTTGTCTTCACATAATATATTTGAAGAAAATGATACCTGAAATTTTAGTCTGACTACATCATAAAAATAATGCCACACAAGCAGAACTATGCTCCAAAAGCATAATTATGCAAGCTTATATAGAACATAGGTAGGCATGTTTGACATTGTGATCCACTTCCTAAGATCTAAGGCATCCTATTGTGGAAGGATAATAACAATACTATTTTTGGATTCAAATAAACACATTTTATTTCTATTCTTTGTTTGAGGTAATTTCTATAGTATCAAGAGGCATGCAAAACAATTTACTTAAAATTAACTATTGGCATGTGTCTGCTCATTAAGAGCTGCAATGATTCTGAATTAGTCGTCAAGTTATCCAAATAAATTGACTCCAAAAACCCCAACTTATATATATATATATACAATTTTTAAATAAGAAAAGGTTGAAGTTATAAGAAAACCCACAACTAAAGAACTCCACAAAACAAGCATTTGTAACTACAGGCTTCATAAATTAAACGGCAAACAAGGATGCCTCTTAAATGAGCTGCTAGTTATAATGGAATGTTTACAATGTGGATAGGAAAGTGGATCTTCAGAAATTAAATAGAACTATTATACAACAGAAAAATACTTTTCTAGCTAAAATTACACGTTTACATCATGGGTGGAAAAGTTATCCACATTTACGATGTGCATGTTACAACATAAATAGAAAAGTTATACATGGCAGCATCATGTGCACATTTACAACACGAATTGAAATGTTCCACGTGTGTAAGTTTACAACATGGAAAGAAGTTATCCACATTTACAACATGCAGACGTCTACAACATCTATAAAAGTCATCCACATTTCCACATTTATGAAGTTTATCCATGCTGTAGCCATGCACACTTACAACATGGACAGAATGATTATCCACATTTACAACATGCACATTTATGTGATTATGGATAGAAAAGTTATCCACATAACATTGCTTGCAAATATGCATCAATCACATGAAGATGTATAAAATCAAAAAGAACAAGCACCATAGATCCGAACAAATACAATTCAACAATAAATATGACACAATCACAGAAACACAATGTCTGACCTTAACCTTGGTGAGGGTCTTGATGGGTCTATATACAGCTGAATGCCAGACAAGTAAGGGACATAGTACTGCATTACAGTTTCGCTCCCATCCAACAACAGAGGAACACCAGCTCCATAGGCACTCCACTCCCTGAAAGATTCCCAGAGATCTCCAAGCACAAAGAAAGGGTGACACTCTGGCTCGTTGGTTCTCCATCCCCTAACACTTGTCTACAGAACCAACAAATGGGACCATTATAAGACCACATTTGCCATTTGAAAAAGATAATTAACATGACGTGCTGGGAACTAATATCTTGAAAACTGGAAATTTTCGTGGGAGCAATCCTGATTGTTTAAATAATAAGAATTTGAAGCGAGTCAAGTTCCAAACCCTAATCTTTCCTTATTGAGGATATTGTCAATCTAAAGAACCCAAATTTAGGTTTTAAAATCCAAAATACACACAAGAAATCGCAGCAATTATAGTCTTCACATGACTAAAACGAAATAATTAGCAATAAAAGCCGAAGTTTAACAAAAACCAAAAACCCTAATGTTTCGTCGTCGATTGTTACCTTAGGCAAAAACTGAGCAGGAACGACGGGAATAGTGTACTCCAAGAACCGATCCAAATTCGTGGTACTGTCTTCGCGGCCTGCCCGACTCGAGACGGAACTGTTCGAAGATAGGGACACAGACGACGACAACGACGAGGAAGAACCGAATTGATCGGACTCCGCTCTTTTTTCCATCTCCACCGCCGTACATTTCTTCAAAACCGCCGTCTTAGACTGCTGTCGCTTCTGTTGTTGTTGTTGCTGCTGCTGCTGCTGCTGCTTTCTCATCGCCGGCGACACGTAGAAACGGTTCTCGCCTCTGGTTCGGGCCATCGAGAACCCTTCGGATCCTGACATTGCACAGAACTCCAGAAATTTCTAGGTCAAACAGGCAAAACGATGTCGTAACAAACGAGAGGTACAGGAAAGAGAGAGAAAGAGAGAGGGATTTGAAAAGGGAGGGTTTTCTCGGTCGCTGTGCAGTGTGGGTTTTGGCTTTTAGAGATCTGACCTATTACGATACTTTTATTAGGCACACCAAATAAATAAATAAAATATAAAAAACAGCCCCCGCCCCACCCCCCTTATCTCTTGCAATGCATACTTGTGTTGCGTGACGCGTCGTACCCATAGAGATCCACACTGTTATGATAAATATACCGTCCGGTAAAAACAGTTATTTACAATTTAACCATATATAAGTAATTTTTAATTATTTTTATAAGTATAATAATTAATATATTTATATAATATGAACTCACGGTCTGGTAAATGCCATGGCGTGACTACTAATAGGATTGAGTCCTTGTTCTTTTCACGTGTGAATGTGTGTGTGTGTGCCGCGCACGCGCGTGTGATGTAATAGGCTGAACAAAAAAGGGACGAGAAGACTCGAGCAAGTTCCTGTGGTGTGGCTTTTGGACGCCTAGTCCCCCTGTGCTACTTTGGATTTCGCCTTTTCTGGGTACGACAAATGTTTGTGATCTGCCTCTCTAACTGTCCACTATGCATGATTTTATTTATTTATTTATTTATAGGCTTAAAGTGCCATTAAAGTGTCATGTCTTGTTGTGTTAGTGCTAAAGGCCTTCACTTTCTTCTTTTCTTCTTTTCTTTTTTCTTTGTTATGATCACCTCTTTTTCTTTTTTATTGCCTTTTTTTTTTTTTACGGTTCCTATTTATGGCATTTCTATAGAGAAGGCTACCCAGCCAAATTTCATGCAGTAAGTTTTTCTACGTAGGCCCATCAGAAAAAGGAGGCCCAAATATTTTATAGTGGGGTTGTGTTGTGTTTTTCTGGGGCTATTATAGGCCCAATATTTTTAATAGGTCAGTCCAGGTTTCTACCTTCACGAAGAATATTGGGCCTTAAAAATGAAAGAGACCTGCCCGTCCGCCTTAAGCGCCAGCCCTTTTCTGTACCAAATAGTCTAATTAATATCCAAGATTCCAAACATTCAAAATTAACTTTTAATTTAATTTTTTGTAGTTTTTTCTTGCAGTCATGCTATGATACCGATTATATTTTAAGTAAAATAGTCTCATCATTATTAGAAAATGGAAATCATAACTTGTGACCATTGAACTAAACCTGGATGATCATTTAAATAAATGAAGAAATTAAAATAATAATAATAATAATAATAATAAACTCTTTTGAGAAATCTGCAATCTTGTTCTTGAATCAGCTTGCATTTAGAGACAGAAATAAACAATAGAATCAACATCATCCTCCCACTACTGAATGTATGATAGCCAATAAGTCAATAGTAATCAGTGCATGAGATAGTCAAACTATAGAATTTGATGTTAGCATCTAGGTCACATCGGTCTATAGAATGCGATGAGATTGTCAAACTTAAAATTAGCTCTTCGAATTTTCACAATTTAATGTTATGAATATTTTTATACCCAACTAAAAAGCACAAAACGTTGTCACAAAAGTATTCGTCAGTCTGCAATCTGCATGTTAACCTCCACCGTTGATCAAACCTATGGGAGATCACAGTGCGGGCCGAGGCTTGGTTCATTGTACATCTTCCTGGTAAAATGCATGTTAACTAGAAATGCGACTTGCACTAATCGACGCCGCAATCTGCACACAAGCTTTGATAAAATCGGTTTGACGGAAAAAGGGGAGGTGGGGGGGGGGGGACGGTAATTCCTATAGTATTAGTATTGGTTGATGATGACTCTCTTGAAAAAACCAGTTTCACTTTCTTGATGATGGCAAAGGGTTCAACAAAGCAGCAAGTCAAGTGTGGTTCCTACTTAAGAGAGAGACAGAACGAGATTGATAGAGAGAAAGAGTGAGAGAAAGTGATTTTAGATAGAGAAGAGACACAGAGGAAAAAACACAAGCAAATAAACGAGGCATGAGAGAAAAGGCAACTCTACTTTGTACACGAAGGGATAAGAATGCCTCTTTTTTATTTTTTTTTGCTTCGATTTACAGCTAACATGCATCATTCGTAACTTCTTCTTGTTTTTTTTTTTTTGGTTAGAAAATTGGTATTCGAAGTAATTACACCTAAACTTACTGTTGTAGATATAAATTAGCAGGTAAAAAACAAATATTAAAACAGTTAATGAAAAAACCATAATCGAAAAGTTGCCGAAAATTTTCGCGTTACCATTCAAAAGCAAAGAGGCACGTTGAAGTAGCATCATCCCCATGTAAATTGCCTTCAAGTCCTTTTTTATTGAACTAAAAACAAGCAGCGTCATTAAGGGGGAAAAAAAACGCTTGAGTTTATTTTTCAATTTACACTCTAATCTAAGTATTGCAATTTTTCGATGCACAAACTTTCAATCGACTTTGCTGTAAGGTTATTGGCGAGTAGCAGACGTCTGTCTTCTAATATTGGTATTCCGGCCACCTTCGGAACAACTGAAACTATCCTTTTCCAACTGGCGTGCGGCACATAAAGCCCAGTAGGTTTAAAATTCCAGACTTCGAATGTGCATCCTGGACTTATCTATGTAGCAGTTCATGATGTTCAGGACACCATGCGGAATCAATATGTGTTTGCAGCGATCATTTCCACGGGGAAAGCTTTAGGATCCATCTATAGACAACACCACTTCTCTTCTTATTTCCTCACACTCTACACCACCAATCTATACCTATTATTTCTTTATCAAACTCGTCCTATAGCCAGCCTGCCTCAACATGGGTGTGAGCAGTATTGAAGTGCAAGTTGCTTCTGTGATCACTCTGGCCAAGATGTTCGAGGCTTATATCCTTGATGTTGAGACACTACTCCCCAAGGCCATGCCACATATAATTCAGAGTGTTGTCACTGTGGAAGGAAATGGAGGGCCTGGCACCATCAGGCAATTTACTTTTGGTGAAGGTAAGTGACACTAGTTTGTTTGGCGTGATGACATGAGATGCTTGAAGTATTATTGAAACAAGAAGTTTACTGAAAACTGTTCAGGCAGCAAATTCAAGCAGGCGAAGGAAAGAATCGATTCAATAGACAAAGAGAATTTCACATGTTTCTCGACTATAATCGAAAGTGATGGGTTTGCAAGCCTGCTTGAGAAATCACAAAGGAGATGAAATTTGAGGCCTCCCCTATTGGAGACATTGAGATCCCGGAGGACAAAGCAAAGGATTAGGAAGAAGTGTCCAAGGGAAGTTTCAAGGCCGTAGAAGCCTATCTGTTGGCAAATCCTGATGCCTGAGTTGGCCTTTTTGGTGTTCTGTTTTCCGATCAGGCCAACCAGTGACTTCCAAAGGTCCTTATGGTTTCAGTTTTCCTCTCTTTCGTTTAACAAAGTGTGTCTCTGTCTCTCAATAACAGACTTGTGTTCCAAAAGAAGATGCCCCATGTACTTGTTTTTAATATATGATATACCTAATAATACTGTTCTTACGTTCAAAATACTGGGATTCGTTGTTTCCACTAGACGACTCATATATATACTATGCCTAAGTCAATGAGCTACAATCGGCATGAAGTGTCCCTCATGGTAATATGGGGCAAATCAATACCAGTGGATAGCAATATTATTCTTTACTTTTGCTCTTATCAAGACATCTGATGGCTGACAAACTAGAATTTAATAAGCCTGTCGTTGAAGACATAAATTGATTTTTAGACTGCACCAGGATATTATACTTTTTTGGCATCAAATCGAAAGTTGCAACTTACTAGGATGTGGTAAAAAAAGATGTTCAGATCAGGCAGGTGCTCGTCAAATTACATTGATTCTTCTTCATCTATTGAATGGTATATACGGTCTCCTATTTCCCCTTTCACACACAGGCTAGATGAACAATTAAGCTTTGTTAATCATTTGTTGTTGTTGCCTTCGACCAAAAAATACAAGACAATTTTCTTTCAAGAACTTTTAATGTCATTGCATTACTACAACAACAAACCAGTTGTATTGGTCTCCCATTGTATGAGAGCGTGTAGTCATCTAATTAAACGATTAATAATTTTTAAATTATGGTTAGGAGTTTTCCTGTAAATGGACTGGGATCTATAAGACAAGGAAAGAATATGAATATCGGACTAAGACTTGACGTTAATACCACGATATTTAAGTTGAAAAATATCAAAAGAAGTCGGAATAAAGATGAAAAACGAAGAAAATGAAGTTAATTGTTTAGAAGAGGGTTGTTTTAAGGGTTGCTAATACATGTAGCGTTTGCAGAGCCGTCCATGGACGGTTCCCATTGACCGACGAGAAGGATACAGGGCCAAGTTGACATGCTAGCCAAATACTTCTGACAAATAGTCGATGATACGTAAAGGTGTTAGTGCGGGTAGTAGAGCGGCATTTTTTGCTGGATGTACAAATGCCAGGACGCCTGTTGTAGTGACACGTGTCCCATTCGTTGGAGCCTTGCTCAATTATTGGAGAGGGTGATTCGGGTTGACTCTTTGAGAGGATCTCCCGACGACGGATTGTTCGAATTCCTGTGGGCCGGACCCTGGTATGGTGTCGGCCTGAAGTCGAAGTGCAACTAAAATGTGACAAATGTCCAGCTATTGCCTGGAGAGGAAGGGGCGCAAAGGAGCTTTTATGGACTTGGTTAATTCTTGCCACGAAGATCATCTGTGGACTATGGGAACACACTCAATTGGAGATGTGTCTGATCTTTCATTGTCGCGCATTGCAAACTCCATGCACAAAGACTACTCCTCGGATGATAACCAGACGAGGCTAAGATTGGCACCGCCAGCCCGTATATTCCCCTATTAAGAACTCTTTTAAGTGTTTAAACTTTAAAATTTGAGATTCCCATTTTGAATTTGATGGCGAAGTTGGGAGAAATTAATTAAATAGGAAGAAAATTATCTATTTTTATTGTGTAAATTACAATTTAATAATATGCTCATCTATCTCTTAACAGATAAAAAAGAAGCTGTCCAGCACTAGCTTCAGTGGTTATTTTCATAAATTTTCTCCCAGCTGCGATGGGCCTCCCAAAGTTTCCGTTCACATCACGAAGCTTTTTGCCAATGGAATATCTTCAAAAGTCTGTTAAAATTTGGCCTCTGACGGAAATTCTACAGCATCTGGTAGATCTACGAATAATACCTAATTGTTAGTCAGCAGTTACCAATTGGGAAACTACAAAGGTGTCACCTGATTTCCCATTCTTCAAAGCTAGAAGACATTTTTATTGAGACTGGAAAGCCTAATAAGAGACAGTTAGGCACCATTAACGTGTATAGGTAAACAACATCCGACCCACTGGCAACCCTAAGCACCAGTGACCAAATACAGGAATCAGCACCCCCATTCTCCATCAACTTTAGGGCAAAACTGAAAGGTTGTTGCTTGTTTGTGCCTTCCAATCCTTTACGATTATGCATACGTCATGTTATAATTTAGTAAAATCTCCTGTCTTGGTCACCTTTTCTTGAGACCGAAGGATTCCTTTATAGTGGAATCCACTTTGAGTTTCTTTTTTTTTTTTTTTTTTTTGACTGGTAGAGCCCATGATTGTGTTCAACTGCCCCGGCTTTCAATACTTTTCTATGGATATCCTGCAAAGTGCATACGGATCGCTCTATTGCATCAGATGGCCATCCATGCTAAAGAAAATTCCCTTGGCTCAGCATGCCTATGTTCCATACAAAATATCTTGCCTTTTCAGACCCACCAGCCTCTGCTTTTCCTTCTTGATGATGACTCTCTGATGAGGTTAATCAAAGAAGCAATATTATCTCACTTTTTCTTTTTCTCTCTCCTTCAGAGGAAAAGAGATTCGTTACATGTCCCATAACTTTCGCCTTTCATATATTCTCTTCTCGCATACAAATAAATGCCACCCGTTGATTCTTCATTCATACTCTTGACGATCCTACTCATTCAAATCACCATTGCACCATAGTGTGGAGGTGTACCTCCAGCCACACAACGCATCATATCCTTTTACAGCAATAAGCATTAATTGAGTACAGCAGCAATTAACATCCGGGCAATACATTACAGATTCTTTTCTAACTATGCTGTTTTCTCCTCAAATGCATAAACCTCGAGTCACCGAGATACATGTCCGGATGGACTGTAATGGATGTGTGCAAAAGATCAAAAAGGCTTTAAATGGAATCAACGGTAAGAAATTAGTGATTTGTTAGATTCCTTTCTCCTAGTTTCGCATTATCATGGTTATATCTGACGCATTATCACATTCTCAGGTATATACGATCTCTATATTGATGTTCCTCAACAAAAGTTGACCATAATTGGGTGGGCAGATCCAGAAAAAATAGTTAAAGCCTTAAGGAAAAGTAGGAAGATTGCCACCATAAGTTCACACACTGAATCAACGGAGCCTGCTCCTCAGCCACCAGAACAACCCGAAGGTGGGGCACCAGCAGCAGCAGCCCCTGACACATCTAATCCATCACCGGCTGAAGCACTATCACCAGCTGAAGCAACGGCACCACCAGCTGAAGCACTGCCATCAGCTGAAGCAACACCAGTAGAACCTCCAAAAGCTGATCCACCACCACCACCACCTGAGAATCAGCCACCGAAGGAGAAATCATCACCATCAAACATTGCTGTAGAAACCAATGCAAGCCAACAAACACCACCCCTTGGACCCAAAGATGTAGGAGAGGTTCATGTCGTGTACCGCCACCCACCTGACTATGGCTACAGATATAGCTATGGTCATGACTATGGTGCTCACTGGAATAGAAATTCAAATGGCCAAGGACTCCCAACAGAGGCACAACAGCCCATCTATATGACCCACAGCTACAACACATACCGGCCATCATCAAATGTCACCGGATACGAGTATATTCAGTCACCACCTCTGCAGGCACGTTACAATAGGATGGAACATTACACCGAGGATTACCATGAGAACAATTGCAATGGCAACATAACATCTATATTTAGTGATGAAAATCCAAATGCATGTAGGATAATGTAAAAGGTTAAAGGGTCTCTATGAGGGGCTCTTTCCTTTGCCTCCAGAAAAGAGAGCACATCAATGGAGAATAATAAGAGGTTAGAAAAATAACAGCATCTGGTGGCAATATTTTCTAATAAGCATGTGAAAAGGTTGAGTGATGAATGGGATTCTAAACTTGTAATTGTTGAAAGAATCAATACTGCATTCTACTTCCAAGTCGGCTAATACATACTACCTCTTACTGAAACTTTTGAAGAAGAATCCTATAGAGAAGTAATTATATTCTATAACTATGCTTCTCAGACTGTTCCTGAAAAACACTGCCTTGTATATGTCATACAGCATCCCATAACTTCAGCAGTCTACATATGGAAAATAGAAAGTTGTAATATTTATTCTTAAAATGCCTTTCCAGTTTCCAATATAAACTTTGCCAGAAAGTCAGGTCAGCTGCTCTACAATCTTTCTATGAATCAATATTCCTAGCCCTTTTGTACTCCTGTCTAATCATTTCCTAATATTTTAGAAACAGCTGAAGTGAGGACTAAAACCAGATGGTAACCAGTAAGTTGCAAATGATAGGACCTGAAAGTACACTAAGAATTTGTAGACATGTATCTCCTAGCTGTGTTCCTACATCCCATTACACTGACAAAAATACTGATGCCTAGACAATCCAGCCTTTCTAGCAAGACCTAAAGTCAAGAACTTAATATGTGATCGAGCAGTTCTAATCCGTAGAAAAATAATTTTGGAAAAGTAATAAAAATGGAAAACAAAAGCTCATGTGATTCCAACTGACCACCACAATTATTGATTTATTGTTAAAAACAGACCAGAGTAATACATGACCACAAGTAATCAGAAAGCTGCCATTTTAGAAGTAAACTATAGATAAGTGATAGACGTAAACCACATCTTCAACAATTCAATATTACATCAAGTTCGTCTGATAACAATTTGTAAGGACCACATGGATTTTCATTTTTCATTTCTCTCTTTTGTTTTTTTGCATCTCACCATTGAGCTGGTAAAACCTTATGTCCGAGATTAAACAAATCCCACGGTAGACTTGATAAAGTAACATCACTGGACCCTCCCTTGAGATACCACAATAAAGTTTCATGAAACTAGCAAAAACCAAGTTAGGCCTCTC
Organism: Kandelia obovata; assembly: GCA_021464305.1. Classification (NCBI taxonomy): domain Eukaryota; kingdom Viridiplantae; phylum Streptophyta; class Magnoliopsida; order Malpighiales; family Rhizophoraceae; genus Kandelia; species Kandelia obovata. Next base: position 3,105,366 of record CM038475.1, on the reverse strand, counting down.
TGTCGGCCCAAAGATGAGAAAGTCAATCAATTATCGAACTGTGGAACAGATGCCTTAACCATCAAATCCAACTAAATCAAGCATGTTCTATGCAGAGAGATGACAGCACGCAGCAATATCTCTGCATAAATTCAGGAATTGTTTTAGTTTTATGCAAATAAGCCCTTGTCAGTTAACAAATGAAAATTTAGAATGGGGACAAAGAAGAAAAGGCCTATCAAGCAATGAACCATGTATGCAAGCTTAGAAAGAGGTTGTTGCATTAACCAAAGATAAATTAACCTGAGAACAAAATTTACCTGTTAGGGTGATTGATTCTAGCTGTCACTATCACTGCTCAACTGGGATTCATAATCTTCATCCCCGAAAAGATGATCATCAACATCTTCATCATCTTCATTATCTTCCATTCGGTCATTATTATGGAATGGCGTGTGACTTTTATTCAGGGCAGCCTTGGAAATCTGGCAAGAGGATAATTACAATGCAACAAATATTAAAAAATGACATGAAAAATATTGAGCTGCATCACTATGATAGGTTGTGCACCTGTGTTGTCACAAGTTGCAAACGGCCTGATAGTTGCAATAAAGGTTGAGTAGCTACCTCTCTGGATTTGGTGATCTGGAAGACAAAAATTTGAGCCTCACAGCATAGGAATTATCATTACTTGCTGTGCCATCTACCACTTAAAATCCATTCCATTGCCAAAAATGAAATGCATTGCATTAGCGCTGTTCAATTTTAACTTACAACCTCTCACACAATGTTTTAAAAATCACATGTGATCTAGAAGTGAAGTTCTACTGATAGACATCTCATTGTCCGCCAGTTATGCAGTCCCTAGAATGCTCAGTAAGCACAAAGACAACAGGTGCCACCCCATACCCAAATATAGAAGCATGTAAAGAGCAATAGATTAATGCATGACACAATATTTAACCTTTAATAAGGAACTGAGCATCTGAGTCTCTGGTTTTTCACGAGCCATGAAACTATGGCCATAGTTGACCAATATAGAGTAGATCCACGGTAGAACATAATTTCCACTGTGTGACCTGTTGAGAAAAGGATAACTTTTTACTTTGAGCCATAAACAGTGTATGGATGTACACTATGTCTTGCAACATAGGAAATCTTCCACAAGAGTAAACAAGTATACTTCAACTGAAGCAAATATTTCAGTTTTAGGGATCAGACAATGACAACTCCATACATGGCTGAATCCCGAATCATTTAAATTAATAATTTTGTTTGATCAGTTAGTCTTAAGTTGACAAAAGAAAACCTAATAAAATAAGAGTTCTCTATGCCAAAAGGAATAAATGAGAAAGCAATGCATTATCTACAAACTCATATGTGAAAAGCAAACCTGGATTGCCATCTGACCACCAAGACTTCCAGTAACTTGTACGCATTGCTGGGTCCCATGGACAAAACAGCTGCCCTCATCTAGTTTGAAAAAAACAAAAAAAAAAAGACATGGGCATGATACAATGAAGCTCTAGCCTTTAAAATAAAAAGTACATGAACATTCAAAAGCACAGAAAACACTAAAAGTTAGAAACAAGGAGTGATGCCTTCAGTGAAGAACCAACCTTCTTTTGTGGAATGTAAGCCTCAAGGTTGATACCCATAAGTGTTGCAGAATCGAGTGTAGAGCTGAATGCATTATCATCCTTAGTAGTGATTATTTTTAAGTGTCTCAACTGTTCCTCCATGCATGTGGTTAATGTATCAACTTCTGTCGTTTCATCTGCCAAGACCAGCATGAGAGCAATTAGTCCATGAAGAGCCATCAAAGGAATAACTCTAAGCATGTCAAGAAGTTGAAGCATAACTTTATAATTGCAATTCACAAGAAAAGAAATTACTGCACATCAGTTTCATCAACCAGACAATAAAGCATTTTCCACAGGCTGCAGTGACCACAGAGACCATATGGAGGACACCCATAAAAAAGACATATTTGTATTTTAAGAACCCAATTAAATTTTGCATACATGTACTCTTGTGGAGAATAATGTTATTTATGACTTTTATAAGTGACAGCCAGCACTCTTACTGGAAATATCCATGTTGGCAATACAAAAGCATAGAGGTGTCGTTGAAGAAAGGTGCAAAAGAATGGATGCCAGAAGGCATTTCAAAAAAATTTATATATCTGGAGTTATTTATAAAAGGTGGCACAGGGTTAAAAAAACATGGCAGACTGCTCCTGTAATGAAGCACCTGAAAGGATTTCCAAAGTAAGTTCACAAAAGTTAATTAGATGTGCTCTAAAACTATGAAATAAAGCATAATATAAACTTCTAACCATAGATTACATAACAAAGTGGGGTCATAGGTCAATCCTTATCAAGCAAAGATAAATAAATAGATAAATTTTTTGGATAAACAGATAAAAAAATTATACAGGAGTGACTTCCTAATGTTTCTAGAAACTATTAACCACACCTGTGTCCTCTATGGGCTCTGCTTGACTACTGCTGTCAATCAAATCAGCCATCACCTCATCAGAGCTCCCTTTTTTCTCATGGAAATCAGAAACCCTTGGAAATGGAAGAACAGCATCTTCCACATTTGCACGGTCTAAAGCAGTAACTGCATCATTATAAGACAGATAATTGTCAGGGCATCTACCAAACCGTCAATTCAAATAGTTATATTATCAGTAGCCCGCAACAAAAGCAACTATCAATCTTTACCTCCATTTTGTGACTTCAACCCTTTCTTAGATTTGACAATTGCCTGATTCACTGGCAGAAGAACTCCATCATGGGAGCTATTCAACTTGATGTCTATCCCAGAATTCACTAGTATCTTCTGAAACAAAGGCTTTACAAGCATACCATAGGCAATAAACACATTTGCAGTCAAAGGTCTTACAATGTTCTGTAATTTTGCACCAAATATTGTAGGTAATGCACCCCTGTGATTTTTAGGAAATTCATCATATGACATGGAAACTTTTGTGGGCTTGGCATTACGTAATTCCTCAATATTCCGTCCATGCCAAGCATAACAAACACCAGCTTCTGAAATGGCCAATACACATATGCTCATGTCATCAACCCCATCATTTTGAAAACACCTACTATCCAAAAATACAGCAGGGTGCTCCATTGCAAGCACACAGCTTGCTGATTGTTTTTTGCCACCATCTGTTCTCCACAACACAATATATCTTTCACCAACAGCAGATGAGATAATATAATTCCCATCTTCACTAAAGTTCATAGAACGAACAGCTCCCTGTAAAGGAGAGAGACAATAACTGGAACAGATACTGGAAGAATAACAGAAATATAAAGACAATCTAATATCTAATCATACTGGGCATAGGTATGGAAAATAAAAGAAACATGAAAACACTCACAGGATGACCAGAAAATTTCTGGATCTTTCTGTAACCAGCACAATTTAAAATCTTCAATTGTGCAGCTGCTGTAGCTAATGTCTTTCCATCTGACACGAAGAAATGCCCAACCAAGTGACAGAATCAGAAAACAACAAAAGTCTCTTTTTTGTAAGTAACTTCAAACTTATTTGTTGTGAAGACAAAATTATAGATGCTCTGCCTGTAATTAACTTCTAAATCATGGCTCACCCTCCACAACTACATCATTCCAGATTCTATGCTTCCAAGATAACCAATCAGCCATAGCAAAAAGTAGTGAAATCCTGTTTGTTTTTCTACAAGACAACTTATAAAACAAGATCATTGGAGATGGTGAAAAGGACACATACCAGGAGATACAGAAATGCAAGATATTGCCTTTGAAGAAGCTCTAAACTTCTCCAACACATTTCCTGTTTGTGGATCAATTTTGCAAATAAATCCATCTGTACCAGCAGTGTAAATACATGACTCAGGCGTAGAAAATGAAATAGCACTAACACCCCTGCATATTAGCAAATGAAAATGATTGAGCATATAGTCACACAAAAATAGAACAATAAATGAGAGCTGCATGCGACAACGTATCTACACTTCAGCTAGAGGTTTGAACATACTAATGGGTAATACCAGAAAAGGAAAAATATCTATAATGCACATTGATTAGGAGGGAAGGGGTAATGACTTTTAAATGACCTCTCAATCAAAAACATGTTATGTACTTGTTTGATCTGACTTATAAAAGCAACGCAAGACAAAGGTTGGGTAGAGCCAAAAATAGCAGGCAAAGGAACTAAATTAAAGCTACTAATCCCATCACAATGCAGTTTTGCGTGCATGCATGCATTCTGAGGCCTTCATGCCCACAGAAGTAAACATGCCACAAGGTCTACTACAGAAAGCACTGAAATACAGGGAATTATAGAGAAAGAAATCACCTAAGTTTTCCACGGCACTGTAATGCAATAGAATAATGATAATGCAGTTGAAATCAATGTAAAGCTCTAATTGCATGGATGGTTAAACCAAAATGGGTAGTCCATTATAGGAGAGTCATGAAAGTACGAATGCCCGTCATGCAAACTGAAACCAAGTACATAGCGCCAGCTAACAAGTTTATAGTGTAATAACTTAGTGATGCTTTAAGATGAAAAAGGCATGATAGCATAACAATGCAGCAACAAACTCACCCAGGATGGCAATCACTGACAGACCATTTCAATTGACCAGCAGACATATCAAGTGCAAGTACATCCCCACTACCCGTTCCTAATACTAAAAATGAATTTCCCAGCTTCCTTTTCTTCTGCAATCATTCAAAGATTAGAAAGCACAATGTTACTTCAAAAAGCTAAAGGATATAAATCACACATTATGAGCCACAACAACAACATGAATCTTGTATTAATTACTATTAATCACAAACCTTTCCATCCAGAGATAGCCACTTCATGCAGGTATAATCAACGGAAAGGTGTCCCCTTTCAGGTTTGGGATAAAAATTTGCATCACTTGAAGTGATGTCTGCAAATTCAGTTTGCAACTGGCCTTTGACAGTATCCCAAACCTGAGAACAGAAAAACAGATTCATCATCTTCTAATTACAATTGAGCCAAAGCAAAGAAGATGACGAAAAAGGACAAGAATTTTTGACAAGCAATTGCATTGGTAAGATACCGTATTCTATACAATAGAAGAATTTCAAATACCTTTATTCTACCATCTCCTGCACTAATAGCAAAGTAGTCCAAGGAAGGACTAAATGCCGTTAAGAGATCCCTTATATTTGTGGAAACCATAAGCCTGAGAATTTCAGGAACAAAACAAGTCATCAAAATTTTTCCCACATTTTGCACGTATTAAAAACAATAAAGAAGCAATGCTCTAGCATCAAAAGTAAAATGAAATAAAACACAGACGTGCACACACGCAGAAAGAGGGAAAAAAATAAAAGGCCTAACTAACTGAGAAAGCAAAGAAAGCGCATTCAAGAATTAACCCATCACTTAAGTCATTCTTCTTATTCAGAGAAATTCGCCAAACATCCAAATGTGTACTTATCAAAGAGTAAAGATAAAACCCTTTTAAAACCCCTGCTCTGTGAGAGAGACAGAGAGAGGACATGGATTGTAATCCCACAAGAAGAGGATTGGAAGCTGTCTTACCTGAAACGACGTCGACGGGAAACAATCCCTTTGTTCAATAGTCCGTGTAAAGTAATTGGAGGCTTGTGGTGGCCGGAAGAGAGCGCGAAAGCAGGGGTGTGGTGGGGAGGTAGCGCTGCGTGGCCGCCTTTAGGGCTCTATTGTTTCTTCTTATAATTGGTTCCGTTTTTTCAAAATTTTCTTCCCTCTTTGTCCAATTCTAAGTGCTTGTCCTATAATCCATATAATTTGGGCTGGGCCTCTTCCTAACATATTAAAGACATTTGTTCTGTCCGGTTCTACTTTTCTGTGGGCCCCAAATGTGAGCTGAGTTTTTTCCTTTTAACGTACACCCGCTTGATCGGATCAACCGATTTTTTTTTTATTATTAAAAAATTTATTAGAGCAATGTCCAACTTATTTTACATGTCCAGATTACAACTAATTCGTTTCATGAAAAATAGGATAAAAGTTTCCAATTTTTTTTATTATATATAATCATGTTACCTTTTGTTTTGTCAATTAAATTTTTAAATTTTAATTTTATTTGAGTTATTTTAAAATTAAATTTTATTCTTTTAAACGTATTTAATTTAGATAATATTTTTTTAAAATAAGATGAATAAATTTTATTAAAATATAGACTCAAATATAACAAATAATAAAAATATACTTCCAATACCAATTGGAAGTATAGAAACATGCAATGTCAAGTTCTCAGAAAATTTTTTCATGACTCTAATTCGGATAATTCCAAATTGCCACACACAAGGTAGCAATGGGACTATCGGAGGTTACTCCCAATGTTACCATATATGCCATTAAATGTATTGTGCGTCACATCAATATGAACCACGTAAATATATATATATACAAAATTTTAGTCTTAAATTTTTAAAATTAAATTTTAAATTTTTATTTAAATATTATATTTTAAATTAATTATTTTTAAATAAAAACAATCAATTCTTTTATAATTTATATTTCATCAAAATAAATATATAATTTTTATTAAAAAATTAATTTGAAATAAAAATATAAAAAATAGAATATAATTATTAAAATTTAATACTAATTGTTTGTGAAACTTATGAATATATATATATATATATCAATCAACTCGAGTCCATATCTATTTATATATGAATCATTATGAGTCATTGGCATGGAACCGGAAAGAAATGGTTTGGTATCATTATAAGAGAAATACGGACACTTGTTCTCTTGACTTGTCTCCTTCCTAAACAAACAATAACGAGTCATTCATGTCCCGAGCATTGCAACGAGAGCCCATCAAGAGTGGTTGACAAGAGAGAAGGGAAGGGAGAAGAGAAAGACATAAAATTTTTCCAAAAGAAACAATATGATCTTTACCCTTTTTTTTTTCTTTCCTTCTCAAAATTTCTAAATATTAATTAATTAAATATATAATATTTTTAAAAATAATTTGAATTTAGAATTTAGCAAGTGTATCGATTCCAACTAACAAGCAAATTTGAAAAAAATGAAAAGGAAATTGGCACATATCAAAAAATTGTGAAACGTGTAGAATGAATTCTTAATTTCTATTTTTTTTTAAAAAAAATCATAGAAATTTAAAACCAATTTACAATTGATACCATAAAAATTGGCATCATATTAATTAATTATTCAAATTCACACCCTTTTACTCAAATCTATGTATTTTATGTAAGTAAATAATAAAAATCAAACATATTTTACTCAAATCAAACATAATTTAATTGATTTTTAAATTTGATAAAGGGATGTAACTTGCAAAAAGTTTTGTTGAGATGTAATCATTAAGAAAAATATTTTGTTTAAGTTATAGTCATCATCTTATACGTCATACACAGATTAACAATTGAAGTCCTGATTTAATATCATTTTTAAAGAATAGCCACTATTCAAGCATCAATAAATTCATATAGTCCTCCTTAAAAAAAAAAAATTAAAAAAAATAATAAAAAATTCATATAATCTCGTCCACACCCAAGGCACAAGCCTAAAAATAAAATAAAATAAAATAAAATAAAAAATAAAAAATTGTGCAACCGACCACACACTTTTCTTGTAGCTTAAAAAGGAATTAGTAAGCATGCAGCAATTGGAGCCCTGCCCAGCCTCGTGGCACACCACAAATCTCCCATCTTACAAAAAGCAAACCATCTAACATTGTCCGGAAATTGGACAGACTCACCTGTTCATTGTTTCCTAATATTGATTCCCATAATCTTTCATTTTTCTGACGTCCTTCTCTCTGTAAAAATTTTTTTAAGTGCGGAATTTGCGGACCCTTGAAATCCAGCAAATACCGTCTAATGATTTAGCAAAAAGGGAGAAAAATTGGGAAAGAAAAGTTAATTTTCTTAATCTTGTTCTCCAATGAAAATTATTGATTTTCCTTTCAATGTTCAACTTATCTATTGAGTTCTATTATACGTGCATGATTAAATACAAATTTATTATAACTGTCAATTGTAAAATTAAATACGACTGCATTATAATTAATAATTATTTATATTAATTTTTCATTATCATCAATATCAATTTTCTCCGTTCACTTTCCACCCTTTATGAAGTACGCCATTTTTAATTTTCTCTCTCATTATCCTCTCCTAAACACAATAGAGATGAAAATTTTTCTCCATTCTCTAATTTTCTTCCCTTCCATTTTTTCTCTCACTCCAACTTTGTTATTCAAAGTAAGGGTAACGAGAATTCACAATTTCACTTCCAAAAGCTTTTTGCTATGCAGCATTCGCCAATACTCTCATGCTGCAACATGTTATTGATTGTGCCTTGCAATGTGGCTGAAAATATATGCACTTTATGTTGAATCCTTTGCAATTGCAATGAAAAGAATTCCATCATTTCATCCAATACGTCAATCCATAATTGAACAATAGAGTCTTGACTTGACGTAGACATTGTACAGCACCAAATTGAAAATATAAATAACAGTGAAAATAAATATGCAAAGTCCTGTTTGTGGGTTTGTGCAATCACTACCAAAACTTTTCTTACACATGAATGAAGAAATGGAGCTGTACAAATAATCTGCAGATTTCACAATGCGAAAATGCCAAAAAACCAATAAACAGAGAAAACGAATGCTTTGGACAAGGCGTCTTATTGGAAAGAATCTGACCTATTTTTAGAGATGGTAAACTGTGGAAGAATCCATATTTTCCCCAGGAGAACTATAGTGTGCAGGAATGGTATCATAAGCTCGCAGATTTACCATAGTAATTTATGAGGGAGTAGCAAAACGAGGAAGAAGACGAGTAAGAGCTTTTGAGTTCAGGGCATGGCTCAGGTTCAACAAACTCTGAATGGCCTATCACATTTGAACAAACCCAGGAAGACAGGGATGCAGAGACGGACAAGGAGACATTAAATAGACAAATAGAGGTAAAGGGAGACTCCTCAATTCCTGTGAAGTTCCCAGCAAGGGTGATGTTTGTACCAATAATATTCTGCAAGGTGATATGGTCAAGCAGTGGAAGAGCATATGGATCATAATTGTCGTCTGGATGTGAACCACTATCACCAATAGCACCAAATGCCCTGCTGATGCTTTCTAATTCAACATCTGATATAATGATCTTTTTTATGTAGCCTCCTCTGCCCTTGGTTGTTCTAAACTCAATGCCACTAAATGACTTGTGCAGGTGAATCTGCTCCACTTGCACATCAGATATGCCACCAGACATCTCACTACCAAAGGCAATACAAGAACCAGAAGATGATTGAAGGTTGACCCTTCTAATGTGTACACCTGTGGTGTGTCTGCTGTAAGCAATTCCATATTCATCCCAACCACTCTTTAGCGCAATGGCATCATGGCCCATTTTAATGATGCTGTCCTCTATGCATACGTTGCTCGAAGAATCTGACATTTTACAAAACTGGATTAGTAATAAAGCTCTGTCAACGGTAACAAGAAAGAATTCACAATTCCAGAATGAAAAGGATGACAACTTTGTACGACAAATAAATTAGTGGGAGAATTGAAATTCAAAAGCTGTGAGGCAAACAGTAGAGTTCTTCTCTTTTAGTACAATAGCAAAAAGAGAACAAGGTTCAGCGTCTTGAAAACTGAATGGAGGATTCAGACACTACAGGCTTCTTTGGACGCTAAGACATCAAATCATGCATCAGGAGATATTGTTTGTATTTCTTATCTTATGAGACACAGAAACACATTTGCAGCGTATCATTAAAATTGTTTAAAGCCTTTTTACAGTTAGTTAATCAGTTTAAGAGAGAGGATTAAGTGAGAGAAATGGCTGCATCACAAAAGGGTGGTTGTGCTTCTTGACAATGTTGATGATTTGGACCAATCAAAAGAATTGGCTGCACAGCATGATTGGTTTGGCAGTGGAAGTATGAACTCGTCTTGATCAGCTATTGAGCAGATAAAATGCATTAGGGTCAAGGGACTTGATCGCGATGAAGCCCTACAAATGTTTCATCTAAAAGCCTTTAAGAATAGTTGTCCTGCAAAAGAGTGTGTAGAGCTTTCTAACCACTTTGTACATTATGGTTACAAGCTCCCTTTAGCTCTTGCTGTTACAGATTCCTTTTTGATTCAAAGAGCAAACATTAATCATGTATATCTCCTCATGTGAAATGGTAACAAAACAATTGAAATTTAATCTCTCCCATATAAAGCTCTTTATCATAGACAAAAGATGACAGCAAGAGGTCTCAATTTTGTTAGACTTAGGCCCTGTGCATACAAGATTATATGAAATGCAAAGTAGAAGTTCAACTGTGTGAAAGTCAAACTGCAAGCAGAATGATGTAAGAATAGGCATTGTCTAGAGAGGGTAATTGAATGGAAAACAATATGATCTAAGAAAATAAAATCAATTTCGTGAACCTGGTACAATCCCAACGGTAGAGGGGGATTCCAGAGGAGCAGAGACTGATATATTTTGAACAAGCACATTACTGCACAAGAGCCAATGACACAAAAAATTTAAGCTGCTCTGATTGTTGATGAACTAAGATCAAAGAATAGGTTAAAAATAATGAATGTTTGTTACCCAAATTACCTGCAATATACTGGATGTATGCTATAAGCAGGAGCATTCAGGAACGTAAGATTTGAAACTACTATACTGTCAGAATCTACAAATTCCACAAGATTGGGGCGGCTGTGGTTTAAGGAATGGGAGTTAAACCAATTCCACCAAATTGAGCCCTGTCCATCAATGGTTCCATTATCACCTAAAGGATTCAATCAACACAAGGTCATTCAAGAGGGAGACTTAAAAAATAAAAAAAAAGGCAGCAAAGAGGGAATTACATGTAAAACTTACCAGTTATCACCACATCAAGCAACATATATCCATTTATCAAACTTCTGTATCTTTTTCCCGGAAGATCAATCCCACGACCGTAGGAGGGTAACGGTTCAACAACATCCCAATGAGATGGATTCTAACAAGCATCCATAAAACATATGAGAATTCTTCATTGGGAAATTGACCACCTCTATTTATTGCATGAGGACCAAAACAGAACGGAAGGCAAAACACAAATAAGAGCCTGAAATAAGAGAGCAGCACAAAAGTGCACCTGAGATCCAAGTATGACAGCGCCTTTTTCCAAGAAGAGTGTGAGATGGCTAGTAAGATTAAAACTTCCTGTAAGCCATTTGCCTGGAGGCACATAAAGCTTTGCACCACCCTTGTCAGCAAAGGACTTGAGATAGAAGATGGCATTCTGGAAGGCAATGGTATTCAACGTTTTCCCATCTCCAACAGCACCAAACTCCAAGATGGACACACTGTGGGGTCTCGGGTTTAAACTCGGTGTGTAATCACACTTTCCGTTGCTCTCTTCTCCAATAACAAATCCAATAGCACTGCCCAATGCCAGCAGCTGGAGCAATGCTACCTAAAACAGCGAATAAGAAATTCCATGTTTTAGAATGCATCATGCAATTACAGATTCATTTTGCTGATGTACCAAAGAACAGTGACTAACCATGACTTCCATGACCAATGCATAAGACGAGACCAGTCAGACTCGATCCCCCTTTAGTGGATCCTTCGAATCTTTTACTATAGCGTTCACAAGACCAACAGAATGCAAACACAGAAGTAGATATAATAGCCACCTACTGTAAAAGTTGAAAATTGCTTTTGCCACTCCAGAAGTAGGGAAAGTAACCAGGTAACAAATCAAACACATGAAAAGTAAAAATGTCTCGAATCCAATAAAAGCAACACTGAACAAAAATAAGAGTAACATGGAAAAAGACTGACGGTATAAAAAACACACACACACACACACACACACAACTCTAAGACAGATTTGCCTAGGCAGATAGTAAGAAGATGAATAAGAACGTAATCACAACACCAAAATCCGGTTGAAACATCATTTTGATTTGCTTGGAAGGTGTGTGCAAAGAAAAACGGGAAGCATTAGATATATCTATAGAAGCAGCAAAAATGAACAGACTTTGGTAATAAACAGCTAGCGAAAGATTGAAGAATTTTAAAGCATATGTAGGCAAAATCAAACGTGTACTTCCAATAATGATAAGAAAATCAATCAGTAATAGCAATCAAAGACAAGCAATCAAGTAAATAAAAAGTTGTAGATTTGGCAAGAAGATAAAGAGATGAAACAAGAGGGGACTCCAAACTCCCAAAACCCAGATTTATTAAAAAAAGAAAAAAACGTACTTACTGGCATCTTCTTGGGGTCAAAGCCTCTGCAACAGCGACTGACTGCCTAAGAGAGACAAGAACTGACTCCAGCGCCAAAACAGCAACAGAGGAAACAAACTGCAACGCCCCCTCAAAAACAGTGAAGAAAGTTGAAAAGAAAGAGAAGAAGCAGAAGAGAGACGAGAGGAGGAAGAAGAAGAATCACCACAAGAACAGGTCAGCTGTCTGTAAGCATGTGTATTATGAGCATTAATTATATATAAATGACACAGAACGAGAGCTAGAGCTGGTGGTACATTATTGTTTTCGTACATTATTATTATTTATTTATTTTGTAATCTTTGCTTTTTATTTTTTCTATAAATAAAAGTGACCCCCTACAAAATTATATTTCTGGTCAGTAAGAAATGACAGCTTTCCCATGTTGACAGGATATTGAAAAAAAAAAAAAATCATAACATGGAAAGTAAGAGAGAAAGGGAATAAAGAGAGTAAACAACCCATATTTATAGCCACTGATTAGCAATTAACCTTTATTTCATAATTATTAATAACGTCTCTCGCCGACATTTTTTTTTTTTTTTTTGAAACGGCTCTCTATGAGATGTAAGAGAGGCCAGCTAAAATTTAGCCGTCATTAGAAGTCTTTCTATTTCCTTCCTTACATTTGTTAAGATCTAATTCAATTCTTGAGGAGTCTGTTAAAAGTAAAAACAAAAAGAAAAAAAAAGTTTAGGGTACTTGTTTTACCTATTGAATTTTTATAATAAATTTATTATTTTTCATTATATATTTTTTTTATTTCAGTTAAATTTTATTTAAATTATTTATTTTATTATATATATAATCAGTGAATTTATTTTTAAATTTTTATTTTAAGTGAATTAAATTAAAACTGTTTTGAATTTAGGGGGACAGTTATAACTTGGGGTTAAGGTGACATGAAATTATGATGAACTAAGTGCAGTTTGGTGACATGGCTGTCGATTTATTTTGACACGTAAGAGAGGACTTGTTTGGGTGATGGGCGAAGAGGGCTGCACGACGAATGGGAATAAAAAGGAGAGAGTTTCTGTTTTGGCGACAGAGAGAGAGAGAGAGAGAGAGAGAGAGAGAGAGAGCGGAGCATTGAAAGGCAGCATGTGGGTTGGCAGGGCAGGAGAGGGGAAATGGGGCCCACGTCAATCATGCCCAAGATGCTAGCCTGGCGTCAATCACTCGACAGAACATAGCAGGAACACTTACCCTCATGTATGTCCACAGTCCAGAGAGAGAGAGAGAGAGAGAGAGAGAGAGAGAGAGGGAAGAGGAGGAATGTTATACTTATGTTCATATGTGTGTAACTGATGCCGTTTGGTCCACTTAGACCAAAACTTTGTGCTTTCATTTTCTCAAAGTTTTTTCCTTTTTCTTTTGAGTTAGAACGAAACAATTCAATTGGTTTGGCTTTGTTGTTTGTGAGAAAAAGGGACTGAAATTCTTTTTGGTTTATGTCGACCAATTAAAACCATGTTTTCTTGAATGAGGGTGAAATTTTACTAAAATGGGTATAACATTTTAACACTTATTTTCTCATTTGATTCTTATATTTTTTAGGATAACAATGACTAAGGGAAAGTTTGGTGCGACTATTCTGGGATGAGTAATTCAATATGATTACATAAAAAACAATAGAAATATAGCTTAATTAATTTTTTTTATATTTAATTTTATTGATATATAAAATAATATAATTGGTCCCCTTTTTTTGTGTCACTATTGTATTACTAGTTTTTTTTTTTCATTTAAATAAATTTCAAGAATTTGATAAATTGCGGTATTTGGTAATAACAATCTTTTAGAGGGTGAGCTTATATTCTTCTCATTTCCGCATGAGTTAAGTCTCAAAAAAAAAAAAAAAAAAAAATCGTAGTTCAAGGTTTACAACGGACAACTAGTCCCTGTCAAGCCCCAAATTGAAATTCCAATTTTATTTATTTATTTTAAAAAAATTTGGCTCACTACAGAACTACCCTACCATTTGCTTAATACTAAGGATAGGGTGTCATTTGAATGGCAAGCAATTTGAACACAACAGCACCAAAAGTCACCATAGAAAGTGGGAACACAGAAAGCTGAAGAGTCCGTGGAAATGTTGCGGATTAGAACGATAATGTTGCATTTACACATGCTTGTTCATCAGTCGAGAAGTGTACGTCAAATGAAAGCTACACACGTATTCAATCTTAAGTTCTAGTCATTGAAAAACACAAATTTCCCCTGCCAATAAGTTCCTGGATTCCCTTATCCTCAAAAGCCAAAAAAAAGAAATAAAAAAAGTTTTGGGTTTTACCTTGTGCTCCAACTCATGAAATTGCCAACCGCAAAATTATTCCTTTGTAAAAATGCTTTCGGTGCAAATACAGAGCGATATATGCATGATTGACGCACAATGGAATGTAACGAGGTCGGGCCGAGCAAGAGAATTGTCATATATTTTTGCTTAGTTTGAGTCAATTTTTTGACAAAATTTTAATCAAGTCGTTAAAAAAGACATTTGATTAAAATAGAATAAGCTTCAAAAAAAAAAAAATCAAAAATCAAAAATCAAAACTTTGCCTAAGTAAGTATAAACTCAAATGAAATAGAAAATTCTAAGTACGAGACTCGATAAACAAAGCAAAAACTAATAAGATTATATTGACGAAATTTATAAAAATATTGGAATTGATCCGTGATTCGTCCCGTCTGTTAACGTCATGCTAACTCTATACACATTTGATGGGTTCAATAAGTGAGATAGAGTACATGTCTTGATTAAAAAAATAAGTCAGAGTACATCTTGTATTATGCAACTGATTATCTGTCCTTCTTCCACATTATGGTGCGTTGCAAGCATCAAATCAAAGTTGACGCACCCTTAAAAATTTCCCCTGTTGGAACCCATTGGCGCTTGCCCCAGCTAGGATTCCACGTACTCGTTAGGACCTGCAGGAAGTCACCCAGTGAACCAAAATTAATGAGGCCATGTGAGCATTCAGACCATTTTCCAGGGCCGTGTATGGAGTTGGAAACAGCGCCTAAGAATCGGAGTGGAAAATGTGAGGTGACGACTGAGAGAGACACTGCAAAGTGAGGGCGACTCTTACTTGTAAATATTTGGCATTTCAGTTGTAATGTTCATATAAAATGTTCAAAAAAGCATTCAATTTTGAGGTTTCAACTTTCAAATGTAGTTTTACAATTTGTATCATTAATTACAATTATACATAAAATATTAAGAATATAAAATTGATATTTATAATTATGCAAGACCAATCAAATTAACTATAAAATTGTGCCATTCCTCTTTTTCTAATCATCATACGTCATATGGAAAAAAGTCTCAATTTGACCTTAATGTTTGACTAGTTTCATTAGTTTGCTTTAAACTATATCACGTAGGTAGGGTGCCACGTTAACGAGAGGATGCTAACTCAGATGTCATATGTTTTTTTTTTTTTAAAAAAAATATTATATATTTATAAAAAAATTATTAAAAAATTTACAAATTCAAAAAAAAAAAAAAACAAATTGAAAAATTTTTAAAATAAATATTAAAAATAAAATCTGAAAATGAAAAATAAATCTAAAAAATGTTTTAAAAAATTGAAATCAGAAAATTTGAAAAAATAATAAAATAATTTCAAAGCCAGTTAAAATTTTCATATTTTTAAAAAAAATGTTTTCAGACTTTTTCAAGAAATTTTTTTTAGATTTTTTTAAAATTTTTATATTTTCTTTTTAATTTTCATAAATTTTCAAAAAATATTTCAAATTTTTAAATTTTTAAATTTAAAATAATTTAACTTTTAAATTTTTTAATAAGTGTCACATCATTATTTTCATGCTGTGATATTTGAATCAAAATTAATCAGGTAACATAATATATCAAGTGAAACATGTAATAATAAGTTAATTAAAAAATTTTAAAAAACGTTGGGGGGTTCATTTTAAAAAAATATTATAATTATAATTTTAAAAATAGTGAAAATTATAGCCTAATTGAGACTTTTTCGGCCTGACCATAGACTCACCCTCTACTTTAAAGTGGACCCTGGATTTGGTTTGTGATGTGAAGCAACTCCACTGGTTTGTCTAATTTGTCCATGGCTGTGAATGTGGCCCACCCCATAATGGTTCCGAACGAATATGTGGCTGGAGATTGGACACTTAAATCACTGTCGAGCAAATCTCATCAAATTGAATTTTACTAAGGAGACATTTAAAATTAAACAAATAATAAACTCAATTTTTAAATTGTTAATTACAATTAACTTTTAATTTCAACCTTTCATTATAAGTAACTTAAAATTCATCAAAAGACATATGAAACTCCAACCAATAATTTAGATCTTTTGTATCCAATTTCTACGTCTCATTTTTCTGATTCCGTAATATTTTCGAGTCTAAAAGTATTGTTCACATTTCAAAGTTCACTGCTGTAGCTCCTCAGGCCTATACAGCACAGGCTGATTTCAAGTCTGCAACAATGGCTGCTCATAAGATGCATGAGTATCCAATGCGCTCTATATATATATTGCAGGTCCAACAAAAGTGGAAACCCACTCTGGTGGCTAGCTAGCAGCATCCTATGTTGCGTCACACACACACACACACACACACACACACACACACATACATACATACATACATACATAGACGTGAAGTGTCGTGTCCGGTAATTGACCAAAACATTTCCATTCGTAAATAAAGAGACAGAGAAAGCGACTGGTGCATGCTTGTCTCCACCTATACACATGCATGCCTTCTTGCAGCCTAATTGGCTTTTGAGATGCGTCTGGGGTGGCAGCTGAGACACCTTCTCTCGTCGTTTTGGATTCTTTGAAGTCAGCAGCATTTCTAGCATTTATTAATAACTTCATGGGTTTGACTTATACATCTGTTTTCGTTTGAAAAACAATAAACAAAGAAAATCATGATTAGGGCCCAAATTGTTCTATTAATGAAGAAAAGGAGGACGTTTTACGTGGGGGGACATTGAGCCCTATTCAAGTAATCAAAGCCAAACATACAATTAGGGTTAGAAGACGTTTAAGTTCAACAAACAAAGAGACCGAATGACAATGTATTGCAAAACTCAAACAACAACAAAGATGTATGCACTTACGATGTTCCGAAGCTATTTTTCATTAATTCAAAGAGGAGAATAGCTCATCGACTACAATATATTGAAAACACAAACAATAACAAGCTCGTAGTCTAATAAAACCTCTTAATAGTAAAAGAAAACAAGTATTAACTTCCACGAACTAAGATATATTAGTTCAACATCTTTTGACTATTCTTTCCAGAGAAGCACTCGACGGCAAGTGCGACGAGAACGACAAAACTGAGGTTGAGTCTGACTCGCAAGCAAGAGAACCGAAAACCCAACAACTCAACATTTGTCTACCTAGAAGTTAAGGAAAAAAAAAAAAAAAACTACAAATCTTGCGAGAAAACGAAAGTGCAGGAAGATTAGACGAACTACCAAACTAGAAATGACAAAACTAAAACAAGACAGACTTTGATTGTGCTTGCCCCTGTGATTTTTATCAAAGAGCTATCTTGCTAGTTATAGTCATCAAGGTATGCTAACCGGCACTTGTCCTATTCCCATCAATAGTCGTCTCTACATGGCACTCTCCTATTTTTCAGAGTCATTACATGTACGGAACACACTTCTGGTTGTTCTTAGTGCCTTGCCCGACTGGTCCTGTGTGATACCAAACCATGTAGTAGTCCTTAACTCTCTGACACTGTCTTTTACAGTCAGTTATTCCTAGAGTTCACTTGTTAGTCTTAAAATCGACCATCCTTATTCTCCTCGACCCGAACTCTTTATGCTTTGGAGACCCATCTATTACAGGTCTCCCATACCAAATTTTGTAGTAACAACATTGGTCTAATTAAAAGTTCAAGGTGAGAAAAATTATAAACGTTATAAAATTACGTTAGATATTTATATCTTAGTGATGCGAAATTTTAATACATTTGAAATTACACTTTAACAAATTAAATTCTAACGAGCAGTCATGTGTTTGGATCGGAACTCCAAAACTAAACAAAGTTGTTTATGGGTGCCGAATTTGACACCCATTGTTGGATCTCTCATCCTTCGAAACATGCTGGACACATTTCTAGCATTATTGCTGCGACAACAGCTGAAAGCTTAGCTGCCATCGGGACCAACGTGCGCATACAGGAAGATCATGACGAGTTATACCTTGACTAAATGACTTTCCCATTTGGTGTGATGGCCACTCCAAAAAAATCCAACCTTGCAAATGGGGTTCTTGACCGTGCATTATTTCCTTAGACAGAGTGCACATATATATAGATCTTTGATTAAAGTGAATCGTACCCTACAAAAACAGAACGTCTGCTAACAAGTACAACAAGTCTACCTCCACATGTGGGCTGCTGTCGTTTCTGTTCTATTCAATGATTATTACTTCAGAGTTTCAAATACAACGAAGAGGCAACGATGATTAGGAGGACACCCTGAACGTGGAAAAAGGGGGGGCAGATTCGGGTGAAATTCAATTTGGTTCTTCACTTTAATTTGGCCGTATCTAAAATATCATGGGAGGACAACTGTTTGGCTATGCTTCTTCTTCTTTTTTATTTTTTTTAATCCTTTTTTTTTCATGAAGAAGTCTATTAAATTACAAATTACACAATAAAAATAAATAAATATTCTAATTTTCAAAAACCTCGTACTAAAAATAAGAATTTTAAAGGTAGAAATCTAAAATTTTTGAACTCTTTTTTTTGGGGGGGGGGGTTAAGAAAAAAACCAATTGGGTGGAGGAGATCAACACTTACCTTTTAGACAGGGCAATTACTCAAAATGGAACCAGTGAGGCTATGTGCTTGAGTTACATTTAGCAGGAAATTTTTTGTCCTAATGTAAATTGCCCAAGACTATGATTTGGACAGCCATCATTAGCGAATTTTGGTGGAGCATAAAAAAAGATGCTCGGCCTTCACTACTAGAAATTACGCAATGTTTCGGCTTTTAAGCTGGACTTGACACAGATTATTTTTACCCCATATAAATAAATCCTAAATTTTACATAATTAAGCATTATTTTCAAAAAAATAATAATAATTTACATTCATGATAATTTTATTCTTTTTTTTAATCGCAAATCTAGTACACTTACTAGAATCTCTAACAGAATGTATCAAATCTCGTGAAGATGGGCTCATGCAATAAAATAAAATAAAATGGGCCACTATGGGTCAGCCCAATTTATGCTAGGCCCCATAATTTCTCTTGTCTTTTACGATTGCAAACCCGAAACCCTCGAAAAACCCCAAAGCAAAGGTAACAAAGCAGAGAGAGAGAGAGAGAGAGAGAGAGAGAGAGCTGCGCTCCAATGGCGGCGAAGAAGCAAGAGAGCAACAGACCGAAGAAGAGAAAGTTAAAGATAGTTTCTGACAAGGCCGAACCAGATAGCTCGGTCTCGAAAAGGCCGAAGCTTGTTAACTCCAATCATTCGAACAAGCAAGCGAAGAAACCTTTCAAGCCCTTCAAGAAACAGCAAAAACCACATGAATCGAAGTCTGAAAAGTCAGAATCTCGTCAAGAGAACCGGGTGGCTCCTCTATCGAAGCGAGAGAACCGAATCCGCGCCAAGGTCCTTTGGCTTATTTATTTAGTGTTCAATTGAGAGTGAATCATCCTTGTCACGATAGGTTTCCGCTTGAAACAATGATTGGAACGTGCTTTTTGTTTCAGGAATTGGCAGAGGCTAGGAAGAAGAAAAGAAAGCGGCATTACAATCTGGAGCAAGTACGTACTTTGTACTCAATAAGCATATATAAAATGTTTGATGTTGAACTGGGTCGTGGATCATCACTTCATCAGCATTAGTTATTGTTTTTACACATTCATGTCATTCGATCGTGAAATAGGAGCTTGCATCTCTCTGGGAAAAGATGAGACAGCGTAATATTGCCAAAGAAGAAAGATCCAAGTATGTTGGCTAGCTGTTGTTTTTTTTTTTGTAGGCCCATCGTTGCATTTTAATAGGTTCAAGTTTTTTCTCTCTTTTTTCTGGGCTTTTTCCTCTAAAAAATTATCTCAAGGTTGATTACTGAGGCACTGCAAAAAATGAAGGGAAAGATTACAGAGATCGCTAGTTCCCATGTTTCTTCTCGTGTTTTGCAGGTAATCTTTTGCTTTCCTGTCTTTTTTGTTTTTTTTTCCCCAAAAATTGTCAAGTCACGAGTTTTCCAATCGTTCGTAATATTTCTCATTTTCTGTTTCTTCATTGCAGACCTGTGTCAAGTACTGTTCTCAAACTGAGAGGGATGCTGTATTTAGCGAACTTAGGCCACACTTTCTCACCTTGTCATGCAACACTTATGCAGTCCATCTGGTGAAGAAGATGCTAGATAATGGTATGTTTTGGTTGAATTATCAAGAGTGATGGAGGGTGAAATCTAAAGACTCCATTCCAATATGTTTATTATGTAAAAACTTATGTTCACATTTTGCGTGGTTGACTCTTTGGACTGTTTGCAGCTTCCAAAAAACAGCTGGCTGAGTTTGTTTCTGCCCTTCATGGGCATGTTGCTTCTCTTCTTCGACATATGGTTGGATCCGTCGGTATGTGCCACTCACCCTAGTCTTTGATACTGACGTCAGACCTTTTATTCTTTTTCTGTTATTTGACTTTATGAGGATGATTGGCTTTGGGTTCTTGCTTTATGAAGGGCATTCCTTTTTTTTTTTGTTTTGTTTATTTTGGCTTTTTATGTGGTGCACCGATAGATCTTGGGTTTTTTTTTTCCTTTTACTATCGCAGTATCACCAGTGATATTAGTAACTCAGCAGAATTAAACATTTTGACTATGAAGCTACTATATAAATTCTCACTCCTTACAGAATTGTGGACATTGGTTCTAATACTTTGCTTAATTCAATTCTCTCTGCAGTTGTTGAGCATGCATACCAACTAGGAAATGCGGCTCAAAAACAAGAACTTTTAATGGAGCTATATTCTACTGAGCTTCAGTTGTTTAAGGACCTTGCTTCACTGAAAGAGACCAGGTGAAAAAAAAAAAAGTTTTCTGTTTTGCATACTTGGCTGCTGCAGAGGGCCTGGGCTTGCTATAAAACACATTAATAAATTCAATAGGGATGATTGTTTTCTTCTCGCTTGTCAGCTATATCTCAGGTCTTGATTAAATTTCAGGTTGCTGGATGTGATTTCAAAGCTAGGCCTACAGAAATCTTCAGTCCAACGCCACATGACTTCTGTGATACAACCAATTCTGGAGAAAGGAATAGTTGACCACTCTATTATACACAGGCTGCTGATGGAGTATTTCAGCATAGCTGATAAGGTGGTTTTGGAATTTTATGTGCACTCTTGAAAATAATTTTAGAAAATTTTCCTACCTATGGCTTTAGCTTTGTAAATTTTCTTCTCTTTCTAAATAGGGTTTGTTTGTAGGCCACTGCAGCAGAAATAGTTCAACAATTATCAGGTCCGCTTCTTGTTCGAATGATCCATACAAGAGACGGATCTAGGATTGGCATGCTCTGTGTGAAACATGGGAGTGCCAAGGTTTGTTGCAATTATGCAGTTCACTTCTATAAGATAAAAAATTTATTTGTTTGTCCATACTGTGAGCCAAAT
Organism: Kandelia obovata; assembly: GCA_021464305.1. Taxonomy (NCBI): domain Eukaryota; kingdom Viridiplantae; phylum Streptophyta; class Magnoliopsida; order Malpighiales; family Rhizophoraceae; genus Kandelia; species Kandelia obovata. The sequence continues at coordinate 3,083,453 of CM038475.1, read as the reverse complement.
TTCTTTGGATTTCAATTGCATTTGTTTTTTCTTTTCCATGTTTAGGAGAGAAAAAAGATTGTCAAAGGGATGAAAGGTCACATAGCCAAGATAGCTCACGATCAGTATGGGAGTCTGGTAAATTTTTTGTTGTTTTTGTTTTTAAAACTTACATATAACTCAGTATATTGTATCTTCTGTGAATTAATGTTCTGTTTATAGTATATTTTCTTATGTGTGTGCTTTCAAGATTTTGTTTTGCTGTGAATATCTTATTTTAAGTACTAGCTTTACTGTGTGTGCCCAACACTTTTCAGGTACTTGCCTGCATTGTCTCAACTGTCGATGACACAAAGCTTTTAACAAAGGTGAGTTCATTTTATGATTCTTATCACAATTAGCTTTTATGAATGTTTGATTGGATATATCTGCCTAAATGGAGCTTCTGATCAAAATTTTCTGATAACAGATTATCATTTGTGAGCTTCAAACGGTCTTAAATGAGCTGCTTTTGGATAAGGTTCCTACTCCTTCTGCATCTTGTATGATATTCTAAGCTGTTGCTAAAATGTGGAATATCACCCACAGCATTTATGATTCCTTCAATTTTTTGTTGAAAATTTTTTTTCCAACTATTATGTAAAGTGTCTGCCAAACTGAACACAGCACCCATCCTCCTGGCCAAGAGTATATTAAGAAATTGGTTGCCTGGGACTCTTTGCATAGAATCTCACACCATCTTTTTGTTCATTTTTTTAAGAACATTTAGTGATCTAAGTAATCATATTGTTATCTGCTTTAGACCCTACTCTTCTGTATTGACCAGCTATCTCTGAGCAGTCTATTTTATTAATATGCAGAATGGAAGGCGTCCAATATTGCAGCTCCTTCATCCAAATTGTTCACGCTACTTCAGTCCTGATGATTTGGCTTCACTCAGTTTATCTATTCCTGCTTTTAGCGCCAAGGTGAGGTGAAAGTCATGGATCTTTCCAAACCTATCAGTGATGCAAATAGTTTGGATTTAATCTTTTCCAGTTGTTCTGGTGAGAAGAAAATATGCTGGAACTTACTTTATTATTGATCATTGTCAGGATAAGCCTGAAGCCAATTTTGAAACAAAGTCTTTGAAGGATGATGAACTCAGAGGCAAAGAAGGAAAGAGTGAGAAAGAACTTGCAATGTCTGAGGCCAATGAAAGCACAAATTCTGAGAATCTTGACTTGATTGAAGGTGTGCATCAGGGTGGAAAGAAAGATCCTTCTTTGAGAAGGCAAGAGTTGTTGGTTGACAGTGGCCTTGCTGAGGTGTCCTATGCTTTTGCAGACTTTCCTTTAATAGATTCCATTTCATTTTTATTCATCTGCTGTCTGAATGAGTGCATGCCTTAAAATGTCTAACGGGGATGTTGATTTATTTTACAGAGTCTCATTGACAGATGTACTGAGAATGCAGGACAGTTACTCAGATCAAATTTTGGCAAAGAAGCATTATATGAGGCAACTCATCTGGCTTATAATTTTACCTTAGTAAAATGAGTTGATATTCATCACTTTATGATCATTTATTTGGATGGTTTCTCCTCCCAAATTCACAAACCAACTTTTTTTGCTTCTTTTGAGATACATGGTGTTTGCAGTTGTAATTATCCAATATACCAATAAACTCATCTCCTTAGATTTGCCATGGTGATGAATGCAGGTTGCAACTGGGGGTTCCAATGGCATTCTCCTGCCAACTTTGTATGACAAGTTAAACACCTTATATGAAACTATTGCATCTCTTGCGGCAGAGTCTAAATCTGAAGAATCAGATGAGGAACATGTCCTTGAAAACTTCCACTCCAGTCGAACCATTAGAAAATTAGTCTTGAACAGCCCTACTTTCGCAACCACATTGTGGATGACAGCTCTGAAAGGAAAGTGTGGGCTATGGGCCCAGGGTCACAGGTGAGCCTACATAACCCGTGTATTTTCTTTGCCAAAGCATTGATACCGTATCTGATCTTAAACATTTGCAGTTCTAAGGTAATGCATGCATATTTGGAATCCTCTGATGCTGAGGTCTGTGAAGTGACAAAAACTGAGCTGGAGCCATTGATAGCTGGGGGCATTCTCAAAATGCCAGAAAGAAGCAACCAGAGCAATGAAGAAGGTTAAGTTGCTTCAGAGGGCAATATGACTCAGTCAACGGCACAGACAAGCATGACACCTGGTGGATTAAATGGCTAGATTACATTCCTGCAACCTTGGAAGCAAAACTGCTCATAAATTTGTCGTAATACCGAGGGAGCATAGACTACAGAGCACAATTGTGGGCTTTCAGCTAAATGAATGGTTACAAGTTACAATGGTCATGTTTTGCCTGTAACTCTTACATAAAGAAATCTGATAGATTGCAATAGCCACTTGGAGATTGTTATACCCTCCTCCTATTCTTTTCCAATCGAATGATCCGTGATTCTCTGACAGTAGTATTATTTTTCAGAGTTTCTTCTTTCAAGCTTGAATAAGTGTTCAGCTTCGATCCTTTCCTTTGTTCCCCCCCCCCCCATTTCTCCCTTTTTTTCAAATCGTTATGGAACAGATTTGGTCCTTGTTTGTTCTCTGATAATTGCATTCCACCGACGATATTTGGGATATCAGAATATGAAAAAGGAAAATATTTATATCTTTGACTATTAACTGTGCAAATTGGAGCAGAAAAAAGGACTCCATTTATTATTCAGGGTATATGGGATTCTGTTGCATTCATTACAGTAGTATTTCCATCTCTCCGAGTGGAAAGAATTCTCACTTTCCATGGTCCAACAGACATGAATAAGCCTGCAACTATGATTCCAACTTATTTGAGAATCCAAGAAAAAGAATGACCCAAGATTGGTAGAAAAGAACATGAAAACAAGTAGGCGTTCACTTTTGATGAAATCTGTAGTTTAATGTAAATCAATGCATTCATTCCTAACTCGTAGATGTTATTCCGTGAAACTAAGGTGTCTAAATTCAACTTCTGTCATTAAATTAAATGGTCTCGTGTCGTTCTTTTCTAGTTCTGTCCGATGGGGACAGCATGACTAATGCGCCTTGGATTTCACTTTGAAGTGCATTTGATTTTTCAGGTTTCTCTCTGAGGTCTAGAGCCTGTTAATTTATTATTATTATTATTATTTATTTATTTATTTATTTATTTTGGTTTTTTAAAGCGTTGTTCACCTTATTAAACAAATGACCGGTTATCATTTCTTTAACGCAGAGACTGAATTTCACCCATACTTGGCTTAAAGAACACGGGGCTAATAATCGAACAAAATGAACGATAAATAAGACAGATACTTGAGTTTTTGCATTCATTTTTTATTACCAACTGAAAACATGATTATCGACTAATCTGCCAACAGTTGTGTCAACATTCAGACTGACTCTTCTATAACTTCTATTCGATCCATCACACAACTTTCTGTAATAGCAGGATTCTGAGCACTAATTGAGTTAGGCATATCAAGCAATCACTGTGCATCTGGAAAAAGAGCACTACTACATGTTCGTTAGCCAACCTCTAAAACTAGCTTGAGGGCAATGTCAACTTTAGGGTGATTGTTCTTTTCTGGATGGAGTTGCACGGCTGCACAGGAAACAATCTGCCCCCAAACAGTGAATGAAAGCATATGAGTTTAATATATAATATATCCTTAAATTTTATCTAATATTTTAAATTTTTGAATTGAATAATTTTTTTAAAAAATTATCAAAATATAATAACTGAAAAGTCTTTATCTCAATAGATTTATGTGTAAAGAAATATATTAAAATTTAATATATAATTTATTTACAAGATTTATTCAATAATTACAAATTTTAAATTGAATAACTTATTAACAAATTTCAAAAGAAACAAGTCACCCCCACCACTTAAAATCATACGTTTAGTAATACTTCCTTACAACATCTATGGATGCACTTTCCTCCTCCTCCATAAAACCGCGATAAAGAAAAACATAATCAAATAAAAAAATACAAACCATAGAGGAGAAAACTTAACAAGCAAGGCCAAGGCCAAGAAAGATTAGCACGCACTGGGAGGAGACAATAACAGTCAATAATACTACGCTGCTTAACAAGGTTTCCACGAAAGTCTATGGGCACAGGCAATGGGGCTTGTGGACAAAGTGCAAATCTCCACTGCCAACTGGGATTTGAAATCTGATTCTTGTCCCATTTTGTTTTGTTTTTATATTGATAAGTGAAAGGAAATTGACAGAAATGAATCTTGGAGGACAATGAAAGACTTGTTTTCCTTTTGGTTGGTTTGAAAAGAAAATCACTTGGAAACCACCTGACACGGTTATTGGGTCCTCGGGTTTTCCTTAAATCACTTTTTTAGAAGTGTTTAATTTTACTATTATCTCGGTATAAAATTTTAAACTGAATTTAAGTTAATTAATTAATCGATTGCATTATAATATGTATGAATTTTACAATTTCTCCTAATTGTTACGCCTAAATATTTCGATAAAACCATTGCCACTTGAAAAAAAAAAACGTTCTTTTGAAGGAAAGAAGAAAACTTCTTCATAAAAAGTAAAAAACTTAAAAACAATATTTAGCGAATGACACTATAGAAATAATAATAAAAATCAATTGTATTTTATTTAATATTATAAATAAATAAAATTAAATAAAAAATTTATTATATTATTATACTATTATTATCACATTATTCTCTTTATATATATAAGTGATTATGATGTTACGTTAAAAATAATCTAGCAATGTCAAATGCGAATTCCTCCACCTTACGTCCTTTCTGCGAAAAGCCAAACTTTATTTGATTACGTTTGCCAAAAAATAAAAAATAAATAAAATAAAAAAGTAAATCACAATAAAATTAAGTGTTAATATTTACACAATAATAATAATACAAATCATAAATTAATTATATTTTATTTAATTTTATAAATAAATAAATATAAATATTAAAAAATAATATATTATTTTTTTTATATTAGTCTTTATTTATATATGTTATGTAGTAATAACAAATTCATTAGATGATGTAATGCAATATGACATGATGGAGGACAGGATTTGCAGTGCGAAGGCCTAAATTGCAAATCTATCTTTTCCTAGGTTGTATGTAGTGCTATGAATGTGTGCTTGTAATCCAAATTGATTTTTTTGTATGTTGCGTGCTTTAGACTTTCTTCTTTTTGGACTAATTCCCAAATTTCTAGATTCTTGCGTTCCTTTTCTCTTCCCTTTAAATCTGAAGAGTACGAAAAAAAATCATTTGCTTGCTTGTCTAGAACACGCTAGTGCTATAGCATATTCCCAACCTAGCCACGGAGACGTGCATGGAAGATATCTCGGAGGCTTGAGCTTAATCGAATCCGATTGGCTTGTCCTTTCCTCTAATGTTTTCTTTGGAGAGAAAAGAGCAGAACATTTGTGTCAGGCTCCAGGCAAATGCTGTTGTTGTCTCCACCGTCGGAACTTCCTCCTCGGTTCAGGATCTGCTCATTAAACACAAGGACGTCTAATGAAACTTACCCTATTTGCAGGCGATTGGACCGAAGATACGATGATTAAACATATAAAACCCTGTTCTAATCGGTTATTTAAGTGGGACCCGTCAGGCCCCAATACAGTATATTATCCGCAAAATTTCAGAACGGAAGAGAAGATGGGGACCAGAGCCAGCAGCGACGTTGGACTTTTTCCAATTATTTCAGGACGTCACAATCACAACACCCACTCGGACACAGCCATTGACGATCACATGCAGCAAATACTTGGGCATTTATCTCCCCCTTCGCGTTTGGGTTGGATCCAGGCAGTTCAGGGATGGTCTCTCCAACGCGGCATCAGATGGCACTGCCGGTGGGTCCCACATGCCCATTAATGTAATTGTCAATTGGAAATCCAATTTCGGATATAACCTTGATTCCTTCAACCTCTCCAAAAAAAGAAAGTAAAGCAATATTATTTTAAATTCTTTGCAATCACATCCTCCAAACAAAGATCCGAAGATATTGTGTTTATATATATATATATATATATATATATTTATTTATGAAAATAAAAAAATAAGGTAGTGTTTTGATTATAATATAAAGCGAGCAGAGGACTTTTCAGTAAATTGCCTAATGATGAGATCGTTCTTGCTTGCAAGCTTTGAATATAATTTCATCTTCTTCAACGTAGTTTCTATTACAGGTTTTCAGAGAACCATATAGTCTGTTGTCTTGCTCTTTAATTTCTCCGAAGCCAAGCCTCCTGGTTTAATGTAGTTTGCTAATTAATTATTAACTTTGTTTTCTTGATCAGTTTTCGGAATTCCAGATTAGATTCCTTGGGCGACGATTTACAGTCATTTCAGTTTTGTTTTCCATCCTTTGATTCTGTCGGACGTCGATCTCGGAGGTTAAATCATGGCGGCGGGGGCAATGGCGACCGCCGCAGGAGCGGCGGTGCTGTTGTACTACATGTTGACTCGGAGGCGTGCGGCTAAGGTCTGCGAAGGAGACGGAGATCAGGGCGGAGATTTGTCGAAGTCGAGATCGGGGAGGAGGAGGATCGCTCGGCGGCCGGCGCAAGCTCCGGCGACGTGGCTTGAGACCATAACTACGCTGTCGGAGACGCTGAGGTTCACTTACACGGAGACTTTAGGCAAATGGCCGATTGGCGATTTGGCTTTTGGCATCAATTACCTTATACGGAGGCAGGTGAATTTTCAAAAGCCTTTTTCCCCGGTTGAAGATGAGTCTAAAAGCTAATCATTTGTTTTTGCAAGGTGTTTTGTTTGTTCACGGAGAAGAAAAGCTTAATTAGCTTCGGTTGATCTTTTACTCAGTGTTGTCGTTTTGGTTTTTGGGTCAGGGTAATCTGCCAGTTGCTAGTGTGTACGCTGGTAGCAATTGTGTAGAGCTCAAAGGTCCTGAAATTGTTGCCGAGTTGAATAAGCTGCTGCGATTGTTGACCCTCTGCATGTTTTTCTCTAAAAAACCATTTCCAGTATTTTTAGAATCTGCTGGATATGGTCAGGAGGATGTTCTCCTTCACAAGCCCAAGGCTGGGGTATGTAATTATCTTTGAATGCGCATTACGTCACAAGTCATTCTCGTTTATTGCTTTCTTTGGTTGGGGTCTATAAAATCTCATTTCTGTAGCATCCGCATAAACTGGTCTCTTGGTTTGAGTAGGACTTATTCGTTGTTGTTCTTAGAGCTCTTTCTAATTCTAGGAAGCATTTTGCCATACAAGGGCATCAATTTACAAGGGACTATTGAAATGAAGGATCGACATTTAAGTTTGTGCTTATAGGAGTGGTTGGGAAGAGCAGTGATGAAGAAAAAACTGTACTGTAGCTGTCCTTGTCAGGTCATATTTGGAGATGGTCATGTGACTTACTCAGACCCTCATTGTTAAGAAAGTGACCAGTGATTGATTCTCAACTATATCATTAATGATCAACTTCTTCTACTAGTTTTCTTTTAGCTTTCATGGGTTGGGTGAGTTGTTATTGCATTAGAGCTCACATAGTGTGCCACGTTATTGAGTTTTGATTGGCAAATTGCTTTTCTTTATGGCACAACACTCTTTTGTAATCCACAAATCAGTTGAATTGATATTTGAATTCCTTTCTTAAAAACAATTGCAGCTTCTGAAGCCTGCTTTCACAATTATACATGATAAAAAATCAGAATATTTCCTTCTACTTATTCGTGGCACCCACAGCATCAAGGACACGCTTACAGCAGCAACTGGTGCAGTGGTCCCTTTCCACCATTCAGTCATACACGATGGTGGGATAAGCAATTTAGTTTTAGGGTATGCACACTGCGGAATGGTTGCTGCAGCTCGTTGGATTGCCAAGCTGAGTACTCCATGCCTACTTAAGGCTGTTGGTGACTTTCCAGACCACAAAGTTAAGGTAATTGCAATACATCTTCAGTGTGATATCATAATATGTGATACTTCCATCTCGTTGTATTGCTTCCCATCTAATATTGTTTCATCATTCCTGCGGAGTTGTAGGGCCTTACTCAGACCCTCATTAGCTTCTGCTTCTTCTTGAAATATATTTTGGGATTCACACCTTATCAATCAGTAATGTTGTCCTAATTGAAGACGAGAAATTTGTTCAGATTTCTGCTTCAGAATGTCCCCTGAAGCTACAAATGTTGTGTGAGGACTACATCCAACTTTGGAACTTTTTTCTGAGGACCTTTGCAGCTTGACCCATGCTGAGGCCCTCTTTTTTGCTAGGATTGAATTTTCATTGCAGTGAGGCTTTTGGGGGATCAGCCTATGTAGAATGTCATATTTCCATCCACATTCTCAACATGATCATATAAATTGTAGGAATTTGAGGCATGATTCGAAATCACATTCTACAATGTTTCCTGAAGTTGTTAACATTCTTTATGGGTTCTGTTTGGTTTTCAGATTGTTGGGCATTCACTTGGTGGTGGTACTGCAGCATTGTTAACATACATTCTTCGGGAGCAGAAGGAATTGTCTTCCAGTACCTGTGTCACATTTGCCCCAGGCATGCACTCTTTGTTCTTGACATGGAAGAATATATCTTTAGGCTTGCATCATGTGCTTTATCTCACTGCCTTAAACTGCCTTATTTGCAGCTGCTTGTATGACATGGGATTTAGCAGAATCAGGCAAGCACTTCATTACCACCATCATTAATGGATCTGATTTGGTTCCTACCTTTTCATCTGCTTCAATTGATGACCTTCGCTCTGAGGTGCTAACATATGCTAGACTGGAAACAGATGCTTATTATTTACTATCTATATCAGTTAATTTCTAAATTTGTTATTGTCCAGGTTACAGCATCATCTTGGTTGAATGATTTGTGGGACCAAGTAGAGCATACCAGAGTCCTTAATGTTGTTTATCGCTCTGCAACTGCGCTGGGATCTCGTCTACCTTCTATAGCTACTGCAAGAGCCAGGGTTGCTGGTGCGGGTGAACTTCTGCGCCCTGTCTCTAGCAGTACTCAGGTAACATCATATTTTCTGTGTGGTTCCAAGATACTTACAATGTGACATTGCCCATCATTCAGTGATTGCTTGGAGCTAGGAACAAAAAATTGAAACAGTTTGTTGTGATATTGCGCCTTCTTTCCAATTGTCCCCTAGTGTGTAGATTATGAAAGGGTTTCTGGCCCGTTTTAGGTGGTAATGAAGCGAGCACAAAATGTTGCCCAAGCTGCTGTCAGAACACGTTCATCCATAATATCATGGTCTTGCATGGGACCACGTCGTCGATCTGTGGTGTCACCTGCAAATTCTAAAGGAGAGGATTTTCCAGAAGCTTCTGTGTTGCACAAAAGTTCTGGAGATCTCATGAATGGTGTCCTTCCAGAAGACTCATCGGATGACAGAACAGAGTGCAAATCAAGTGGTGGATCAGGGCATGATGACACTGAAGAAGATGAGCCACTTATTTCTGATGACAGGGGTGTCACATCACCTGCCATGGAAGTTACTGAAGGGGAGTTGTGGCATGAACTGGAGAAAGAACTGCATAAGCAGGAGACCATAGTTAATATTCAGGCCCAGGAGGAAGAAGCTGCTGTGGCCAAAGAAATTACTGAAGAGGAGAATGTTTTGGCTAATGCAGCAGAAGCTAAGAATCCTCTTTCTCCAAGAGAGGTTGCAGAAAACCATCAGTTCTATCCACCTGGTAGGATCATGCACATTGTTTCTGTACCTTCAACTGATGCTGCCAATTTAGATCACGACGGGCAGGATACCGAACATGTTGGCATATACGAGTCTCCTAGAGAGCTGTACAGTAAGATCCGACTCTCCAGAACAATGATCAATGATCACTATATGCCTATGTACAAAAAGATGATGGAATTTTTAATTAGCGAACTTGAAAAACATGATGACAATGATTGTGGTTGTATAATACTAGAAGAATGAATAAGGAATGAAAGAATTGGGAACTAAGAGGTGCTGTCGTGACGAATTATGGTTTGCTCATAACTTGGGCTCCAATTTCATGATGCGTTTAACTGTTAGAGGCATCAATGGTGAAACTCATACATAAGTACGACTTAAAACTTTCTTGCCAAATTTTGTTAATTTTGGCCTTAAATATTTTGTCGCGGAAAGACATTTATTGATCGAGGAAGATGGGAGGATGAAATTCCAGTAAATTCGGAAATGAAAATTCAATTTTGATACAAGGGATTCTTATTAGAGTATGATTATGACTTAGGGGTTTATTTCATTATTAGGAAAGGCTTTAAAGGATAGGGTTTCATTGTCATGATCAGACACATTGTTAATGTGTATAAACTACGCAAAAATAAAAGAAGTCCATGACCAGTTTAAACCGTAATTATTTTGTGGGTCCTTTCGTTCTGTGGACCCTTTTTCGTATTATACTTATATGGTCATAAATACCATAGACACAAACGAAATTTATTATTAAAAGTTTTATACTATAATTCAAGCATTGCCAAAATATAATTTCTTTCCGGATTACTTGCATTCCCAAAGCTGAAGCTTGATTCCCTGAAAGACGTAAAAACCACCAATAGAGACTCCAGTGATACGATGATTATTTTTCTCTTGGAAAAGAAAGCAAAAGATGGATGAACAAAGGACTAGCTTAGTTAAGTTATTTTATGTGTTTCCTTTCCGCTATAGGTTAGTTTACTAGAGTTTTTCGACGGTACTCGTTTTTCAATCTTGTGTCTGGTTGGCATCAGGCCGCCAAACACATTCTTTTGTGAATAAGTGAACATCGGCAACATTACTACCCAGATGCTTTACGAAGTACATGAAGTTTATTTTATATTATTTTTTTCAAGCTTCAGAATACGGATATAAAGAGCAAATTCAGTTACGATAAAACAATTATTAAGATAAAATAAAATTATATGATTTATACTTTGAATCAATTACAAATTTGAATGTGTTTAATTTTTTTTTTTATTCCACCAATCCTCTTCAGGATATACGGCAAATCCAGATTGGCGTAACAGTTCACATGCGACTGTGTTCGAGTTTTAAATTGCCTATGCTCAATTTTCACCTTCCCAGCACCATTAAGCGCCCCTCAAATGCCCAAGCTTGGAGGCACATCCTTGCGTTACATCCATCAGCCAATAGAAAAGTCAAGTGCCATAACCAAAAGGTATATAATTGGCATAAATTTGTCACCCACCGTAACGGCTCTTGAGAGACTCTGGGGGCTCTTCTTGCATTATGCCTGCACCTGCAGTTTCTAGGTACTTGCGGATAGTTGTTTCACGGTCTGCCAGGAATGTCTGATCCAAAAAGTTGTCATAAGCTGCATCACCGAGGTTTCTCGCTGCCAACACGCTGCAGGGCAATTTATCACCTTTAATTTCGTACAGTAATTGAGATAACTAAAAGTACAACTGAAGAAAAGTGCCTTCAGCGAAACAAGATGTGTACAGTAATTGAGATAACAAAAAGGACAACCGAAGAAAATGCCTTCCGCAAAACAAGATGGATTAAGCTTCATTTGTATTAGAAGGATAAGCTCTCTGGCTTATTTGATAGAGGGAAGAGGAAAACCAAAAAGTCAGCTCCGGAATCCAATATCATTTGGGTACTGGGTACAAGAGGAATTCTGATGCTACAGATGCTATATGAATCTCCCACAGTTAACAAAAGGGTAATGCAAAAGTCATTCAATCAAGGTACTTTGCTTATAAGTAACAGTTTGGGTATTTTGATTCACATTCGCCCACGAAGAGGCTGATTTTTCAGGTCACAATCACAGGAAAGATTCACCCATTAAGATTTGTCGCTAATTTGCATCAGCTTCACTCCATCATTCATTCAGTAGCCATTTCTTGGCCAAGGTAGCCTAAATAATATAGAATTCAGTTCTTTCCTCACATGGTTGTTTGATATTTCCAGCTTAATGTCACGGAGTTAGCATTTGATCGTACTAACCTGTGCGACACTTAGTTATCTTATGCGTAGAGATGAAACACACTTGGGCAGCCCGTGACATTAAGCCCATTACCCCATGAGTCGTGCACTCCCGACCAGAAGCAAGACAATGCAATATCATTGTTGAGATAAGCTACACAGATAATTCTGAGCATGCAGCATCACTATTTCCAAAATACCACTTACCAGTGACGGAGATAAGCACGGCAAGGCAAGATATCATCTCGCCAGATCTTATCAATATTGTATCTTCCATAGTGCTCAAAATAGATCTCCTTACTTCCTGCAAAATTAGCTAACAGACATAGTATTCCCAGGTCTTTTGGAGTAACCATCAAAGAGTGCTTGGAAGATAGGATATGGAAAACTACAACACCACCTTAGCCAAACGAATGTATGAAGGAGACAGCTCGAAACATAAAAATCAAATTATTAATCATTCAACTGTTCTAGATACACTCAATGTTATTTGATAAAATCTTAATTTATATAAATTATAGCTCCTTTCAAACTCTTGAAAGCTCAAAGCCTCTGGAGTAAACCCCAAAACATTTTCCACATACCACCAGTATGCTCTAAGTCGGCCACAGACTCTCCTCAAAAATAGACAAAGAAGATTACCTTTGCATCTAATTTCAAAAAATTCCTCATCACTGTAACGAGCGCAAAGTACCTGCATCAATCCCCACCACCCCAAAAGCCAGCACTCAATCAAATCCCATCAAAAAAGAACACAAAAGAAATATACACAAATAATAGAATGTCATTATCCACATACGGCTGAACTACCAAATGGACTGCCATCAAGTGTCTCTGGCACGACCTGCAAGAGAAATAGAGAAAAGAAAAGGACAAAGTGTGGATTGAAAGTGATTATATAAAATCCACCACCACCAACAACAATAACTACAATAGCTAGTAAACTAGAAACTTACAGATAGAAATCGAAACTCGTGCTCCCTCTCAATAAAAGCAGGAATCTAACTCCATAAAAGCAATCAAATTCAGTATCAAAATCACACTTCTTTTCTCAACAAAAAAGAAGATTGAAGCAAATATCGAATCTCTATACTGCACCTCTGATTCTTTAATATCGAAAACCGTGACAATAAGAGTTTCGCCTTCAAAAGGCTCCACGCTCAAGCTTGAAATCTCCTGCAACGACATTTTTTATTTTTTTTTTCATTTAAGACAATTATCTATGTATACATAAAAATAAAAACACACGCTAAGATCCCTAGCAATTAAACCAGACTAGACCGTTGTACGCATGATCGGACAGAGAGACCTTAGTTTCAAACTTGGCGATTCCGCGCTCGAAGAAAATCGGTGCCACGTGAGCGAACACCCGCCGGAATCCGTTCAATCTTGCTACTCTGAAGTTTACCAAATCCGGAAATGTACTCCTCGCACTTCTCTCTGCTCCGTCGTCGTCGTCGTCATCATAACACACACGCACGTCAGCATTAGCAATTTATTTAATTAGAACAGATGATTATGAGAGGAAAGTGTACTTGCCAGAGAGGAGAGAGCCGAAGCCGCAGATGGAGATGAAGCCGGAGGGAGAGAGCAGGTTGTGGAAATCACATTGGTTGCGGAGCTCGGCGGTTGACAGTTGAGACATGATCGGAGAAGGTCGCTGGAGGCGGCCGCGGCCGAATTCGTAGGATGAGATGAGCGGGGAGATACGAGGCGGAGAGAAGGTGAACGGAGAGAGCTTTGGACGTACGCGTGAAGGAGGCAGGCAGAGGAATGGGAGCGGCAGTGCAAGAGAGGAGGCCATAACTAATTTCAGATTCTAGACTTAGACTAAGAAGAGAGTAAGTGGTATGATTGGAATTTGATTAACTGTTTTGGGGTATTTTGGTCAGCTAAATACCTGAATGGAAGGCTCCCACGTGAATTGAACGTGTCCTTGTATGCCTCAATAGAGATCATTATTCCCAAATTTTTCTTTGAAGACCCAAAATAACATATACATATATTCACACACACACACATTTATATATCCCAAATTCTTTCGATATATATTTTAGGGATACCTGAAAATTGAGAACATTCTCCTTCCAAACTAACAAAATGTTCTATGTTTGGTACTGTAGAGATTTTAGGTCAATAGCCGTGGCATGGATTACCTGAACTGTAGTAGTGTACAATAGATGCGTTTTGATAAATGCAGAGTCCTCAAAGGAAAGTGCATTAGGATGGACAGTCATTGCTAACAAAGTTTCAAAATTCCACGCTTTATAAATGAAATTTTACCGCACGAAGATTGCGTGGTAACAACTTTGGGAGTATATAATAAAAAAAAAAAACGACCAAGAAAATTTAAAGACAACAGCATAATTCAGCTATTGGCCTTCAACACTATACGGACGGTCTGAAGAGTCATTTCCCGGCTTTCTTTGCTCTCCTGCATAACGAGAGAATGTTAAAGCCACAGGCGTTACAAAAACCAAAAAGGTTAAGATACTACAATTCCACTATCTTACTCCATCTGTTGAGGTGCTGCTGCTGGCTGTGCCTTCTCTCCGGGTCCCTGTAATATCAAGAGACCAAAAATATAAAATATCTACGTAGTTAGATAACCAAATGCCAAGTTAATACCTAAATCAGTAGTTTCTTTAAAAAGTGTAACATGAGTAGAACATCCCTGCCCGCATAAGCTAAAGCCTGACCTCAACTAATAAGTCGTTGTGGTGATGATTGCAAGATAAAATCAAATGACTATGAGACAGTTTTGCCATCACCGTTACTCAAAAAATTATTTATTGGTAGAAGCTTCATCTCACCTGTGCCAAACGCTCCTCTCTTCTGGCCAGTTTTCTCTCCCTGCTTGCCTTGTTCTTTGCGCGTTTAGCCTCAAACTGATCAGACAAATTCTTTTCTCTTGCCTTTTCAGCCTTTGACTTGTGAATACTTTCCATTAGCACGCGTTTGTTCTTGAATACGTTACCTTTCACCTTCATGTACATGTCATGGTACATGTGCTTGTCAATTTTTTTGGCTTCCCTATACTTACGTAGCAGGCGCCTCAGGACACGCATTCTCCTCATCCAAAGGATCTTGGTTGGCAGCCTAGCCTCTCTGGTACCCTTGCGCTTACCTGAAAGGTTAATCAATACAGAGTATACTCTTCATCATGACCATTAATAAGTTTCCAAAACCTGGCTTGCTGGAGCTCAGCACACAAAACAATTAAGATTTGCAACCACTGACAAAAGACCCCACACCATACCGTATCCAGAATGGCGACCCTTTCTCTTAGCCTCCTTCATTCTGCGTGCACGAGAGCGTGAGTGAATCTTCGTAGGTTTCCTGATAATGAAGCCATCTTTCACCAGCTTCCTAATGTTTTGTCCTGCACCCAGAAGCAATAATAAATAACCACAAGGATTCATGGTATAGAGAAGCAACAATCATCAAACTAGTTCCAACAAGTTGGGTTGATACATATAAAAGAGAGACACATCTCAACCAGAACCACATCCACAGTGTCAACAGAGAAGCATGAATTTACAGTACACCTATTTCTACCTGTGATCCAATTGCTGCGGTATAAATAAACTCAACAATAATCAAACTTCTTCCAATAGCTTAGTTCGCCAGACAGAATAGAAAGCCATTCAAGTGAGACACATATCCATTACTTCAACGCAGCCGTTCAAAAATAAGGACATTCATTTTCCCACACCTCAGTTATTGCACTACCATTCCATTTCACGGGCAGCAAACTATCAAGTGTGAAAACTCATGGCGTTAAAGCACAAACAAAGCAAAATTACAGTTAAACAAGTTTCTATAATTCCATTTACATGCTATTTGAATAACAAACCCTTCTATATATATGTATACACACACATATGACTCAGTCAAATCATTCCCAATTACACGTACAGACTTATAATTTTAAGACTTTATGAATTTTCTTCCACTTATAACTACCAATGCACCCAAATTCACAAAGTAATTTTGGATCAAACCATAACCATCTACTCATTTCAAGTGTGTCTGGATCTTAAGCTCAAGCAGCTAAGATTCTCTATTTCCGGTGCAATGAGCTAGAAAACGAAAAAAAAAATTATATAAAAGAAAAAGAACAGGAAAATAGGAGGGTCAGGGAACGTACTGGAGTTAGCCATGGAGATTTCGTTGACCTCATTGGGGTCGAGCCAGACCTTGCCTTTCCCGCACTTGAGCACGCTAGCGGCAAGCCGCTTCTGTAGCTTCAGCGACACCATCTCTCTCTCGGTGCGACTACCGTGCGAGTGGCGGCCGAGCGGGTTTTTGCGAATGTGTACTGAGCTAGTGCCAAATGGGGCTAGCCTAGTTGGGGTAGGGTTTTGACTGGCTCAGCCTGTATGCTTTGGTTGGTCCATTTTAGGTGATTGGGTCGGATGGTGAACTCGAGTCTGGGTCACTTTCTCATTTCGCTGTTTTGGGCTTCCTTTTGTTTTGGTGTTGGACCATCAATGGACCAACAGCCCGCCTGCAATAACTGTTGGAGTACGGTTTGAAGTCTGACGTATTTTAATGTTTTCCTTTTTGTTTATTGGAATTGAACCATGTTACTATTTCATAGGATAATTTAGTAGGCAATTATCTATATATTTCATATTAGTACGAGAGTGAGTCCGACGGTGATTTCAACTTACAATTGTAATCATCGAACTATTCACAATACATTTTTTTTATTATCGAAAAAAAAAATACTGCTTAGTGGATAAACTTGTTAAGGTCACAAGCTCATTTTAGTTCACATTTAGGAGAAAATAACATTAGGAATCTTAAGGGTAAATTTTTATTAGAAATTATGTACAGAATGACATAATACATTGCACAATCTGCACTTTTCATGCTAAAACTTATATGAGTTTACGTGGGTGATATCTGACTAGAAAAATTAAAACTCATAAGTTCACTTACCAATAAGTTCCTAATAATAATTATTATTTTATATATATAAAAAAAAGACACTAAGTGTTACTTTATACAAAATGCAAACCAATCTAAATGATTTAGCTTAGCAAGATTTGTGTTATCGACAAATATGACTAATTCAAGTGCGGCAACAAAAGAAAAATCAATCAATAGCCAAGATTGTCTAAAATGGTTCAAAACAAAAAAAGGATTCCACTTCTTATGTAATATTACGGTAATATTCACCAATATGAGATTTTAATTTTTTTTTGCTAAGTCTGTTATAATGTATCAAAAATAATTCACGTCTAAGAAATTTGCGCAAATGCAACTTTTTTTTTTTTATGGAAAATCTTTTCGTTCAGAATTTGTATTCTTCAATGCCTGTGAGGCGGATGCAAACTCTTAGTTATTATATATTGAGTTACCCTGTGAGATCAACTTCAAAACCCGGATCAAGCACAATTGGCCTGTGAAAGAAGCTGCATGAGGATTAACAAAAACGAGTACATCACGAGAAAAGAGTAAGTGAAAGACGCTTGAATTAATCCAATATGTTCATTAATTTGAAAACTCAAAGAAGCGGATGAATTTAGTCTAAAAAAAATTGCATGTGGGTCCAATGATGGATCAGCCCGTATCTAATTGATGGCAAGTGTCCATTTCCAGGCCCTACTCCTAAGCACGAGGTCCTTGCAACAAATCACAGACAATCTTCGTGCCCAATTTGAGTGCCAATAATTGTGCCCACGGAATAAACCGAGACAGCTCACATGAAAAAAAATGTAATATGCCTTACCAATCCGGAAGAAAAGTCAATGTTGCCAAGTTCCTGATTCTCAAACCACACACAAAAAAATAAAAATAAAATAAAAAAAACACCCTTTCATTGAGCTGTAAGATAAAGTCATCGATATAAAAAGGCAGCAGTATGATGCTGACGTATTTGAACAAATATCAACACCTTAGTTGTCATATTTGAATAGTATTAACTACCTAAGAAATTCATTGCATTTCAAGATTCCATTTTCTGTTGTAGCTCCGCTCACGCCTTGACAAAAAATTAAACTTGCAGGCTATTCTTTCAACCTTATATTCTAGCAGTCAACGGTTCTCGCTTTCCTTCTCCGTGTTTAGGTGAAAAATTTCCTGACAAGTTTGGCCCGTAACGTAATAAATTTTCTCGTATCTGGTGGAACGTGTGTCGTAGGGAGCGAGGATGTCTACGGTAATCTCAGTCAATGATATAATTTTTACAGTTCAATTCTCTTTAGTCAAATCTTTAAATCACTACATTACTCTAACTAGTCAAACCTTGTTAAACGTTTCAAACTTGGCTTCTTGCGGTCCGTTTCCAACAGGAATTGACCTCCGCGTAATTATACCCTCCTTCTGACAAGGACGGCGAAATGTTGTGTTTTTTTTTTTTTTTGTTACAAGCCGGTGAGATGTTTATGAATTTCTTCTCCTTCAGGTTTCCGGGAATTGGGAAACAAGAAGCGGGGAATACCGAGTAATGCTTTCTGACTATACGCATCAAAAAATGGTTAGTTGATCGCCCCAAA
Source organism: Kandelia obovata (assembly GCA_021464305.1). Taxonomy (NCBI): domain Eukaryota; kingdom Viridiplantae; phylum Streptophyta; class Magnoliopsida; order Malpighiales; family Rhizophoraceae; genus Kandelia; species Kandelia obovata. Next base: position 3,065,030 of record CM038475.1, on the reverse strand, counting down.
GACATGAAGGTTAGCGTAGATCAACGGTTGAAATAGATTTTTGGTTAATTAGCGGAAGATATGTAGAGGTAGACAGACTGATCCCCAGAGTATCTTGTTCTTTTTCTTTGTTCAACTAATGCCTGCAAATCAAGGACTTTACCTTGATCGAATGATTGACATTTAGACCATGCTCATAAGCTTTTAATTTTTTCTTTATATAAAAAATTTAATTCACTTTTAAAAAGATTAAATTAATTTATTTTTATATGGAAAAAAATAAAAAAATTAATGTAAAATTTAATTAAAATAAAAAATAAATGTATAATTAAAAATAGTAAATTTTTTTATCTATTAAAATAAATATAATAAACATCTCATCTTTTGAGAATTTTTGAGCCAGACGTAAGAGAGTGCACATGAACCCAGCATAATTTAGCACATGCATGAACCGACATCAGAGAGCAAATGTGGTACATGCATGAACCCGACGCCGGAGAGCATAATTGGGGACAATAATGATCTCTGTTCTTGCAGGACCCGTTACGCCTTTGCCTCGATGGAGATAAGGTCCCCCCACCGAAAACAAAAAAAAAAAAAAAACAAAAAATTGGGATCTCGACCCAAACTAACTTCACTTTCTAGGCTTCTCTTCTCTCATATTTTCTGTGAATAATATTTTGTCTCAAGAAAAAGATAATTTTTATTATTTTTTAGTTTATATATCTATTTTTAACTTATTAATGTTAACAAAGAAAATGGAGACGAGGTCAGAAATGAGATTTTAAACCCCTCTTCATTGAAGATGAAGATGAAAATATGAATTAATTATAAAATAAAAACAAGAAATTAAGATGACATTTTTCATGTCTGCTCCGTTCCGTTGTCAAACTAAAGCATGTTGCAAGGTTTGAAATAGAGAAAGAACAGAATAAGATAAACGATGTAGTACATGCATGAACCGCATAGTACAATGTTTGAATAGAGACTTAAAGACCCCGACGACAAAGAAGTGACGCTTATTGCCTGTGGCTTACCACATGCCACTTCTTCGTGCACAGAGCTTCTAGTGGGGGAGAATGCAAGTCGAACACGAGATGCACAAATAATAAATAAATAAATTTTTATTTTTTAAAATTTATTTTAAATCAAATATTTTTAATTAAAAAAAGCTATCAATTAATAATTTTTTTAATTATATATATAATTTATTACATTTTTAATTATTTTTTATCTAAAAAATTTAACAAATTTAAAATATATAAAATTTAATTAAAAATATTTTAAAAAATTTTAAAATTTAATTTAAAAAATTTATTTCTAATTTTTTATATTTCTCCTTTGAAAACCTATGTTCTCATTTGTGATTCTACAATTATATATATATATATAAACAATAATAATAATAATATAATATATAAACCTAATTATGTCTAACACGGTTTGAATTCAATGCTCCGGAAAACATATTGGGCAGGTTATAACACTGAAAACATGTAGATTGACATTAATTAAACAAAGCAAAACGTTTATAATCAAAGGAGTACAAAACTTATACATAAAGCATTAAATAATAAAGGATGCACAGTACCCATTTAGAAAAACATGGAAACAGTAAGAAACACAAATATAGGCGCGCTAGATTGGTTTATTGTTGCTTAGAGTTGTATTCTTATGTATTCAATTAAGAAGCAAGCTGGCTCTGCTGCTGACGGCCGAGGTCGTCCAGCATCCAGAGGTCCATCAGGTCGCACACGCCGCCTCCACTCGGCTGAGCCGCCATTTGCTCATGCTCCAAGCCTAAAAATGACTCCAAGCTTGAAATTTGATCCTTCAGCTCGTACTCGCCGTAAACAGTATAGGGTGACAAGGTGGGTGTGAAGCTTGTCGGAGCCATCTCCACAGCAGCTGATACGCAGCGCCTCTTAGTTGGTGGTGGCGCCGCCAGCTCTGCAGCCCGAATTTTTGGCGGTGTTCGCGGGGGAGGAAAGTTGAGCTTGGCCTTGTCGCCACGGATGCGCCTAGCAGCCTCGTCGTAGGCACGAGCAGCTTCCTCGGCCGTGTTGTAAGTGCCAAGCCAGACCCGGACGCCTTTGTACGGGTCTCTGATCTCAGCCGCCCATTTGCCCCACGGCCTTTGTCTTATTCCTCTGTACACGTTCTTTCGAGTCCTCTGAGGCTTCTTTCCTTCCTTCTCTGTGGCAGGTCTCTGCTTCTCCGCCTTCCCACTCTTAGCTGCAATCAAATAAAAGAATCAAACATACATAGATAGATGTGTACACATCTTGTCAAATAACACACTCACAACAAAAATCAATAGAGATCAAATAATCCATAACTTAGATCTTTAAAGGTGACACCTTTTTTAGTGTTATCGACATATTTTAAGTTAAAAGGAAATGCTATTTGGGCTGCCGATGGAAATTAATAAAATGGGAAATTTTAGAATGCAGAATCGTTGAGAAGAGGGCACTTGCTTTTTCAAAAAGTTGGAGAATTTACAGCCACACAGACCACAACCAACCCAGAAATGCATGTGAGGAAATACCCACTAGTGCCCACAAAGATAAGAATTAATTTCTTGAAAAAAATAGAGTAAAATAAAAGAAAATGTTACCTCCTTGGCTGAGTTGATCGGGACTTTGATCAGGAGGAAACTTGAGATCAGAATGGTTTGTGGACAGGACGTCTTTACCAGTAGCAATGGGGTAGTCGAAGCCCAGAAGATCAGAGACGGTGTCAAGTTCAGCCCAGAGATTCTCTGCCGTCAATTTCCTCTGCAGAGGCCAGCTACCGGAAATTATTGCACCTCCACACATTTTTTACTGCTCTTCCAGAAACACAGAAAGAGAGAGAGAGAGAGATGTAGACAGAGAGAGGGTAAAAATAAAAGAAGAAGGCAGATAAAGGCTTCTATATTCGATGTCCACTTCTTATAGATAGACGGTTACAATAAAACGGCCCGTATGCAGACAAGCAATCGCAAAACACATTGGAGGGTCAGGTGTGTTTCCTTTTGGGCAAACGATCGGATGGTGGAGACTGAATCATTTTGGGAAAGCCCGGAGAGATCAGGGTGAAAGACGTGGGGTCGACAGATTTTGAAGCTTCACGATGAACCGCACGATTACAAGGCGGGGACCACATCGGGATCGGATCTCGTGACTTCAAAGGTAATGACGTGGCTGTCTTTTAATTTGGGCAGCAAACTTATGAGCGTTTTGGCTAACGTAATCCAAAAGGATGAAATTGCAATCCAAGCCAAAAGGTGTCATTATAACTTTCTTTTCTTCTATTAATGGAAGGGACTATTAAATAAATAAAATAATACCAACTTTCGATTTTGGGATATTTAGTTTGATAATAGCTCGGTGCGTTGATCCTGTAGGACCAATTTCAACGGTGGTTAGGGGACGATTTAGGCTTAAAATAATAGCACTATACTCAACTTGAAGCCCCAATATATTATATATATATTGGAGAATCATTCCATAGAAAATAAAAAATAAAAGTCAAAGGAGATCAAAACGAGGTAAACAGTAAATCCGATCTCTTAAAAAAAAAGTATATATATATATATATATTTGAAAAATTCAAACTTTCCACTTAAAAATACCAAATGTACAATAAAATAATATTTATTTATTATTTTTATTGTATATTAAAAATATTTTAGTGAGAAATCTAAAAAAATTGTTTTTAAAAAATGTAAGCCCCACGTATCGCGTCTACTTTCTGTTTCGTTTTCATCTGTCATCTATCTTTTTTCTTTTGTTTTATTATTTCCCAGTAATAAAAAACAATTAAAGTTTGAAAAGTGGGAAGGTTTCAGCTTGATGGAATATACAAACATACCGAACAAATTAGAAAATATTTTCTAATTCTATGTAATTCAAATCATGAAGCCCTAACGATTTTTTTTTTTTTTTTTGTGGTTCATTGTCGATTTTTTGTTTTGTTTTTATCACATATCGAGAATCATCTCAGGAAAAGTTCATTAAGTTAAAAAAGAAAACCAAAAGAGAAAGAAGCACAATGTACCAGAAGTAATACAAGAGAATGAAATCATGATTGTTCCTGACTAACAAAATGGGGCGTATCTAACTTTCAAGCAATTATTGTTGTCAATGTGGACAAAGAATTATCTTTTTGTCGTAAGCCTTGGCAATTGGGCTATCCAGAAGCTCAGTCCCTTGAACATAGGCTTGGGCATGTAATTGGTCTTAAAGACTATTTTCCAAGTACTACTAGCTAGCTAGAGAACCACAAATTAAGAAGGGATGCTATTATCCTTGGAGATAATAATTGGGCATTTTTTAAATGATAAAAAATTGCATCAAAAATAAAAGGCAAGCTCGAAGCAGGGTTCTAGGAAACAGCTGAAGGAGTATAGCTTTCCGTTTCTGCCTCCCAACTTCTCGAATGGCCTGAGGTGGGCCTAGTTCTTCGCGTAAGCCATCTTGACCTATAAGCGCAAGGAATCATCTGTTTGTCAATCTAAATCACCATTCAAAAACTTCTTTGGATGACATCAATTTGAAGCGTCTCAAGAGATAGCCGACATAATTTATTATCATTGTTATTGATTATACGCGTTTTAGTCTTATGCACCTACATTCTATTATTATCATTATTGATTACATATTTTGTTTTTTTTCCATTATACGTTTTGTCTGTCTGTCTTTCAACATACAATCAAACTTGATAATAAAGTTACAAATTTACAATTAAGAATCATGCAATACCCAACTACAGTCGGCATTAATCTGATGCAAAGCAGATCTCACTGAAGCAATCATTCACATCTCTCCCGTCTAAAACGTGGGGTGCGCCTGTACAGCCCTGCCACCCTGCCATGTATAACCATAAGACTGCGCGCGCTGCCCATCACTGCATCGAAAAGGAGTATTCTCCGAGTAAATTTGATTCACAGAGTATTGAAGTAATGGTGCTACTTCCAAATGAAATTAGGACAGAATTTGGATAAGATCATATAAAACCTTCTCCTCTTATTTCTGGCCAAATCAAACAGTTCTATCAATTACGTTTATAACAACTAAAAATAAACCAGATTCAGTATAAATTACCCATGTTATAATTCATATCTTAACCCTCGCTTGCAGCCGGACAAGTACCAATTCCTTATTATACCTGCAAACTCTACAAAAGTGCGCAGGCAGCCAAGCACCAGTCTCCCAATTGTCCCGTATCAATTTGGCTTTCCGGACCCTTAATCCCCGATCACCCATTTCCTTCAAGTTTCCTCGCAAATATTTTGATCATACTCTAAAAGAGTGAGTGCAAGAATGAGGTATCCATCTAGTACGTATCTAGACACAAATGAATACCTGCACGATCATTTGGATTGGTGGATGATAACTTCACAATACCATCATTGAATCCACTATCACTACACAGGTCTTCAAATCCCACGACTGGGGCACGTTTGTATGTCTGGTGCATGGGATCATTTTCGTTTTGTTAGCCTCTCCACTCTCCACTAACATCCGCAACTTGTACATACAAGAAGGAATTTGGAGGTCGCTGAATAAAGCCTTAAAAGCCCTGAAAAGGACCTACTCCATTCCATCTACATCAGTTGGGACTTTCAATCCTCCTAGCATCAAACATCATAACTGTATAATGGGGATTGATCCATACAACTTTTTAGGGCTATGTTGTTTGCCCGTTGCTGCCAAGATGAGGGCACGATTATCCAACAGCTATTAACTTTTATAATAAGCCATAGCCATGCAATGGCAGCTGACATCAGCTGGGAAAATAATTTGACCTGAATGACATGGATAAAAACAAGGAGGGAAACACTCTCACAAACCATCCAGAGTATATCAACGGTGAAGATCCCAAGTAATGTCCTTAATCCACAATGTGAAGTGCACTTGGAACACCTACAGGGCATCTGTGTAATGTAATATTCAACAGGCAAATGGAAGGCAGAACTGATCACATACATCTTATACTTTTCCCAAAGAAAAATGTAAACTGCAATTTAATTGCAAAATTCAATGCAAGCTTTTTTCAAGCATCACATACAGATCCTTCCAGTGACAATTGAGAAGAAAGAAACTCAACATATCATGCATGCAAGAAGCAATAATCAATTGAAGTACAATTACAAAATTCCCCACAGCTTTTGTGAGAGGGGGGAAGGTATGAAGTGCTACAAACACACTTGAAGAAACTAAGGTACAAATATAACATTTTGGAACCTCTCTAGCTAGCCATTTGAGTCAACCGGTGAATGGTACTCCTAGCAATTCTGTTAACAGGATCAAGCTTCAGGACATTTCGCAGATCTTCTGCCCCAAGTTTGTACTTCTCCATGCTTTCATACAGAAGTGCACGTTGTACAAGGACAGATACATTTGCTTTATCATGTTCAAGCACCTGTGCACAATGGAAAAGGATCGAGTAACTTTCTTTCCAGCCAAGGGGACCAAGAAATGTAATAATACAATTCACAAGAAGGAGTTCAGAACCAACATCATCATGGAAGATGATAAGTCATGGCAGATTGCATTGCCAGCATGGCAGATTGTATTGCCAGCATGGCAACTTGCAGTATCAGGCATGCTGACAACTTTTGAATGGGAAATGATTAATTAATTATTCCACAGGACTTGTTTCATTATCCTTTGGATAAGTGGAATAAGACTTTTGTATGGGTATACTTCAGTTAGTATTAAGATTCAAAATTGAACATGCAATTAGGTAACTGCCCATGGCAACCTGTGGGCAAAAATGGCAACAACTAATTCATAAACATCAACTAATGATCTTCTGTTCAAAGCCAATTGTTTAAAGTGCAAATCACATGAAAGAAGAATCCCCTCAATTCATCAACATCCATGCACAACATTGATGATAATGTTCTACTGAAAATTTCAAATTTATTAACACTGCTAGATTTCATTAAGCAAGAATAAAAGAGAAGATAATACCTTGGAACAGTCAGCCACTGCCTTCTTATACTCTCCAACTTCTTTATAGCAAGAAGCTCTGCATGACAAAACCTCCATGGCGGAACCCTGGTCACCTGTTTTCTCAATAAGTACAATGGCCCAGGACAACCACTTGATAGCATCAGCATATTGGCCCTGCTTCTGATGATCCATACCCTTGTTCTTAGCTGCAGAAGCTGTGATCCCTGCAGGAGGAGGAGGAAGCCCTTCAAGTTCAGTAGTGGCACCGCCTCCATCATTCCCACTTCCTCCAAATTCTGAGCCCAATCCCCAATCATCAACTTCCGAGAATTGCTGTTCTCCTGTTCCTCCAGATGCTATTGTCGCACCTCCAGACAAAAAGGAAGAGAACATGTCAAGTGGATCACCACCAGAGTTTTGTACAGATGGCTGCTTCTGTGAAGCAAAGTCCTTACTGGGCATCCCAAAATCATCCAAATTTGACTTCGAACCTATGTTTGTTCCAGACCAATTGCTGCTATTGTTTACACTAAAACCACCTTTCGAAAATGCTGTTGTACTTGTTCTGGAAGCATTTTGAAAATCTCCAAATCCATCATCACCAGCATTGACTTTCTTATCTTTACTGGCAGAATTAAGACTACCTGATTGTTGTTTGGATCCAAAATCAACCAAAGAGCCAAAAGCGTCCCCTAAATTTGCACCCTTGTTATTCATAACAGCTTTAACATTACTGCTATTATTACTGTATCCAGCAGAAAAACTCCCAAAACTATCATTAGATCCCAAATTTCCACTGGTTTTAGCCGAGTTACCTGTTTTTGGCAAAGAATCGGCCAAATTCCCCATGGAATACGGACTTTTATTCGATGTGGGTGTGGCATATTTCAAAGGAACATTGCCATTACCCTTATTTCCCTGCCCCAAAGCAGAGTTCACCAAATCCCCAAACAAATTCGGGTTCTTTTCAACAATCCCAATCCCGGAACCCGAACCTGTTGAGTTCCAAGTCTTCCCAAGAATATCACCCACCAAGGAGGGGGATCCGTTTAAACCAGTGGGCGCGGGTTGGTGAGTCCAGGAAGGCTTGTTGGGTTGCCAAGCGGGCTTTGGCTGCGTCGTGGTCGTCGTTGTCGAAGATGAATACGATGAACATCCAGAGGAGGTTTGGTTCTTCTTCTGATCATTGAGGGACTTGGGTCGACCCGATCCGATCCCGAGATCAAAATCGAAGTTTTTCAACGACCCAGATGACCCTTTCCCGTAATTCGAGTTCATCTTTTGTCTTTTCACAAAACCTAAGAAGAAATCTACGGGGATCTAAGGGAGTACAATAGGATCTGGCTATAATGAAGAACGTACCTGGTGATTTTCAATTCAAGATCGGCACCAAGCAATGTTGATATATCGGTGCTGAGGGCAATTTAGATGTTTGGGCGGCTCTGCTGCTGGCCTAACTGATAAAAGAGGCCATGTTATTTGGGGTGGAGTCTGAAATTTAGATGTTTGACCGATGACAGAGGAAAGCAGCTTTTAGATCCTGAATCTTCTTGCCTGTCATCCAATATATATATATATTTTTCTTTAAATGATGATTATCTTCTTCACATTCATATACTTGTTCAGCCATAAAAAGATAACAATTAAGAGTTAAGACCATTGCATCAATAATAATCCAATAAATTGCATTTTTTTTTTTGGTTACTTGGGGATGTAGACACAGTCGAGTTTAAGAAAATTATATATATATATTCCAATACAAGAAGAATAATAAACCATGTTAATATTCAGCTTAATCTGATAAAGGATTAAACAACAACTTTGGTGGGAATGGAATGATGAAAATGATTGATATAATTAACCCTTATTAAAGATAGAATTAAAATTATATTGCTGTGGTTGTGATAATAATGTTCATCCCTTGTAAGACTCTGACCAACTTATGGCAAATTCCCAAGTCATCACAAGTAGATTCTGCTGTCTGCCACTAAAATGGATACTCGCTTTTGTTATTCAAACACCTAGTACCTATTAAACATTCAAGTCCCATGGCAAACTGCCATTATGCTCATTTAACCAAAAGGTAAGTTTAGATCTTGTCCCAACTAGCTTGATCCATGAAACTAGAGCAATCAGCTTGTGTGAATGTCCTATGTAACACATGGGAATAACATTTTGATACTATAGTTAGTTTTAATCTATTATTTAGAAGATTCATTCTCAATATAAAAATCATGAGTATGGTGCAGACCACCAATTTCAGAAAGCAGTTATGCAAAGGCCCTGCATAAGAACTCCAAATGGTTCTCATCAGGATAAAGCAGTAGATTTTTGGCCAGTCTCATCATTGGCAGATGTACAGCAAAACATGGGATATCAAGAGAGAGGAAGATGATAACAGAAGAAGAAAGCATGAAATGTAAAGTAGGGGCAACTGGCTGTGACTAGGAAACATTTTATCTCACACTAGAAATCAACAAAATAAAGAGTCGTGATTTATATCAACTGCCAAATTCACAGATTCTGGCAGGGACAATCCCAAAAACCACACTTCGAGTCATAGATTTTAGTTTTGCAAAGTTTTTCACAGGATTTAGCCTTGGATCACATTCCATCCTCGTATAAAAGATGCCAGAAAAATTTGACAACTTTACCGTTTCAAATGCAATGTACAAGAACCCAGCCATTATCCATAAAAAATGCAGAACGGCATAAACTTTGACTGAATGTTCCATGTTTTAAAAGGCTTTGAAAACTTATGGTGGCTCTATAAAGTCAATCCAAATGCTTTGGAATCATACTGTGAACTTTCAGGAATTGCTCTGGTTAAACTGCCCTTGATTGAAGGAGAAGTCTTGCCCTCCACCCTGTGCTGAGTTCTGGTTATTCATAGATGGTGGTTGCTGCACGGGTTGCCCTTGACCCCCTACCCTTGTGATTGCATTGGATGTCTCCTTTCCACCTGCATCGTTTCACCTCGCCTGTCATTTCTTGGTTCAGCCCTGTTCCTAGTTTGTTGCCTCTCATTAAACCAATATCGAGGCCTATGATCGACCTTGCCATCAACAGATAAATCACCAGACAATGAACCCAAAAGATGAGAACAGTTACGACACGAAAGAAATATCAAATGATATATATATATATGTGTGCATATAAATGATTTTTTTTTTTTCGTGCAAATCACCTATCAAATAATAGTGATTTTGTGCTGAAGAAAAGATTTTGTAATCCTGTGTGACTGATGATGTGAATTATCTATGGAATGAGTTGCACTTTTTAAGTATTAATAACTCTTCCATGATTCCAAAAAAAGTGAAAAGGGAAAAGTTAGGAAGCAGGGAAGGCGGCCAGTTAGCTTTATATAGTAACTAGATTTTTCCCAAGCAACCAAAATGTATTATATTTGTAACCAAATATACTGCATTTTTTTCTTGGTGTTCTGATCAATTTTCGCAATACCCTAATAATAATAATAGTAATAATAATAATAATAATAATGTAACCCCATGGAAAATCCAAACTAATGTGTTTATTGGGATCTCCACGTTAGGAATACAAATCTATTCATAGCAAGTTAGATTCTTACCAAGAGAAATTGAATTGATTTTCTTTTTTGGGTTTGAGACTTATTTTACTTTCTTGTTAGATTTTATTCCAACGAAGAGGGTACACTCATATTTTATTACTAAAATTGATGTGGTCTAATAATTTTTTTTTTTATTATTTTGCATGCGGGCTTCACCATCTAATAAGACGTATATTTGATCTTGCAATATGTTACATCAATTTATATAAAAAAGGTTTTACTAAAGCTTTTATTATTCCCAGCATTACTTTTATATCTTCCTTTCCCTCTGTGAAGGTCATTAGCCTATATTCCATGAAGTTATGCTTTTTATTTTCGTTTTATCATGAGGTTCAATGGGCCATGAGGCATGAGCCAAACATTAAGAGGTAATTCTCTCTCTCTCTCTCTCTCTCTCATATCAATAATGTTCATTTTTGAGTTGTCTAGACTCCTACCGCCCCGAGTCTTCTCGGGATACTTTCTTGGTCACACATTGCTTTTATTGCTGTATTAGGTTTGTAGTTTTTTTCTTTCCCCTCTCCCATAGAGTGAAAAGTATAGTTTTTTTCTATAAAAAAAAAATGTTAAAGACTGGCAACTTTAGTTGCCCTTGAAAAATTAGTTCCAATCTTGAAAGATTAGAATAGCTTTTTCTAAGCATCGTTTAAAGCGGAAAAAATCTTGAATAAAATTTGTGCTTCTGTTAGTGTCACGGGTAGTAAAATTTTTACTCCAAATCACTTAAGGAATGCCCGAATACTTAAGAAATTAGATTTACATAATAGAGATTTTGGATTATAAATTTGAAAAATGAATATGAGGTTTATAAAAAAAATTTAGAAAAAATCATTTTCATTGTTTTGTTCTTAACCTAATAAGTTTGCTAATAAATTTTAAAAAAATTTACTCAGAATCTTTTTTTATTAATTAAGTGAAATGACTTCATATAAATAAATTTCAGTAAAAAAAAATAAAACTTACCATTAATTATGTGGGTCTTATGACTATATTCAAGATATCATATTGTGATTGGTAAAAAAAGAGGTTTATGTACGTAACACTGACATACGATGAATGGTTGATGAATTTATAATTCCAGTTGTTTGAGTTTCTACTTCTTTGCATTTCGTCTCCTGCAGGAGATTGCTTGGAACAAGATTGATGAATTATTTTAAAGCTAAAGTAAAAAACTATACCATTTTTTACTTAATTGTACAATGGCCATATTTAGGGAGGAGCCATCCCAGCCAGTCACTACATCAACAGAAAAAGGGAATGTGACCAACAAATATCTCTAATCTAAGACAATTCTCAACGCGTTTAGCACAATATTTTTGGATGCCTAAGATTGACAAACTTCTTGATTGTCGGGTCGACACATACCTCACATTTTCTAGCAGAATTAACCGTTGTTTCTATTCTTGTCTTTCCTTTTTCAATCTTATATAGAGAGTGACCATCACATTTCAGCTCCTAAACCAGAGCCCTAGGGGCGTAAATATATTTCTTGCCTATTGGAACGAGCTCTTAGGAGGGCTCCATTTAGAACATTAGATAGCTTAAGCTTATTGGATTCCAATTCCATTAACCCCATTTTTGCTTAATTACATTTTGTGTGGTGTATAATTTAAATATCATAAATCTATTCCATTAAAGATGGCGTATGGAAATGTTGGGAAGAAGAAGATTGCCATCGCTGCAATCTCATGTATTCTCCTGGTCGCCATTGTTATCGGAGTGACCGTGGGAGTCAGCAAGGGAGGGTCGGCTTCTGGAGCCAGCCCTTCTGGTGAGATATCCACAACAAACAAGGCAATCAAAAGCATTTGCCAGCCGACTGATTATAAACAAACCTGTGAAGATAGCCTGAACAAGGTCGCAGGAAACACGACCGACCCTCAAAAGCTCGTCCAGGCCGGATTCCGGATTGCCATCTCAGAGCTGCAAAATGCCATGAAGAACTCTACCACCGTGAAGGAACTCGCCAAGGACCCGATGGCGAAACAGGCTCTTGACAATTGCCAGGAATTGCTGGACGATGCCGTTGATGACCTCAGGCATTCTTTCAGTTCTCTTGGGGCGCTTGACTTTAGCACATTTGATGAATACGTCAATAACCTTAAGGTCTGGCTCAGCGCCACAATTACCTACCAACAGACTTGTTTGGATGGGTTTGAGAACACGACCGGCAATGCTGGAGAGAGAATGAAGGAAATCCTGAGGACTTCTAGCCAGCTGACTAGCAATGGACTTGCCATGATCACTGGCCTCTCCAGCATCGTCAAAGATTTGAACATTCCAGGAATAAGCCGCAGGCTTATGGAAGCTCAAGAGGATGGATTCCCTTCATGGGTCGCTGCCTCGAAAAGGAACCTCCTTGCAGCTACTCCGGCAACTATTAAGCCTGATGCTGTTGTGGCATTGGACGGAAGTGGCCAATACAAGACCATTACAGAGGCAGTGGAAAATATCCCAAAGAAAAGTAACACCACCTTTTTGCTTTACATCAAGGCAGGAGTTTATAAAGAGCAAGTTACCATCTCAAGGAGCTTGACTCATGTCATGATGATCGGAGATGGCCCCACCAAGACCAAGATCACCGGCAGTCTCAATTTTGCCAATGGAGTCCAAACTTTCAAGACCGCAACAGTTTGTAAGTATACATAACCTTAATTGGTGCATGTATGTATTGGACTATTAAGTATACATATTATATGAAGCCCAAAATTGAGTAATATTTTGGATATTTGATGATCAATAAAATGGTACGCTCTTTTCGTGCAATGCATTTAATGATTATATATTTCGATGAGATATAATATTTATTTCTTTGATTATTAACCTTTCAGCCATTGGCGGAGACCACTTCATAGCCAAGGACATTGGATTTGAGAACACAGCAGGAGCCGTTGGACACCAAGCGGTGGCACTTAAGGTTCAAGCCGATAAGGTCATTTTCTACAATTGCCAAATGGACGGTTACCAAGACACCCTCTACGCCCACACATACCGCCAATTCTACCGCGACTGCACCATCAGTGGCACCATTGACTTCGTCTTCGGTGATGCCGCCGCCGTCTTCCAAAACTGCAAAATGGTGGTCAGGAAGCCATTGGAGAACCAAAGGTGCATTGTCACGGCTCAGGGAAGGAACGAGTCACGCCAGGCCTCAGGTTTTGTCATCCAAAACTCCACTTTCACAGCAGACCCAGAATACTACCCTGTGAGATTCGATAATAAGGCCTATCTCGGCCGTCCATGGAAGAAATTCTCCAGGACCATTATCATGCAATCCCAGATCGACGATTTGATTGCCCCAGAAGGTTGGTTGCCTTGGATGGGTAACTTTGGTCTGGACACATTGTACTATGTTGAGTACAACAACAGGGGCCCTGGCGCAGTGCAGACTCAAAGGGTAGCATGGAAAGGCGTCAGAAAGCTCACTCCACAGCAAGCCGCTAGCTACACAGCGGGGAAATTCATCGGCGGAGATTCTTGGATTCCGGCAACCGGCGTGCCCTACACTTCGGGCTTGATCAAAGTGTAAAAGAATGCGGGAGAGAAGAAATTATTATTGTTATAGCTAATTATACTATTCGTCATAATATATGCCAAGTGCCTCCAATTCGTAGTTAGTCAATGAATATTTACTTTTCAGTTTTCCCAGTAGAGGCCTTTTTTTTTTTTTTTTTTTTGATACATTTCCAAATGAACTTTGCAAATTATAATTCTGAATTTTTATTTTTTTTCATGCCACTCTCTTCTCCATGTGTAAGGTGAACACAAGTTTAAATGAGAGGAAAATTTTATGTTAGCAATTCTAACAAAGAAATAATATTTGTCCATCTGCAAGGGCTATCAATGAGAATATTTGTGTCACTAGTAATATATTAGGTGTATTAATTGGATGGACCAAAACATTTTTATAGTGATTAAGACATGATACAACGTAAAGCCTTGGCTGCAAAATGTTTGACGCCTCTCAAATGGCCAGCCATGCTTAAGCATTATGAAGACCTAGAGAACGTGAAGGAAGAATAAGGAAACTAAATAAGGAAGACAAACAATAAACGAAGCCAAAAATTGAAAAAGAACTAACCTGATTGGGGCAAATTATGAAATAAAATTTATAGGTTTAATTTTTTAAGTTAAATTAACCCAATAATATATGTGAGAGAGAATAAATAAATAATATTTAGTTAAAAAATTTTTAAGTTAAACCCAATTTTTCTAAACATAAAAATGGGTGTCTATTATACTAAAAAAAAAAAAAAGTAGGTAAATATAGCAAATACCAACTTGACCATTTTATCGAAATGGTATCATTGGGGTTTCAAAGCAAATTTTAATTATTTTGCCCATATTGCATCTTCCCTAGCTTTTCTTTATCCACATATATCTCATTTTAAATTTCTTTTGCACTTATCGAATCACCTGTATTAGACTAAGATGTTCTTTTTTTTTTTTTTGAGCCATCAACAAATATGAATTCTGCTCTAATTCTTGAACTCACCCTTTTGGAGCATAAATCATCTAGCATCATATTGATTAATCAGCTAAAACCAAACAAAATGTTGCTATTATCAAGCAAGAAGACTAAAGAAGAAAATAGCAACATAAAACGAAAGAAAGAAAACCTAAAGGAGAAATTAAAAAAAAAAAAAAAAAGGTCTTTTGGTGCCAATGGTGGACTTTGTGGAGCTATGAACAAACATAGAAAAACGAGTGCAAAATAAAGAAGCACAAAATACTGGGAAATTAAAAGATTCCTAGTGGGCCTCTTGTACTTTAAACAAAATGGACCCCAAAATTGGGCTCTCTACTGGAGCCCAATAGATGATGGATGAACCTCATGATTGGGCCATTCCTGAGCCGGCCCAATTAATAGGAAATCCAGAAACAACTGACGGAACGAAAGAAATGATTGAGCGGGAAAAACACTCGATCCACTCTCTTCTCGATTTTCCAACAGTTTCTGTTCAATTTTCCAGGCAACCAATCAGCCCCTAATCCCCTTTTTCCTTCCTACCAGTCTTCCATTTCCACCCATCCCTAGGTTCTTCAAATTCCCAAATGAAATCCTCGCACCCCAAGAGTTCTAGAGTTCGTCGCAACGATTAACCACGAAGAAGCGCCAGGAAAGTTCCGGACGGCGCAGGCAGAGCGTGACCTCGAGGCCAATCGGGAGGTCGACCTCGCCAAGAAGCTCGAGGAGTACCTCCTAAAGATCTACTTCGGTGAAATTATCGAAACCGCAGAAGATAAAATTCATCTCGCTAAAGATTAGTGTTTTTTTTTTAATTGATATTGAGATTTTACCGGTAAATTATTGAAATTTTTGCTTTTCTGCATTTTGGGTTTTGTTGTTGTTGTGGAAAAGAAGCTGCTTTAATAATTCAGGGTTGGGTTCGGGTGTATAGTAGGAAGGTTCAGTATTCATACAACTTGGTTTTGCAAGCTCTGGACTTCCTTTCTCCAGAAAAAAAAAAAAAAGGTTTGTTTTTCTTCTTCTCCTTCCTCGTACTTTAACAGATGCATTGCTGAATCTGAAAAGCAGACTGAGTTGGCTGCCCGAGGTTTCATCAAGGAAATAGCAAATTGAGCACAACCTGGAGGAGCGTGTAAATTCCATCTTTAAGCTCCACCTTGAGATCGATAATAACCACTGCTTGTACTTTTTGTTCATATCATCTAACTTGTTTATTTATTTGAAAAAAAAAAATGCTACGACTAAAGAGATTGTATTTTGCTATGCGATTCACGCCCCTATATTTGATATTCATGCCTGTGCTGAGAAAAATCATCTCGATAGTGGAGATGCCATGCCCTTTGCCAATGTTTTAAGAGGCCAAGAAAAGCATGATGTGACTCAAACCGTCCCTGCACTTCTTCGGCCCGTAATTCTGTGTTCACATTGAGCGCATGCACAATGAAAAACTGAAAGCCAAAAGGCCTCGTGGGTGGGGGAAGGGGCAGAGGAGTGAATTCAATAGATATTTTTTCATTGCGCTGAAAGCTCGCCCTCAACGACTTCTTCCTGTTAGTTAAATTCAATCGAGAAATCATATTTCTTGTTCTGATGATGCGACTAAAGCACTTCCACTGAAGTCCTTTTTGCGTGTTAAATTATGAATTTTCAGGCCAACGATGTAGACAATGATTTGGATAGAAGTGAAGCCAACGGTGAGTCCATCTGTTATACTGCCGTGAATCCTTTCCATGCCTGGATTCTTGGCCATGACGAAGCCAATTTCGATTGTCAAAGAAGAGAGCTAAACCACCCATAAGAAAAGAAAGTAGCAAGCCTGAAAAGGACAAGCTCGGGCGCCAAAGATATCCAACCGCTAATAATTCCTCTTCACAAGGCCGATCATCAATGTTGCCTTCGCAATCAAACTTCAAGCTTTCTGTCAAGTTAAGATTGGTAAGTATTAGATGCACTCCTGAGGCCAAAAGGAGACGAACCATCTCAGTTGGTTGAACCATTGGACTTACATTCTGCGTCAAAGGTGAAATGGCTCGCATCATTCACACTGTAATTGCATTGCGGGTAGCTTTTAGATTGCTGACTAGTTGTCAGGCAGCATGTGTTGTGTGTCTTTTTACTTTTTACGTAGGATTTACCTAAGAAGTCACGAGACCTTGTAGCCAATTCCGATTGTAGAATGACCTTAATGCAATAAAAATCAAGCTTCTCGCTGTCGTGTCTCCAAAATATTCAAACACTCATCAATATTCAAAGAATTTTCCTTCATGTTTGCTTATTCCGTGCAAGAAGTTCCTGTTGATTTCCCAATCATATTTTACAATGTCTATTATGTTTACACACTATGAGCCGCACGCGTCCACACACAAGTCATCTTATTGAAGTATTTTCCTTTGTTTTCCGGTTCCATAGTGTTAAAGGGTTTCTCAGTGTGAAACTAAATTACTTACCACGCACGAAACCATTGACAGAGCTCATTGGCGACTCTGCTCCATGGCAAAGAGTCTCGGATTGCCAACTGCCGTTTGTTCTGAGTACTTGGAGCTGGATGTGATGTTATTGCCAACAAATACCCACCTCTTCGATGTATAAAGTAAGAAAGTAACTGCATATGGCCATACTTATTGTTAAACATACTGTAATTAGTAAAAAAAAAAAAAAAACATAAACTAAGATTTATAATTCAAAAAGAGAGAGGATATTGTGGTACATATTATTAATTATTAATTAAAAAATTATTTTATTAATTATATATAATAATAAGGTAAACAAATGATGCGTTCCATAAAACATTCCCTGTACTGTAAATTTCCTCCAAATCTGAACCGTTGAAATTGCAATCGTCCTCCTGGTGTTCTACACGGTAATCATGTCATGTCACAGCCTTAGTGTAATGTCTCGCTTTCGATTTGACTTGCGCGAACGTGGTGTAAGGGGTCAAAATCATTACATTAATTTATCCTATACGAAAGCGTGTGGGGACCAGGGACACTATAGATGGCAGGCTATCAGAGTTAGAGATGGGACCCACCCAGCAGTGCCCTCCCGCCGGAGACGTTACTCGCAAATGAAATATGTTGTTGTAATGTTACTAATTTTCCGTGATCAACACAAATTTGATCTTAAATGTTTTGAAAATTTTGTTGATGTAATATTAAACATTTTTCTGTGTTTGAGCGGATCCTATCATTTAAAATTTCTTCCCAATTCAATACAATTTTTTGAAATAAAATTAAAATTTTTAACATATTTTATTAGATATTTAACATGCATTCATTTTTTTATGGAAAAAAATTATTGAATTAAGACAAAAAAAAAATAAATTATAAGACCAAAATAAAGACTACTAAACGTTTTGCATTATATTAAAAAAATTCCAAAAGTTTGATGGCTAAATTTGTACCTTTTCTGTCTAATTTTTTACTCATAAATGTCAAGTTATGTACGTATACGAAATTTTGTTGTTTCGTAACAATATCCGTTGCGCAAATTCTGATATATGATATTCTAATAATGTAAATTATTGACTGTAAGTCATTATTTTTCATGAAAAGAAAAAATCGAATTTGGAGAACAAGTCATATCATTTCCAGTGACGTCAGCAAGAAATTTGTGCGGGTCATAGGCCCCCATAAAACTAATGAAGACCCCAAAATTTGCGCGTACCAAGAAAAAAAAACTATATATTTTTTTCTTTCAAAATTGCTTGTTCGCAAGAAGGAAAATACAACAAATCTCGGTGGCCACCAATAGAAAATGGTAAAATTTTGGGTGTCAATGGGTAGGAATGGGGAATGCAAAATTGCTTACAGTAACATAACATCTCATTCATCACCGGTTGCGTGGATTGGCCGTACAATGTTAAATGTAAGTCAATTTCGTAATGTTTCTCCAAAGCCATTGCAAATTTCAATTGCTGTTTTCTTTCCACAAATCTACAAATTACAATGAAACGATAGTCCATCTAAGGAATTTGATAATTTATTCGTATGCCCACCACGATGCTTCCCTTCCCCCTTCAAGTTGTAATTGGTAAGGGAAAAATCAACAAAAACACCATTGCAGGCGAGTTCCGATGTATTATTTCCATTATATTCATTATTTGTGATGATAAGAAATGGAAAGAATGAAGGCGGAGCACGTGCTTTTTATGACCACATACTAGAAATAAGTGGCGGATCACTCAAATTTTATCAAAAAATGCATATTACTGAGAGATGTAATAAAAGTAAATATGCTTCAATTCTTCGTCCGTGAGGTACATCACGAGTCCTGGCACCCTCCTCCCCCCCCCCAACCCACTGCATCGTTCTAACCAAAACCTTAAAATTTAAAATTAAATAATGATAATGATAATAATAATAATAATAATAACAGTGTAACGTGATAATCTACACAGGTCAAAGTCAAATACGGTAGCTCAAGGCACTGAGAAGGGGGCCCATCAATGGAAGTTTGAACCAAAACTTCCGACGGTCGCCGAATGTTCACGTAGAAGTCCACGATACGGCTAAGATAATTGCAAAGCGCGGAACGTATGCTAACCCACTGCGCCACTCACCGGGTTTCCCGAGTCTCCTCCTTACCTCGTTCTATATCCGACTCGGCCTCCGCGGACCCGCCACATGTGGTGGCGCTCGTCGAAGGAGACATGTTCCCCCTTCTTTCCCTGCTTAGAATCCTCTTGAAAGACAACACGCGGTACATTGGCGATCTCAACCCCTGAGCCGACGGTGACTCTATCCTTGACGCGGCCTCGGAATTTGTTCCGGGTACTTCGATCGTGATACCCACGAGCTCCGCCGGTTTCCTTCCATCCCGAAACGACGAGGTGGAAGGACTCGTCTCTTCTGCCTCTTGCCGACACGCCGCACACAGATCGGAGCCGGTGTTTGTTACGGCTACGTCGGAAGAGCAAGCCACTCGGGACGGGTTTTCGGGTACGAATTCGACAGGGGATCGGCAGAGAGGGCACGTGTGGTGAGAGTGGAACCACATATCAATGCATTCAATGTGGAAGCTGTGATTGCACTTGGGTAGAGTCCGGCCCTTTTCTTTCTCCTCGAATTCGGATAGGCAAACGGCACACTCGATCGGGTCCGGGTGGGTATCCGAGGAGTAAATGAATACAGGCAAGGATCCGAGGACATCAGCATCAAGGCCGCGACTGGGCAAGGTGACGTGGGCGGCAGCGTTGGGGTTGCTGGGATCCACATAGAAGACAAGTTGGGTTGGGCGGGTGCGGGTGCGGGTGCGGGCACGACCAGCACGTCGCAGGCGGCGTGTCCGGAGAAGGTACCACCGGGCATAGAGGTGAAGGCAGACTACGAGAATGACCACAAAGAAGAGGATGACAATGATGCTCAGCATTATCTTGCCGCTAAAGGCGAATCCGTTCCCTGCGTATCCATTGACAGTAACTCTGGGCTCCGTACGCGAATCCATGGACAATTTGCTTTTGCTCTGTTTCGACTCTGCAGAGCTTTAGTTACTACAATTTGAGAGAGAGAGAGAGAGGAGTCAATGGAAATGAGGAGACCTTGGCCGAGGAGTAGGCATAAAAGAAGTAAGAGAGAGATGGGTTGGGGAGGGGGGAGATGGAGGAAGGTTCTTGAGGGTTTCTTTGCGATGCTGAGAATGTTTAATTAAGCGCTAGTGTTATAAAGTTTTTAGTTCGTGTTTTTCACGCGAATCACCGTTCTTGCGTTTTGATTATAATTCCCGACTTGCAAATAGTCCACAACCGAGAGAGTGACCGTCAGAGCAGAGAACACCATTGTCGACGCGTGAATCACTGTTCAATTGTCCGAAATGTCCCCTGGACTTCTCTCTCTTCCGCTCTATCTCTCTCATAAGAGCCGCTTTTGTTTTTTTGCCAGGTTTTTACGCGGAAGCTAGAGAGATGGTGCTCTTTTTAGTTCTTTTTCCACTGTTGGTACACTGATAAGAATTCTTTTTTTTTTTTCTTTTTCTTTTTCTTAATGATTAAAATTGTGTTTAAAAAAAAACACATATCATATCCTACATAGATTGTTTTAAAATTATTAAATTTTACATAGTCCACCAGTTCATCTAACAAATATTTTTAAGATATTAACTCCTTGTTTTTCCAGTTTGGAAAAAATCAGTGTGTGGAAAGAAAAGTAAAAATCATTTATTTAAAAAAATAGAGAAAAGTGAGAGAAAAGAAATAAATATGAATTTTCAATTTTTATATTAAAATTAATAAATGTTAACAAAAAACTTAAATTAGTAAACAGATTATTTTATTAATCAAGCAGGTGATTCAATAAGTAATCTTGCTCTCAAATTAAGAAAAATGAATTTAGTTAACCAAGAAAAAAAATTTAAAACATTTTCTTCTCTCCCGACCTTTAAGACATAAAATAAGCAAGAAAATATTTTATTTTTCTTTCTTGTTTCTCTCTTCCCAAACAAAGGCTAAGAATTTATATCTTATTATTTAGAGTTACATTTTGGTACCTACTTAAAATTTGGGCTCCCGCATAGTTAAAGCGGGGTCACTCTCGCTACGGCCAATGCTTTTATCTACAATATATTCATAAACGATAGAAGGCACATGAGGGAAGTGACAGCCATTAATTCAAAAATTCAAGAAAAGGAGGCACGAACCCTTGTTCTATTGCAAGAAATTGTTCACTCCCGTCACGAATGCAGTAACTATGCACATAGATAAAAGGCAAACGAATTGGAAGGTGCTGTGAGTAAAGCATGCTTAATAAAATTCATAAAGAAATTAAATTAAAGATGTGCTATATTTAAACGAAACAATAGTTCGCGGGTTGTTAGAATCAAATGAAGAAACCTTGGGGCAATGCTATTGGCGCATAATAATGATGTTTTCAAGTTTACTTCCTCTCGTATGGATATATATATATATATATATATATATATTAAAAAATTAAATATAAATTATGTAATTAAAAAATTTATATTACATAAAAAATAAATATTATATTAATAAAAAAAATCATAAATCAAAAATTTTAAAATTTTTGATTAAAATACATTTGTTTACTTATATTTCATCTGAAATTTTTTTACTGTACAGTTTTTTATTTATCTCGTAAGTAGTACAAAAATCTACTTTACATAGATATTTTCATATTAAGGTTCACACAATACGAGCATGGTGCATTTAAGAAAGATGAACCGTTATAAAAGAGATTTACACTTTAAAAATTATTATTTAAATATTAAACGTTAAATATATGATTAAAAAATTTTATATAAAAAAAAATATGAAGGATTTATGAATTAAAAAAATTTAAATTAAAATATAATATAAAATCTACAAATCTATTATTTACTCAAATTATATTTTAAAAATTTCTCTAACGCAGACTCCCTCGTTTTTTCAATACTCTTGATAATTTAACATCTTTTAAGGTAGACTTGGTCAAACAATCAGGTCTTGGACATTTATTATTATTGTTATTTTGTAATTTTACAAAAATCAATTTTTATTCTCTTCGTGGTCTGTTAAACTTTGCTGGGAAGCAGGACGAAAAAGTTATATTTGACGGTTTAATTCGTTTGTTCTTCAACGGATGCTGATGGTGAAGTTAGATAACATTTTTTTGTTTATCAAAAAGACAAAAAGAAAAAAAAAAAACAGGGAAACATTTTGGATTATTTCAAGCGTGTGGGCGAGCCTGAAATGGCTGACGTGGGTTTTACAGGAAACACCTAATTGCTTTGAAATACAAGGAGGAGAAATCTCAGGTGGGAATTGGCATGGGGGCTTTGGACCTCACAACGACCCATGATTCTCATGGTCAGGCTAAGGCCAGTTTTTGGTAATTGGAGACTGGAGCCGAAAGCCTCCGTACTCAGGTCCAAAACCCATGTTTTATGGTAATAAAGCTGTATTCCTACGTACAAGTAGGAATATTGTTTACAATCTCACTAAATAAATAAATTGTGATGAATTCACACTACACATTGGATTAGGCTGAAATAAATTCTAAAATGCCAAGTAAAAGTTATTAATCACTCTCAAAATTAAATATGCCCTATTAAAAATAATATATTTTTTCAACAACAAAATTGGATATAAGTTTAATATAGCTATTAATTGTAATTAATACAATTTGTTTTACTTAATAATCAACTGCAACTAATAGGTACGATAATTGACATCTATAACCGTTTCTATTTTCCGTATCTCTTTTAATGCTTTTGTATTTTAATTCTAAATTGTACAATGAAATATTGAAAAATTCTATTTATAGGACTTACAAGATTATGTAAGAAAATAATTTATAATAATTGCATAATCATATAATAATAAAGAATTATCTTAATCCCATAACATCACATGTATGGAAAGAAATCACAATGATACGGAGGCAAATGTAGGAGATAACAAAGTTAATGGAGTTGAATACAGGGAGGTCATGGCATTGTAATTGGCTCGAAAGATGAGAAAGATAAACCAATGGGCAACAAGAGCATTTACTGAGGTTTGGCAGTGCCTATTGCCCAACGGTCATTCTCACCCCCCCCCCCCACAAAGGCCTGAAAAGCCCTTTCCCCAGGTCTCCATTTCTACTTTAAAGAGAGCTGGACAGAGCGGCTCTTCTTCCCTCTAAAGAAAGTAAGAAACCATTAAAAAAAGGGACTTTGGAGCAGAGGAAGAGAGAGACAGAGAGAGAGAGGAAAATGTCGAACAAGTCTCCAATATTTCCAATGCCGGAACCTCAACACTTCAGTGACTACGGCTTTGACCCACAAATCGATTATTTTCAGGTCCCTTTCTCTTTCAGTTCACTAACCTTGTCCCTGTCGTTTCATCTTCTACTTAATGATTTTCACTGACCCATTTGCTATATGTTTTCTTGTCGTGAAGCCAGTTCTTGGAGGAAGCAATAAAGCACGAGAAAGAAGCAACGAGGCCAATAGACTCCGTGCACTTCAAGCTCCAGAAACCCATTACGAGAGACGAATCCGCCAGAAGGATCCACAAGTCCTCCAAGAAGAAGCGTTGGTGGAAAAACGCTCTCCTTTTCTTCAAATGGAAGTGGGTACACAGCCACGGGCGCGGCGATGATCTTGATCGTGACGATGGAGATGTGCATAGAGCCAGAGCTCGAGCTTTCAGGGCTTCCATATCAGGGCCACTGTATGTCACTGATAGCACAAGCGGGTCAAGCAGTCCGTACAGTAAAACTAGCCGCCCGTCGTCCGGTCCGCTAGGGGGAACTCTGACTCCGACTAGGGAGAGTGAAATGGAGATACCTTATCTGAGTCTCAGAGAACTGAACAGGGAGCAGCAGCAGAGGATCTCCACCTCTGCTACGCCAATATATCTGATCACTTAGTTATCTAAACCCTTTGGTTCAAGTCTTTTTGAGCCATGTTGCTTTTCTCTTTAGGATGGTATTTGCTTCTTCTTCTTCTTCTTCTTCTTATTATTTTTTTGGGTTTGCCTTTTTTTTTTTTCAGTTTGTGCAAATTGCAAAGGTGTTTGATCCCTTTTAGTGGATGGTTGGATCCCTCGTTTGGCTGATTATTGCACACTTTATTGACTTACTCAAGCTATGATGAATTCGGTGGTTTGACTATGTTGTGCCACTCTCTCTTTTTCTGATTAATTTATTACTTATTTTTCTCTCGGTTATCCTGAAATAGCTTTAACTCCGTCCTGCACGTATCTTATCTACTGCCACTCCATTGACAAACTAACTAGAGCTTCTAATCACAGGAGGCAAAAATAAGGGTAGAAAAGGGTGGATCTCAGGCGTGCATAGAAATATTACACGGCACCAGTAGCTTTTATTTTTATTGCCCTCTTTTTGGGATTAGAATTTGCAGAATCTCCAAGCTTCTCTTGCAGTTTGAGGATAACATTTTGAATCCGTCAATTGCAACATTAAATCATCGACGGCAAATTGGATCTGTCGCAGCCTTCGAGGCCAATACCCATTAGCTTTGAAAAGTGTTGTTTTGCGAGACCGCTTACGGATAAGATGGATGTTTTTTACAATAAATCTGCAAAAACAGCATCTCAGTTGTCCGTCGATTGATCTGAGCTTTTACGTGCATATGGGGGTCTGTTTCTGAATGACCCCCACATGCGTATCCTACAAGAATGGCGTTTGTAGAAGGCCCATTGTGTTCACAGTGCACTGCAATTTCAGAAAATGGAGAGAGTGTCAAGGAGTGCCCCCGAAGTTTAAAGACGAGGATGGATTCTTAACAACTTGACAAAATGGGGATTTGCGAAGTGTCGGTCTCATTAGCTGACAGGAGCTGTCACAAAGCTACCAGAGAACTAGCGGCGGCATCATCCGTCATGTGCTCTCCCTGAACATGCAAAGTGCAAGCACCCTGCGCGTTGTCTCTACTAACTCGTAGCATTGTCGTTTTGTTAAAACATAACGTGCCTTCCGTCCTTCAGATTTCTGGTTAGTGTGGTTTATTTAGTCCATTAATCAGAACACAAAGACTCCTTATGGGTCAATTTACAGCCATGCCAAAAATGGCTTAATTCCAGCAATTTTTAGGTGCCCATCAATTTATGATAAATGTAGAACACAGAGGCAGGGACAAAAACAATAGAGTTATGCGCTAGAACTTCAAGCTATAATACTATAACACACTCACTTTTTAATACTCATAGGCTATCACAAACCTTTTAATTGTATGTTATTGGTTGATGTTCATTAGCGGCTAGTTTTTATAGGATGCATTTTAATGCTTATAGTTATAACATTCAAATTATAAATGAAACATGTTTTTTCAGTTAATATGTAAATTTTGAGAAGACATTACATACCATTAAAATAAAATTATTCCTAAACTCAAAAAACCAAAAAAAAAAAAAAAAAAAACCAATTTTTTGTAATTATGATGTCACAAATTAAGATTCTTAAAATAATTTTTTTTTCTAAAAAAACATAAAAAATTTATATCTCAATTCAAGTAAAATAAATGATCTTTATTTATGTATGGTCAAACAGCTTGGCAAAGGACCTAAAGGTAAAAAGGTAAGTGTTTCTTCGGCTGCTCTCGTGATGCTGTGTGAAGGTTGTTGGTTGACATTTACCTCTGTGGGTGAAAGGCGGGGCCATTCAAGGTAAAACAACAGCCGTGTGGATGTGATTGGGTAATTTATATTTTTAGGTATTAATTTATTATAATTAAATTACTTAATTTCAATTTTATTTGAATTTAATAATTATATCATTTTATTAGGTAAACATTTATAGAATTTATCTTATAAATAAGTAAAACTTAAAGTAAGGAGTCAATTGAGAAAATAATATATATTGTAATACTAATACTATTTTTTATAGTCAAAATACTAATTATTAATATGCAATTCAAAAATAAAGTATATAAAATATGCATATAAATATAGTGTAAATATTAATTTGAATAATTTATTTAGGGTGAGAATTTTTATTTTATTTTTTCAATAGTTCTTACGTTACCCATGGTTTCCTTTTAATCAATTAAGCCATTGTCCATTGCCCTTTGCCTTATATGTGATATAGGTTTCCTTGTCATGGTGATATTGTAATTATCAGAAGTAACTAGTACTAATAACTCTTTTAACAATATCTTTATAGTAATATTATACATTACAATTTTTTTTATTTATTATAAAAATATTATTTATATTAAGTTAAATAAATTTTTATAAATAAAATTACAGAATAAGAAACTCAAAAAAATATTTATTTTCATAAAATTAATATTTTGTTGTAAATTTTTTAAATTTTTTTGTGATATTTAATAATAATAATAATAATAATAATAATAATAATAATATATTTTTTTTCTCCCCTAAGGAAGGTAGAAGTGAGAGAATGGCAAATGAGGCGTTACGAACGAGGAAATGTGAGTTGAGCAACGTATAACTTAGAAGTGAAAGGATAAGCAAGGCATAAGTGACGATGAACGAAACAGAAAAGTCACCCAGTTGTCGCGCCAACGGCCTCACTCACACAAAATCACTTCCAAACAAGCCTTCGAGGTGGAAGACAATTCCTCTCCACTGATGAGGTGGCGGTTTCTGATTGGACCTCTCTTTAGCAGTGCTCCAAAGTCGATGACACCGAAATCAACATTACGTCATTGCATCTCCAATATCGTGGTGACATGTGTCGCAATGTTCATTGTCCTTTCCGAAACAAACAAAAACTATCCATGTTGGTGCAGCACAAGTGCAGAAACTCAAATAGAAAGGAATCGTACGCTGGGAGAAACATCCATGGAGGCCATAGAGCATAGGACTGTTGAAGTCAATGGAATTAACATGCACGTGGCGGAGGCTGGCCCTGTGGACGGCCCTGTGATCGTCTTTGTCCACGGCTTTCCCGAACTATGGTACTCCTGGCGGCACCAGATCGTGGCTCTGGCCTCGCTCGGTTACCGGACAGTGGCGCCGGACTTGAGAGGGTATGGCGACACCGACGCGCCGGAGGACGTGACCAGCTACACCAGCTTCCATACCGTAGGCGATCTCATCGCTCTCCTCGACGCGGTGGCTCCGCGCCAAGAAAAGGTCTTTGTGGTGGGTCACGATTGGGGCGCTTACTTGGCTTGGAAGTTGTGTCTATTTAGACCAGACAGAGTCAAAGGTTTGGTCAACACGAGCGTGTCCTTCAATCCTAGAAATCCTGGAAGAAGAGTTGTTGATACTTTGAGAGCGATCTATGGAGATGATTATTACATTTGCAGGATTCAGGTTCTGTTTCAATTATTTGTCAGATTGCAAGTTTAATGCTGCTTAATAGAGTTTTGCTTGGAGAAATGTTGTGTAATTCGCCTTTTGCCTGATCTACTATTGATTAAGTAATTGTTTAATTAGGATGAAGATTGAAGATGTTTGGGATCTGGGTTTAAAGTATTAGGAAAATTCTTCACAATGGTGGACATCTAGGTTGCTAGGTGAAAAATGAACTAAGAATTGTCAAAGTTTGTTCCCATTGCAGATATGAGGGCATTTTGGGGTCACTCTGTTAAGTACCCTTTTTTATTGCGGAGAAGTTTTGATTGACTGTGAAGTGATCTTGCGTGGCTTTTTGAGGATTTTGATGTGAGTCGCTCACCTACTAATAGCAAGAAGCTAAGGAATTTTCCTCTTTTGTTTTCAGGAGCCTGGACAGGTAGAGGCTGAGTTTGCAAAGATAGGTGCGGAGAGAGTTCTGAAGGAGTTCTTCACATATCGGACTCCAGGTCCTCTGTTTTTACCTAAAGGCAAAGCGTTTGGTAACCCATTGGACTCCTCAATTGACCTGCCCCGATGGCTGTCTGAGGAAGATATCAAGTACTACACCAGTAAATTTGAGAAGAAAGGCTTTACTGGAGGATTGAACTATTACCGGAATTTAGATCGGTCTGTTCCTCTTCCATTGGTTACTTATCATATTCAGGTTGCTGAGAGAAGCATGTTACAACTTACAAGCATGTTGCTTTTCTGTGCTGCACATCTGAATGCATTAGAAGTGCTTTGTATAAAACTTGAGAGTGCAATTTTGCTGGGACTTGAGTAATTTTCAAAGACCTGCGCCATGCTGGTATTGTATTGCTTTGAAGCTGATCGTCCTTATTTGTTTGTCTCTTTCTTGTTGCAGGGACTGGGAACTCACTGCACCGTGGACTGGGTCACAGGTAATGGTGCCCACGAAGTTTATTGTGGGAGACCAGGACCTTACCTACAATTCTTATGGTGCTAAGGACTATATACACAAAGGTGGGCTCAAGAGAGATGTCCCATTTTTGGAGGAAGTAGTTGTAATGGAAGGTGTAGCTCACTTCCTCAATCAAGAGAAGCCCCATGAGATAACTAAGCACATCTATGACTTCTTACAAAAGTTCTGATATGCCAAGATAAGGTGCGTATTTATATTTTTATGGTGTCTGTACAATGATTTGCATTCTCTAATAATTCCCATGGATAAAAGCTCATGCCATATGGCAGGGGCTATTGTTAACGTGGTGGCTGACTTTGTTTCTATTCCAATCAAGATGAAATGATGTTTATTTTTCAAGTTTTCATTGGAGTCTTGTTTCTCCTGGACTTGTTTGCTGGAATTATGATCCAAGTCCAATATCCAGCCGGGGGTGTATAAGGTGCATCTCCTGGCCGTTACCCAGGCTAGCATGGAAGATGAATGCCATAAATTTCTTGTATTTATATATTATCCACATCAGAGGACTTTGTTCACTATTTTATATTGCTATTTATGTCTGGCAAGGTTGGCCATCCACAGATACACACACATATAATAATATCCACTGATCCTGATCAAGACTCTAGACGTCTCAGTGATCAATTTTTTAGGCTACATGTTATGTTTGCTTTTGAGAATTAATCATAGAGCGTAAATCTTTTCTCCTCTTCCTTTCCAACCAAACATCCCCAGGAAAAGGTACATCCTTCTTTTCTTATTTCCTATCTGACATCGGGTCACTTATAAAATATTTAATAGTTATTTTTTTTTTAATTTTTATTTTTAAGATATTAAGTTTTGATTTTGAGAAAAAAGTTTAGAGTTTATGAAAATAAAATGAACTATTTTTTATTATATAATTAAAAATTTAATAAATTTTTAATATATATATATATATATATATATATGACATCACCCGACGTAGCATCAAAGATTGAGCGAGTCTATTGCCAATATTTTTGGGTTTCTGAATCTACTTTTGCTTAAATCTGTAATGGGTCATGTAGTTTTAATTTAAACCCGACCATCTTATAGTTATACAATATTTGCTACATTAAAAAGTGAATATTTGAAGAACTGGGTACTAGAATCAGAATGATCCAGACATATTCTGTACAACAGAATTACCGACAAGTGAGCCAATTCTCTAGGTCTCAAAGAGGACACTTAGAGTGATTTAAGAAACTATATATTCATTTCGAGGGTATCAAGTTCAAAGGAGTGCAAGATTTACAAGAAACGGGAGAACAATTGCTCGATGTGGGTTCACGACCAAATGGATCTCTTAATGGACCAAATCGAGGAAGCATCCAGGACAATTCAACTGTTAGACAGTAAAAGTCGCAGCATGTTTAAGCTTGAATATGCTTTTGTTCTTAAGGACTGGGATTCTACACCTGAAGAGTCCAAGTCTAGACCTGCATTAATGAAAGTGTTCATATTCCATCAACATTACAATAATTCAATCTCTGAAAAATCGAACACATCGATATGCTGAACTCCGATATGGAAATGCCTCGAGGAGCAGCTTTCATCCTTGTGTCAATTTCTTCATTTGGAAGAAAAAATTGACTGAGTGTTGCTCGATGAAAAATTCTTATGCTGCATTCAATGACTAAAAGACTCAGACCAGATTGTGGGTGCGCTCAAAAGTTTCCTGGCCTTCTACGATTCTCAACATTAAAGAGAACATCCAGGATGTCTGTAATGCCAGCAGTTATCTGTTGACCTGCTTTAACTGGGCCAACGCCTTGTGGAGTGCCTGAAAATTTTGATTTCACGCAAAATTATTCAATTCCAGACCCAGGTCCCATATTCAGCAACGGAATCACTAAAAATCTCTCTTTAAATACTGCAAATGGTACCACCAAGACACAGGTTCAATGGGGCTATATTTAGACTCTAGGAATTCAGAATACTTGCATAAATATGAAATGCTTTAATTTTCACCAGCATTCATCTTACTAAATGAATCATTTCAAAATGTATACAGAAAATTATTGTTAGAAGCTACTATTTGTCCAGCAAACTAAATATTGAGAGAGAGAGAGAGAGAGAGAGGTATTCCTAGCAAGAAACCTGTATGGGGTTTTGGAAGTTGCAACCAATTTCATCTCTCTAGTGAGCACATGTAATAATATCTAGGAATGAATCTGTATAGGATAAATAGTGAATTCCTATAGTAATGACAACACTGCAGAGATGTTGAATGACAACCAAGAAATCATTTTTGAAATATATACTTTCATGATAGATAATAACTAGGGATTGGGGGGGTTTGGGTTTGGTAGTCCCTGCAGTACCTGTTAATATAATATCTCCTTCAAAGAGTGTCATAATAGAACTTATGTGGCTAATGAGGTAAGGAATCCTAAAAATCATATCCTTGGTAGAGCCTTTCTGCCGTACTTCTCCATCAACCTGTATCAAAATAGACCCAGAGACCTCATTAGGGTCTGACAACACATTCGGAAAGAACGTGCAAAAATTTGAAGGAAAAATGATGATTTTGAGACCTTTAGCCAAAGTTCCAAGTTGTGAGGGTCAGGCACAATTGACTTGGGAATCTGCAGACATTTTTTGCAGAGCATAATATTAGAACATCATCAAGGAAATGATGAACAAGGACACATTTTCCTACAGAAAAGAATCAAAGGAAAAAAGCAAGTGGCCTACATATTAATTGGTGCTGAAATGGCTCAATAATATAGGTGGGTTATATCTTGATTCTACAGGTGTTTAGTTTCATATACACCAATAAGAAGCCAGTAACAAAGAATTTTGAAAGCAATTTTATCCTGCATTAGTCCCCAGAGATCCCATTCCAACAATGCTTTGTACTTGTTTTCTTAGTGCCCATTATTGAACTTAACAAACAAATCTAATTATGTCAGACTCCCCCACCCCCCAAAAATAGGAAAAATATAAGAAAATGCATTTCTTACAACTGAACTAATTGGCGTGAATGTATCCTGCCCTTTGGCAACAGTCCATGGAAGCCCTGCAGACTGAAAAAAAATAAAAAAAAATAAAAATAAAAAAACAGCAGGACAAAGAACACAACAATTACAAAGAACATTTTTTTTTTAAAAAAAAAATCCTAAATGCACATAAGAATTAAAAAGGATTATGGTTTTATTGCCCAATTTTTACCTTTGCAGAAGCTTGGATTTCCCTTGCAGTCATATCCAAAGCAAGAGCATAGCCTATAACATTTTCCCCAACCCCACGCCGAAAAAAAAAAGAAGCTAATTTATTATACTCCTCGGGGGGGGTTTTTTTTTTTTTTTAACAATGGATGATTAAATAGAAAAGATGATACTGAAACAATAAGAATAGGGACAGTGAGTAACCTCCAACGTAGTCCATGGCAGAGGCCTCGGGCACCTCGCGAGCTTTCCGACCAATCACTATGGCGAGCTCCACTTCATGATCCAGCGACTCCAGAGGAGGAGGGATCTCGATTGTGCCGCCATTTTCCAAGAAAGACGACGTCGGTTTCAGGAACAGCACGGGATCCTGAAATAAAATACCAATCAAAGCTCAGTCGAAACGGGAGATAATTGAATCGAGAGGTCGTCGATTGACTATAATTCAGATAAAAGAAAGAAAAGAGCATTCCACCTTCGGGACGGCGTTGCCGAGCTCTCTGGCGTGAGCCGCGTAGTTTCGGCCGACGGCGACTATTTTTGTACCGACTTGGAGAAGCTTCTTTATGCCTGAGGACGCCGTCGCCATTTCTCTTCCTCGTTTTTTCAGGCAAACCACCGCAGCACTTCTCCTCCCTTTATTTTCCAAAAAAAAATTTCAGAATTATCGACTCTATGGGTTTTTTTTTTATAAGAATAATTTTAAATATTATAAAATTTTTTCTTAATTTATTATAAAAATATTATTAAAATCAGATAAATAATTTTCAATTAATAAAATTATTCCATTAGATATAAAAAAAATAAATTAATATAAAAATATTAAATCAGTTTATTGCGGTAATATTTGTATGGTAAATATAAAAGCAATTTTGATTAAAGTTATTACACAAGTCGTATTGACATCGATTAGGGGCTCAAGTAAATGACTTCCTCAATATTATTGCCAATTCAACCAACCGTACACACATGGACTCGAGATGACGAGGAACACATGATCCTGTAGCAAATCAAGACCGAAGGCCAGTCATCTCATGATGTGCATGGGAAAACTCTGGTTTTCCCATGAACTGTTTCCAGTTATTTGCTGACAATGTCGCAAACAGTTGCCCAGTTCTACACAGTTTCCAATACGGCGAGAACTTTAAAAAACAAAACACGCGTAGATTACTTGAAAAATAATTTATAGCAAAATAGAAGTCACTCACTTCGTGGACAATCCGCTTCAGAAGTACACTTCCCGCAGTTTCTTCACCAGATTGCGCTGGAGGTAATGTCAAATCAACTAAATCGCACCACCTCATGGAAGATCAGCCAAAGCTCGACCCGAAAAGCTAAGGACTGTCCCACTTTATTATTGAACTGCACAATTCGTACAAAATCATTTTGAACATTCGTTTGTTGTGGAATTGCATAATTAAGGCGAAAATAATGGGATTACTAGCATCGATGGAGTAGTTAGCCACATAAAACGACGCCGTACGTGGCCAGAGGAAGGCATTCTTAGATCCTTGACAACTAAACGATCACCTCCCGTCATTAAAAACTGCTTTTTTTTTTAAAAAAAAAAATAAACTATTATTTATTTTTTAAATGGGTCAATAGAACTGTTAAAACTAGCGTGTGACCCAATTAGCCCACTATTTTTGGGGTTTGAATAATTTGATTAGGCCTTTCATGCTTGGCCCATTACCATTGGATAATAATATCCAGAGCTCTTTGTTCAGGCCCGAAGTCGGCCTTTGCATTTGTTCTGTGAACATTTTTAGGCCTTTTCATGAAAATGGGCCTCTTCAATCTGCTGCGATATTTTGGGTTAGATATCTTCATACCATTAGTCGAAAATTTAACCAATTAAAATCCAACAATTAATAATTTTAATTTTAATTTTTTGAAGTATAAAATTTTAACATTAAAAAGACAGCAAGAGAATTATAGGAATAGGGACAACATGGTAAACATGTTAGTGAATCCAAACACCCTGTGCAAATGTTATCACTCACTATGGTTTATTATTATTATTCTCTTAAAAAGGGTAATGACCAATCTATCCAAGTTTAGGTCAGCTTTAGAATAATTGGTAAAGTGCTTCTTTTTGCCTGCTGGCATGAAAATTGGCAACAAATTCGTACATTCTATGAGATGCTGATATTTTAGGTTCACGTGTTTCTGGGGGCCCCAAATCCAATTCATTCACGAGATAATCATATGATAACTTGCATCCTTTCATCAATTAAGCTAT
Source organism: Kandelia obovata (assembly GCA_021464305.1). Lineage (NCBI taxonomy): Eukaryota > Viridiplantae > Streptophyta > Magnoliopsida > Malpighiales > Rhizophoraceae > Kandelia > Kandelia obovata. The sequence goes on along the minus strand of CM038475.1, from coordinate 3,030,953 downwards.
GCTTATCGACAAGCCTTCCCGAACTTGTTCACAAATGCTTCCCCGCATATATTGGCTTGCCAGGGTATCATTTGTGGGCATGCATTTTCCTTCTTAATTAATGATGAAATCGTTTGGTCCCAGCAGTTAGGCCATAACATTGGTAGAAAGTCTTTCCATCTAGAATCAATCCGTTAATTACGCCAAGCGTCATGGTGATCTGTTTGTTTTAAAGGATGAAACAGCATGGTGATCCTGTTTATAGTGAACTTTTTGGGTACTCATATAGCAATAGGAATGACCCCAACGGCAATTTTACTATCCACTTTTTTCACCCTATTTCTGCACAGTTTCATGACTTGGATGTCCAAACCAAACTTAGAAAGAACAAAGAGCCGAGGTCTAAGACACGTATAGTGAAGACATTTCAAGTAGCAACCGTCTGCTGTGAAGGCTTCCGTTTTCAATTTTAAGTGCATTAAAATAATAATAATAATAATAACAAAATTTGTAATATAATACATCTGAAGCTGTTAATGATAAGATATGACAATCTTCTCATCGTGGCCTTTTCTTGTCTATTCAATATTTCTCTTGTCATCGTCATCTTCTGCACCAATTGATATAGTTTTCACGAACTCCATCTATCTTTCTAAGAGTGTTATTAGTAAAATGTTAGTTCTATTATTATTTAAATTTGTTATGATTTGCGATGTATTGTCTATTATTATTATTTTCCAATACCCTTCCTACCATATATTTGTTTATTGTTTCTAATTGTAAAATTACCAATATACTATTAATTGATCTTTGTACGAAACAACTCATTGTAACTAATTTTTCTTGTAAGGATTTATATATATTTTTTTAATTTTCTATTTTTGTATAATTTACAATCAACTCTACATGCATCTTGATTATAGAAATCACAGAATGAGACTTAGAAGGCCTGCACATTCTGGAAGAATTTTACGAGATGTATTCTCACAAAATACTATTCATATATTAGAGATTCAGAGATATGAAAGTAAGTTAGAGAATAAATCAGACAGTTCATGTTTTATTGATGCCTAAGCCTACATTGTCAAGTCTAAATATTCCTATAGGTCAATTAGGACAATATATTCAATTATTCCATTATAATAAATGTTAAGTGTTGCTTATATTTATATTAAAAGATAGGTGAATAATACATGTTAAAAATAACTAGTGGTAAATAATTGATGGAGTTGCTGGTTGGGAAAAAGCTTGCATCTATGGCAAATATTAGATTATGTAATGCAAACTAAATTAGAAGTTGTGTTACTTGCCTTACATTGATTGAGTCAGGCAAACCAACTCATTGTAGGCCTAAATAATTATTATTAGATGGAAAATAATTATGCACGGTCATTAAGTCTCATCATTATATTAAAGGTCACATTCGTGAGTGTGAATGTGTGCACTAGATGAATACCGTTTCTAGAGCAAGACCATAAAAGATTTGACTCATAGATTGTCTTTTCTATTGGGTTCTCTTTCAATGAATATAAATCTATTGGGGTGGAAACGTAGAAAAAGAAGCTTAAAATTCATTAAAGAAAGAAAGAAAGAAAGAAAGAAAAAAAAAGAATACAGGAACTTGAACTATTACGCTTAACTATAAAAAGTCTAACAATATATTAAGGAATAATCCAACTTATATATAATACAGTAAAAAGAAAAATATAACCCATATGTAAATTGAAATTTTCCATAACACGTTGGATGCGATTGACTTACATGCATGATGTTAATATGATTTGCTTGCGAGCCATTCATTCATCAATAATTATTTCGGCAACAAACAAGGATTCCTTCGTTTGTCAATAAAATTTTATATATGACATAATATTTTAGCAATGCTTGAACAGAAAAGTAAATAAATAAATAAATATATATATATATATATATATATATATTACGCTGGTAGATATTACATGCAAGTTAGCGGCTCACGTACACAGATTCCCCCCAAAAGTCTTCTGTATATTGTCGTCAATAGGTGCAACAAGACCCGTTATCGCTAGCAACCACGAAGGTATGTTCATATATTGATAATTGACATGAGTTACTTTCGTGTAGAAGTAGTGGGTGTCCAATTCTCAATGAATCAATCATGCTCAAAGCAGTGCAACTTATGTCAAATCGTCAGTGGATAATTAGCTAAATAGTTAAAGTTAAGACCATTAATTTGAGAAATTTCAACTTTTAATCTCATACCCATTTCTCTAAGGGAAGTCCGGAAAAAAGGTTTTTAGCATACCAATCGTCACCTTTTGACTTCAGGATATACTTCTCCAACAATATGCAGCACCACATGAGACCAAAAGACCAACTCTTGTGGACAATCTAGCTGAAGTGAAGGATATATTCTCCACTATACATGATTTCTGCCTTTAGGGAACCTCATTTCTAAACCGGTGTGCGCATGTAGGGGTGGATAAGTAGTTTAAACGGTCGAATATTGTCAATTACGCTAAATGTTTTTATAATATTTATGCATATATTTTGCTATTTTATATTTAACATAATTTTATAAATTTTAAGTGAACATAAATACCTTTTTATAATTATGAAACAAAATTGCACTCATTTATTCAATTTTTTACAATAAATTAATCATATTAAAGTGAAATATAGACCAATAAAATAGTTTTCTTTTATGCAATCAAGCATTTATTTTGACATTTTCAATATTTAACTTTAGATTCAAGTATTTTAATGGTGAAATAATTTCGAAAGTATGTTGACTAGTAAAACAAAAGGATGTTTAATTATATATATATATATATATATATATATTAATAATTAAATAGGAATGTCAAACTCATGGGCCAGGCCCCATTTGTGGAGGAATATTTTTGCTATAATTAATTAACATCCCGAAGTAAATACTGTTATTAAGGATTTTCTTCCTCTTTTTATTTCTGGTTTTTGTTTTCGTGGATTCTTTTATTAAAATTTTACATTGAGATACAGAATAGGAAGCGTGATTAGTCACTTGTGGGATTTAACATTGAAGCATACACGCACGTACATACATACTACGAGTCTCTCATTGTGGGGGATCAGGTGTGAGAAAAGAATAATGATATTTTGCTCAAATGAGTTTTTTAACTTCTTACTTACTCTGTCATTATGCTGATTTGGATAATTTTTTAAAGGAAACAAGTCTCTCATTGAAATATATATATATGGTATTAGGGATAATTTTAGAGTGTCCAAGCCATATAGTTGATAATTTCGTGCAATAATAATATAATCCCGCTAAAAAAAATTAATAATAATCCTGAAGAATAGCATTGCTACAGAGAATGGGTATACATACGGGAACATCTTAATGTTGCAATTTCTCCGTGCAATGCTTCTGGCCTTTTAGATCTCAAGAGCCAACAGAATCTTAAGGACGGATTTGACGGGACTAGTAGAGATGTGGCTTTTGGATGGACCAATCTGTTTGCCCCCACTGACTACTACATCATTCGTGATATTTTTGTTAAAATGCCATTGGCTGGTTAGGAAGGTATAAACTCACGTCTTGGACACCATAAAGAAAAGTTGATTGAAGTGCAATTTGTGGACAGGATCATCAGAAGTGGTTGCAATGGTGGAATAATTGTTGATAAGATTGATTCCTTTGGTAATCACTTGGAGCAAGTTGTAACTAGATGCACATGCATTGTTGCATCTAAGCGCCCGACACAAAAATTAGGTCTTCATGGTTATTGTTGATTTTGTAAAGTCAGGCTTTAATTAGAATGTTCATCCTTTTTTTCACTTTTTGACGAATTGGGATTGCCATCACGAAAGAAATAGAAAACAAGAGTTGTCGAGAAAGAAGGGATTCTTGGTACTTATAAATGTTGGACATTGCACTTTTTTGGAAAGAAAGTAATGACTCTGTAACAAGTGGTATCAGAGCCTACCTCTTGTCTACCGTGGGATCCTTGATTTGGCACGGAATGCCGAGAACCCGTCTCGGTGTGTGTCCAAAAATATTGACGAGGTCGTCGATGAATTCGGCGTGGGAGAATATTACGGGTGCACACCACCCAACTCCCGCATTGTACGTGCAAATTGGCATAAAGGTACCTTTTGGCTAAAAAATGCCAAAAAAAAAAAAAAAAAAAGAAGGAGAGAGGATGCCATGTTAAGTTCAATTGCCGTTCTTTTTGATAATCCCCATTAGCTTTGTGCTGATAGAAAATGTTCTGATTTAGGGAGCCAAATTTTAATCGTTTACTGAGTTGAGTGTCTCCTGAAATTAATTGAGTCAATCGGATTAGTCAAAAGCATTATGGCTTTAGCCAACAAATCCCTCACAAACTATGTGATAACCTTTTTTTAAAATAAAATTAAAAAATTATCAAAAAGAAAACAAAAGAAAAGAACCTAATTTTTTTAGGAAAAAAAAAAACTTATTTTCAAAACTTTATTGAGGACTACATTGAAGAAGCGCACAAGTCATAACACAATTAGAACTTTAACGATAGAGGGGTCTCTACGTTATTCCCAGATAAAAATCAAGCTTACAAAAGAAGAAACAGAGAAACTGATGTAAAAAGGAGTCTGGCTGTAGTGCCCTTAATAGACAAGGTGCGGGCTCCAAAATCAATATTTATGGTTTTGGATCCATCTAAAGTTTGCCATGGAAAAGAATGTCGATAAAAGGCCTTTTCCTTGCGTTATAATCTAAATTTCTACTCCTTTTCTAATGGAAACACAGTGACACAGCTTCCATCTTTCCATATGGGTCCTGATTAGTGATAGCAAACGTGTAAAATTGAAAATGACTTTGATACTAACAAATCAAAGGATATTATCAAGATTCCCCAAATATCTTTCCATTGAAAAAAATTTCCCAAGTATCTACTCATCTTGATGCCATTTTCCTACCCATTTGCCTTATTTGCATATGTGTGCAATGATCCACCACGATTGAGGAAGATGTGCTATGACTCTAGTGGGTATTGGAAGCCATATTTCCTGGTGACAGCTTATCCTCTACATTAGCAATAAAATTCACAGATGGAAAGTTTAATCACGATTAGGATTTGATAATCACTATAAGAAGGGCGAGGGGTAGTGAAATTTCCACACGTGGAGAGAAAAATTCAAGTAATGGCGCATGATCACCTTCAAAAGGCAAATGGATGTGTTGGGTTGCATTTACAAAAATGACAAAGTTTGATTAGAACAGCTGAAAGGTACAACATAACCATTTCAGTATATATCACACGGTTAAAACATGAGTTATATATATATATTATAAGTAAGTTATACTAAAATTAAAAAAAAAATCAAAATGGAATTCTCCTCTTTTCCCCCCTCATATATATATATTATAAGTAAGTTATACTAAAATTTAAAAAAAAAATCAAAATGGAATTCTCCTCTTTTCCCCCCTCATATACATTACTTCTCAATTTGACAAGGCGTAGGCCCATTGGATTGTATATTATGTAACAGTAGTAGTATGCGCCTATTCGCCTTTAAGGGACATGAGTGCCACAGAAACATGTACCAACCAGAATCCCATCCTACCTTATAAAGGCTCCACCATCTGACCAATTTGCTTACAAAATTGCTCTCTCAAAAAAGGAGATCCCACCACTATTATTAAAACCTATCGATCTCTACTCTAATTACTATCAAAACAGAAGGCAACAAGAAAATAAATAGTAGCAAAATGTTTCAGGCAAAAGATTCCCACAAGCACCCAACAGTGCCAGAGGTATAAGCTCTTGAGCGCGCGCACACACACACATATATATAAAATAAAAAAAAAGGAAAAATAATCATCTCCCTGTACATGAATGGTTTCCTATTCTAATTTTTATTAATGGTTCTATTTCCTTTTTTGGTCTATTAGGTTGTGGAGGAACTAAAAAGAATGGCAAACATAGGCTTACCTATAGCGGCCATGGGCTTAGTCGGCTATCTCAAAAATTTGATCCTGGTTGTCTGCACGGGAAGGCTAGGGAGCCTGGAGCTCGCCGCCGGCGCCTTAGCTATTGGTTTCACCAACATCACAGGCTACTCGGTCCTGTCAGGGTTGGCCACGGGGATGGAACCTCTTTGTAGCCAAGCGTTCGGCTCAAGGAACCACTCAGTGGCGACCCTCACTCTAAAAAGAACAATCGTCATGTTACTACTTGCATCACTACCTATTGGCTTGCTATGGGTCAACCTTGAGCACCTTATGCATACCCTCCATCAAGATGTTGATATTTCCCGAGTTGCAAGTTTATATTGCCGCTCTGCCGTTCCGGACCTCATTGCCAATAGCCTCCTACATCCAATACGCATATATTTACGTAATAAAGGGACTACCTGGCCATTGATGTGGTGCACAATGGTCTCTACAATTCTTCATCTTCCTATCACAATATTCTTGGCTTTCACCATTTCCCTTGGAGTGCCCGGGATTGCAATTTCTAATTTCCTTACCAATTTTAACACCCTCTTTTTCCTTCTTCTTTACACATACTTTACACGGGAGCCTCCCGATGATGACGCTTGCGCCTTGACCACACCATTATCACCGTCACCGGCGACATTTTCACCGTCTTTGGTAACTTCACTGGGAGAGGAGTGGGGGATTTTACTTAGACTTGCTATTCCAAGCTGCGTTGCTGTTTGCTTAGAGTGGTGGTGGTATGAGTTCATGATAATCCTAGCAGGCTATTTACCGAAACCTCGTGTCGCTCTAGCCACATCGGCAATTGTCATTCAAACCACTTCCTTCATGTACACATTGCCAGCGGCACTCAGCGCCTCCGTGTCAAGTCGTGTAGGCAACGAGCTCGGCGCGGGCAGGCCAGAGAAGGCTCGCTTGGCAACGGCGATTGCCATAGGACTCGCCGTCTTGGGCGGATCTCTTGGCTTGTTGTGGACTACATTAGGGAGTGAAGCGTGGGGGAGGATTTTCACAGAGGATAGTGAAGTTCTGGAGCTAACAATGATTGTGCTGCCGATAATTGGACTATGTGAGCTTGCAAATTGTCCACAAACCACAAGTTGTGGGATTCTAAGAGGAAGTGCAAGGCCCGGTATTGGGGCAGGGGTCAATTTTTACTCATTCTACTTAATGGGCGCGCCAGTGGCCATAGGCTTGGCCTTTTTTTGGCAACTAGGTTTCGTGGGTCTATGTTATGGTCTTCTAACTGCTCAAATTACATGTGCGGTCTCGGTCCTAACCGTAGTGTACAAAACAGACTGGGAAAGAGAGTCGTTGAAGGCCAAAGACTTGGTGGGCAAGAGCGACTCTTTAGCACATGCAGGAAGAAGTCGCACAATTCCCGAAAGAAGTCGATCTTGAAAAGTGAAAAAAAAAAAAAGGAAAAGAAAAGAAAAAACAATACAAAAGAAAGGAGGGAACAATAACAGAAAAAGTGTCATGATCGTCAGCAGGACCAAAGTTGACACTAGATATTTGCAGTGTAAATCTTCAATGTTTCATAAACCATATTGGCTATTTAGCTGTACGGGATTCATTCGGCTTGTCTTTTCGGTTCCGTTGTCCCTTCTAACCATAAGCCCCATAAATTTACTCTATCCAACTTTGGATTGTCAAAAGGTAAAGACGCGGATTTGATGATGGAAGTTTGCCTAGATAGATGTGCGAGTTACGTCCCATCCTTTTTGGTATTTTCTTTTTCTACACCATCGACCATTTTATTGCATCCTACGATCTACCTATCGTACATAGAATGTAGGTAGGAAAAAATAACCAAATAAGATAGTCATTTTTTACAAAAATATTAATTAAGCGGCATGTAACAGCCCTGTCTCAATTTAGTTGAGTATTCCTTGGCTCAAAGGTGGATTCAAAAGGCGCTTATTTAAGGGTATATATTGCTCTTTATAACCAAAATATAATTTTCCGTGGATAACTTTGATAAGTATATACTGTTGTATTGCATACTTACAATTTTCTCATCTCTTTCTAGCTTGCCATATCTACCTAAAGAAATCATAAAATTTCATGAAATTAACAGTAAACTCTTTGCAAGAGTTGTGCAAAAGGCTTTGGTGAAGAACAAATGTGAACAGCACACGTGATGACAAAACATTGTGCCATATACCGGACCACATGTGTGCTAAGCGTCAATACGAAATTGCGAACTATGAACCATTTAACCGAATTGCAGCACATGATACCATTCCTTAAAGAAGAAACCTACTGCATGTTATTGGCTGTAACGTCCCCCCAGCCTCCCCAAACAGGCGTCATTGGTATGGTCCTCCTATTCCTAACTTGTTATATTTTTAATCTTTTCGGCTATTTTTCCCCCTCAACTTCACACCACCTTGATGTTCTTCATTTTTCTGTTGTAATATAACGAGTTTTTAACAGTAAAGCCTCTTCAATTCATCAAATAAATAAATAAATATATATAAAGAATTTGTCATAAGACAGAAACTACGTGGGGGGGGCCTGTAATATTTGCTTTCTTCTGTTTTGGACCGAGTTTTCATTCGATTTGTCATATAGCACGCATTATAATATTTATGCACATTCCTTGTAAGTTAAGAATATGCATTAAGTTCGATCGATGATCAGAAAAATGCGTTCAGAAGTTCAATCGTCCTTGCCAACAGAGAAAGTGATATAAAAAAAGGAACATGTACAAAATATCAAGAAGAAAATTGACCATGTGTAGGCCACATGCAACCCTTCAAGTCTGGTATTTATCTGTCCCTGTTAACAAGTACGAATTTAAACGTAGTTTTCTGGCGTTTTCCATTTGAAAAGCCAAAAGCTTGTGAACTAAAATCCTTCACTTTCTCTTCCATTTGGTCTCCCGTGCCGTAAAAAAGTTAAAGTCAGCTTTTGTCACATTTAATGTTCATGACAGGTGGTTAGCACTCAGCAATTCCCAACTTTCTCTATTTCCATTCTTTTTTTTATATTTATTTATTTCACTTTTGCTTCAAGGCTTATATAATTATACTCCCCTTTTAAATTTGCATTGAGTAGTGCGTGCGTACTTGTAAGAATCCCAGAAAAACGTAAAAAGAAGCATGTAGCGAGGCTAGACCCACAGCATCTTCAATTCTTGTTTCTTGATATATGTTCAGAAATGCAATTATATAGCAAGATGTTGAAAAGGACGCTTTATTACACACACACACACACACCCACAAATAGATTTTATAAATACATGTTACGAGGATATATTTTATAATTGTAACCATTAGTCACAACTATACTACATATTTCCAATTTTTTAAAAATATTTACTAGAATGAAGTTACGTGATCTCTCATCGACCAGGGAGAAATTAAAATTTTCAGATTTCAACCACTGGAGAATTAAAACAAACTGGCGATAGGTCGTCAGTATTGTGCAATCCAGACATGAGGGGCTTTTAACAAGGAAAAGGTGAAGTCCCAAACAAGGACCGGGGCTTTGATATCGAAACTCAGCACACCAAGATCGGCCAGGAGGTCAGTTGAATTGTTACTGACCCGTTGGGCCCGCATTATGACTCACCTCACATCCCAATAGCTATCAGAGGAGGCACCCATTCGCATTTCTTTACTCCTCAGGCGTCGAAGCAATGGCCTTTGGTCAGTGTTCCCTTCTGTTTTTCAAGAAACTTTAACTTGTAGTGAATTGAACTTTTATAGAAAAAAAAAAGGGGGGTGGGTGGGTGGGTGGGGGAGGAGTGGGGCTGTGTGGGAGGAGAGTGACAAAAAGTGAATTACTTGGTACTGGTATAGACTTGTTTTGATCGTCCCCACTCGGATAGAAGCTGATACATAGTTTAGCTGTTTGGAGGCCTGAAGTCAACGCAGACTGCTTTGAAGGGAAAGAGGGTACTTCGGCAGCACTTCCTACGATGGTTTGTGAAAGACATGAAAGATTTATTCTAATTTAAAGCATAGTTAGTCAAGTTATTTATGATTCTGTTGATTTCTTTAAATACATTTGATGCTATGACAGATAGAAATTTTTTTTTTTTCATCAATTTTCTGCACAATTGAACAAAATCGACCAACAAATGTGTTGGTAAGAACCCTTTTGTGGATGCAACCCAAGGCCACAGGAGAGTCCTTTTCTACACTAAGTCGAGTCCTTTTATGTCCAAGTTTTTTCCTCAGTACATGTACCTAAATTCTTTTCTAGACCCGTAATCAACAGGCCGAGAAAGGCCTACCGCTTTCGAGAAAAGCCCAGTGAAAGTCAAAGCTAAAGAATTCGAGTCAACCTCTTCAGAATTAACTGCAGGGTGGAAAATTTAGCCATCTAAGAAGTGAGAAGCGTAAAAATTTAGCACTTAATTTTAGCGATTAATAGTTAAGCAACGCCAACTTTTAGCATAACCTAAACAATCAAGACCCTTTACAGGTTGCAGGCTCCATATCTACTTTCTTAGAGTCATGAAATTCGGGCGATTGCACGGAAACTGAAAGAATCTAAAGTCTTTAATTGGTCCAAAATTTATTGCAGCATAACACACTTACACTAAGATAGAACAATGGTCAGATACTCTTAGCGATAGGAGTTTTAGACGATTGTGACTAAACTTTGATATTTCAATGCTCATCGATAAACGCTCATATAACGTCTTTAACTACAGAGAAATCCATTTGTTTGTTAGACCCAAGTGAAAAAGGGTCCAGTAATAATATGTCAGTAATGTCAGCAGCCTTCACACAGCTTTGGAAATCCTTCATAGCAGTAGGAAGATTCATTGGTGACATCAGTAAAAGCTCTACATTTTCCTTTTTTCCGTTTTGAAAAATCCGAAAACAGCACATGCAGATGATGCACTATTTGACTCGAAATTTTCAGTCTGAGTTTTGGTTGGGAGGAGATATATATATATATATATCTTGAGAGAATGACTATCAACTAACCCGTTAGCTAATGAAATCTAACGTCTCAATGAGAATTATAATCAAAATCTGCATATACTCAAAAATTTTGTGTGTGTGAGAGAGAGAGAGAGAGGAGAGTGGAAGATAAATAGGGAGTTTCAAAGTTTTCACCGTTAATCCATATAAGGAAAGCACATTTGGTATTCAAACGTGACATATGCAAATTAGCAATACAAGTCGTTGCTCTTTGCTGTCCTTATTTATACCATAAGTATTATGTAGTATGTAAGTACATGACCAAACCATCTTACTCGCATTTTTTGGTGTGAATATAATACACACACATTTATTTAATTATTTTATATATAGAGTGGATGTGACATTATACGTCACAACATACACTCAAAACCCATTCTTATTTTTTTCAAGGTGCCAATTTTCCAGAGGAAAATGCTGGCTTTAGTTTTGGGTGTCTCCTTCAAATTGAGCTTCAAGAAGCTCCCTAGGATGTTTACAGCATTTGTAGCAGCCTCGACGATGTTTGTAGTATTTGCAGCAGCCATATCGGCATTGACGTCGGTGCTTCTTGAGACCATCTGGGTATTCGCCTCCTAGTGGGCCACTACCTTCGTATTGATCTTCAACCTCGTCAGTTTCCTCTGAAACCAATTTAATGTATACGTGTAAGTGTAACAAGTAGTTACAGTAACCTTCTTCAACATTAGGAACAATTAATTATATCTTTTGGCTTTCAACTATTAAATGAAGTAAACCGCATAATAAGGACCATTACTTAAATATAACACACTGCGATTATAGTCACTTGCAATTTGGGGGTAAAGTGAGGGTAATGAAGTGATGGAAAGAGAGGGATTCCTACCCTCGGTAAACAAAAGCCGTGACTCATGTACTCATATAATAGGGAGGGAAAAGGGTCTTAGTATTGGATTTGTAATAACAATAGTTAAAACCAAGAACTAAAGTGAGACTTGAACACTATAGAGCATGTTAACCTAACTACTCAAGTGCACATAGTTTAATTACCATATGAAGGGGAAGCTTCAGCCGACAGTATGAGAACAAATGCAAGCAGAGCACAAAGAAGGAGAACGAAAGACTTGGAAGAAGCCATTTTCTAGCTTTTAGAATGCTAAGAGAAGTTTGAGAAATGGTGAGTGTGTGGCAAGGCAAGAGCAATGAAATTCTGCCCTACTTATAGCCAAGGCGGTCGCCATGAGTTAGAAAACTTAATTAAAATATGACTCGTATGTATAAAATATGACGTCAAAATATAGTGTTTAAATTTAATTCAATTTAATATAATAAACACTGAATTGGTTTAATAACCAAAAGATGTAAGTATATTAAACTTACACATTTCATGAATTTATTATATTTATTAAAAATTATATTTTTATTTATGTTTTATTTTAAAAAATAAAAAGATCCTTAAATTATAATTATTATATATATATATATATTAAAAAATAAACATTAAAGTCAAAAGTAATGGAACTGTGGCCACACGAAACGGCCCACCCGTAGCTCGAAACCAAATTGAGTGAGACGACCTTCATTGAGTATCATAACTAAAGAGCTATTCATAATCAAAATCATCTCAAATTTAATTTATTGACTGATAAATAGATAACGTTATTTTATAGTAGCCATAAGTTTTCTCAAAGTTGACAAAATATACCCTATAATTTGAAAAAAAAAAAAACAATCTGTACTATAAAAGTATATTATATTTATTGAAATATATACTACAAAAAGAAGAAGAAAAAAAAAAAGAGAGTCAAACTCTACAGCCACAAGTCGGTGATAAGGGAGTTAAAAAACCAAAAGATAATGTTACAAACTGTAACTGTACGAGAACCAGGACCAAGTGAGCAGCAATGTTGTTTTTATCCTTTTAACTGTCAGCACAAAAACGAAGATAATAAGAATGCAAACAAGAAAATATGTGGTGTTCTGCTTTAGCTAACAAAGTTTCTTGACACCACTTCCAGACTTCTGGCGCAAAATTTCACTTGGGAATCAAAAGAGTATAAAAGTGAACTATGCTTTTGTGATCCATAATGTTTTACAGCATTAGACCCTTATTTTTACAGCTTTATTGCACATGCGATAAAAGGCAAAAAGATGATTAATAATTGATTAGTATCCGGCTAATTACCAACTAGGTTTAGATGTGCACATTAGGCAGGTTTAAGATATTAATTAAATAATATTAAAATAATAGAATTTGAGTTATATTTTTAATAACAATCAATAAACTAATTCAATTTTAATTTTAATTTTAAAAATATTTAAATAAAATTTAATTATAGACCATAAATAGTATCTTAGTTAATTTGAGAATTTCAAACTTTAGACTTATTTTTAGAAGGTTGAATGAATTTAAAACCAAGTGATTAGGTAAGATAAGAAGAGAATTTTATTGTTATGTATCGATTATTATTAAATTTATAATTAAAATTTTAATCAATAATATTATTATAATTAACTACAAATATTGATATTGATAAAAGAATTTTTGGTACAAATTTAATATTTAAAATTGAGTAATTTAATTTAGAGAAAATAAAGAAATCATAATATAAGTTAAGCATAATAATAATTATTATTTTTTAAAAAAATAAATTTATCATAACATTTTAATTTTTTTATATAAAAAAATTAATAATGAACTACTAAATTAATGTCAAATATTATAAATTGTGAGATTTAATTTAAAAAATCTTACAATTAAACTAACAATGTTACATAGATAATATTTTTAAAAATATAACATTTAAAACTATCGACTTTTTTTTTTTTTGAGAAATATTAATTGAACGTCATTAAATCTTAACAATTAGTGAATGGCGTGGGCTTTTGCTGAATCATTGTGTCCAAAATGGAAACATTATTTTGAGAACACACAATTCAATTAGGAAAGGATGTAAGGGATTTTGCGTGGCTTGTATCCTCATGCTTGGTTGGGGTGAGTATCATTGGGCATAAAAAGACAATGGGAGCACCGAGATGATAATTCTCACCCCCTTGTTTTCTGCTCAGATGACTGATTCTCTTCTCGCTGGCAATCTGAAATTCGATATACCAAAAGCGAATTAATACACGCTTTTGCTGGTGGCTTGTGGCCGGGTCTAAAAATTGATCATTTATTGTTACTGCCTTAGAACTTGTCGAATTTGAAAGAATAGAAAATCGTATGGTCTAGAGAGCATTAGTTTATTGCTTGACCTAATGGAAAAAAGAAAAAAACAAAAAAAAAAAAAAAAGCGCAAGATATTTAATATTACGATATTCTTATAATAGCTGCACATAAAAATTGAAGTCAAAAGTAATGGAACTGGTGGCCACATCCATAGCTCGAAACCAAATTGAGTGAGACGACCTTCATTGACTATTATAATGCAAATTATCTTAAATTTAATTTATTGACTGAGATGAAGTTGACAGATAAATAGATAAAGTTCTTCTAGTAGCCATATGTTTTCCCTTCACTTACCGAAAAGCTATATAAGGGTTCAAAGTTGACAAAATATACTATATAACTTGGAAAAAATATCATAAAAATATATTATATTTATTGAAAGATATACTATGAAAATAAAAATAAAAAAAAAGTCGGACTCTGCAGCCACAAGTATGTAATAAGGGAGTTAAAAACCGAAATTTTTGGTTAACAAAAAAAAAAAGAACAAAATTAAACTTTTGATTAATCAAACTGAATTTAATTAAAAAGATATAAATAAACTGAATTTAATCGAACCATGTTGGAGTGATTTTTATATGTATAATTTTTACTTTTTATCCTAATAATTCCAAAAAACAATATTATTAAAGAATTGTATATAACATATAAATGTCATTTATTATCTTATATATAAAGATAATTATAAAATTTGTGTTTGAAAAATACATGAAAATTGTTTTTTTTTTCGTTCAAATTAGAATTTTTAAATTTTTATTGAAATTAAATTTAAATTAGTTTACCATTTTAAGGAAAAAAGAGAACCTAACCAAAATTTTCAATTAACCTAAACTCGATTAACCGAATTTCAATTTTAAATTTAGTGTTTCTAAATTCTTGAGTTCAATTTTCAATTTTTATAATTTAATTTGGCCAAAATTAATAAAAAGGCCATCATGGAGTAATTCTAGGCAATCCTATTCTTAACAAGGATTTCATGGTGTGGGGTCTGAAAAAATTTTCAAATTTACTAACTTTTATCTTGATTTTTATAAAATAATTATTTTAAAAGCTCGAATACTTGATTTTTAGATCACAATAAAATCATTTAACTATCACCACAAAGTTTGTACTGTTTGACAATAAAGAAAACCGATGATAATTCTAAGCTGTTAATGATGCAAATTATTTTAAATTTTACTTATCGAGGGAGATGAAGTTGACAAACGAGTAGTTGACGTTGTTATAGCAGCCATGTGTATCTTCACTTACAGAAGAGTTAGAACGATTCAAAGTTGACAAAAATGTGCTATATAATTCAAATATATATATATATATAGATTGTATTATTATAAAATACAATATACTTATTAAAAGATATTCTATTGTTCTTTTTTTTTATTTGAAAAAAGAAAAAAGTCAGACTCCACAGCCCCTAGTTCGTGAGAGTTCTTTTATTACAACCCTCCTTGGTCGCACCGTGCCACGCCAAAAAATACGTAATATGAGCCATTTGATATATTTGAATAGTTCCATCGTCATAACTCCTTTTTTTTTTTTTTCCTAAGGATTATACTTTGCATACACCGATATACAATCTGTGGTGGAAGCCCCTTTGATGTCAATTTTTTTTTTTCCACTTCAAATCCTTATACTGATGAATTGAAGTTCATGAAGAAATAAAGAATTTTAGGTGTGCTTTTATCCAACTTAGAATGATTTTTCGTATACCATGTTTTCCTCTTTAAAATCGGATACAGCTACAATTCAAATTCAAGATTTTTAATTTACAGATGACTATAGTACCACTATAAAAAAAATCAAGGTTAATTACGGTACTTTCGAATAAAATCATAATAGTAAATTCCCGAAATTAAAATTTTCTAGGATCAATCGGTTGGAAGGATCCCATATTAGGTCTCTTTCAAAAATTTCATCCAAAAAAATTCCAGGACGCGTAGTCTATACTCTAAAGAATGAATTGTAGCAGCCAGACCCAATTCGCCCAACTTGTTTTTGGACAAAACACAAGGAATTGAAGTGGTTGTTTTTGGACAAAACCCAAGAAATGAAGTGTATCAACCTCCCTTTTAGCCCTTGTGTGGTTTAACCCAAGCAAATCTATTTATATCAACATATAATTTTCTTGGTTAGGCATCTAGTTTCAAGAACCCCTTTTGATTTAAAGTGATAGTAACTCTTGTTATTATTTTCTGGGAGAAGTTGCATTGAGGTTGATAAAGCCAACAACTCAATCAAAGTTTTTATATAGTCTCAACATGATTCTAATATATGTTTCAAAAAAGAGTTTTATATATACAAAAGAATTGAATATAGTCCACTCAGTTGACTTTTACTCATTAATTATAATTATAGTTGGTATATCATTTGATAAACAGTAAATCAACTACAACTAATGGTAAAATTTTAATACTATAAGTTCTCATTCAATTTCTGTATTTATATAATATTTAATACATTTTTAACAAGTTTTTCAGATAATTGTAACGCGTCGTTTTGAAACACTTCTAATTCTAGGTTGGTTAACATTGTGTGGTAACTATTATTAGCCTTTGAAAACAGTTTTAAATAAGAAGATATAAAAGGTACAAAAAAGGGAAACCACATCATTTAAGTCTACTTGGTAAATCAAGTCCTGCATCCTTTGATATTGAATTGGGCCTCTTTCTTTTTTACAAGGGAGTCCAATGGGCTAATCGTGGTTTAGTTTGGGCTAGATTTAGAGAGAGGTTCTTGGTCTCTGGGCTCTTTTCAGGTATGGGCCACACGGAAGCTTTTAGGCACTATCAGCCCTCCACAATTTGCCCACCCAATTTATGCGTGTGTGTGTGTGTGTGTGTGTGCAAATTTTGTAATTCATGTCACAGCTAAAGTAGTCTTATCATTATCAGTAGCTAAATTTATTTAACCAATCGAATTGAATCTCTCATAATTAACTAAATGAATCGATATAAGTAAATTTTTTTTTATTACAATTTATAATAATTACCACTAATTATTGAAAAAACAAAAAAGGTAATGACAACGTGATTTGAATTGAATTTCAATCAAAAAATACATCGATGAGAAGTTGGCGGATATCAATGCGGCAAACAGTACTTAAAATAATAATAATAATTTCATATCTCTTGTAAATATTTAAATATTAAATTTAGACTCGGTCTTTGAATGGGTATTTAATTAAAAGGTTGACCTCTTTTTCTTTTTTCTTTTTGTGGTTCAGTTTATTTCAAGTATCACTACATATATAGAAGCAAAAATTATTCAGTCGTATCAATTAAAAAGCATCAATACTACTAAAAAAGGAACAATATTTGTCACTAAATTAGTTAGAGATTAAGCAGAAACCTAGGTTTGCTCATTTGTTGGTAATTATTTATTTTTATTTTTATTTTTGTTCATCAAGGAATAATTGTCTCGTTTCTAATAAATTTTGCCTGATTCTTAAAATTTCAACATAAATTTTTTAAGACACATATTTAAGTTTTTAATTACTGAAAAAATTCTTTTAACAGTTTTCTCTTAGTTAGGTTGTCCTTTAGTTGGATTTAAAGCAACAAAGGTTATTCAGTTTAACTTTACTTAGGTCTTCCTAGTCGGATTTATCAAAATGCAGAAAACAGGAACAGATGGCGTGGCATCATCATAAAAGTCCGTCAAGCATTCTCAGACGGAATCTGTATCCGTGAACTACAAACAAAGCACTAAAATGTATTATTATTCTCCAGTTGGGCACTTCAGCTTTTTGTTGAAACAGACAATCTCTATCATTGCATTTGTTCCCAAATCCCCGTCTGTAGTTACAAAGCCAGTATCTCGGACGAATTGTCTTTGCCACGTTGCCACCAACGAATGAGAACCTTTTTTGTTTTTATTCCCTCGTAATTTTCTTTGAAATTTACTCTTTAATTTTACGATGGACTTAAGCCATTGTAAAAATAACTTGATTTGATTGTTTAACTAATGATACTGTGCGTTTTTATTTTGTATTAACTTATTTTTATTTTTATTTTTAATTATTATTATCTATCTCAAATATAAAATAAAAATTTATATTAAGTGTACTACATTAATTTTTAAATGTATTAATATTATAAAAAAATAAAATAAAAAGAGATTCATTTGAAGATAATAATACTATTTAACTAATAAATTCATTTTAAGAAATAAGTTATTATAAAAATATAAAAAAAATAATTAAAAAATATTAAAACTAAAATATTGTTTTATTGTAAAATATATATATATATATATATATATGTTAGAAAAATTTAATTGCGAGTGAAATGAGACGTATTTAATCACTTTAATCAGGAAAGAGAATAAAAAAGGCTGTATCAATTCGTGTCGACTTCAGTGGGGCGTGGGGGTGGGGGTTGGGTTGTACGCGGGGAGTGATCGCCCACAGTCCAAAACTATCTGCCATTATTATGGTCGCCCGTGGCTTCCCAGCTCTACGTGATTCAAAGTGGTCAAACGAATATGGGACCCGCGAAAGAGAAAGAGCGACTTTAAACAAAATATGGCACCTCCATACAAGAGGAAGCAGTTCTTCGTCTACACCAAAAGTGAAGGTACCCAACTGGAGAAAATCTACAATTTCTATCTATCTATCTATCCATCCATCTATCTATCTATATCTATATATATATATATATATATATATATATATATTTATATTTATATTTTTTTTCCTTGTACCAAAGAAAAACATTGGATATTTATCCTTCTTTGTTAGATCCATTAACATCAAAGGTACCCTTTTTATTAGATAAATAAAAAAAATAAAAAAATTTCCTGGAGTGAAGAGAAAAAATAAAAAAGAAGAGAAGGAAAAAGTAGTCTATTAACGCTCTCAAGTCTTGAATGTGTATTTTATCTTTTCTGTTTTTCTTTTCTAAATTCATCTAATTTTAAATCATATAAAAAAAACAATGAATGGTAACAAAATTTACTTGTTCGTTTGACACATAATCAATGGGAAATTTTTCATTCAATTATGATAGCTAAAGTATTTATTTGTGAAATTGATTTTCTCTTATTAAATACAATTGTAAAAATTGATTGCACTGATTAGTCATGAAAATCATTCAAAACATTGTGAAAATTACAATCATGAAAAAAAGATGAACGATTAGTTAATCACATGATATACTTAATATTTTAGTCAAGGATCCTTTTGCCTTCTTGATTTTGTCTACCACTGTCTCAGTGATTGTTGCAAGTGATTTTCTTTCTTTGCTTTCTTTTTTTTTTTTTTTTTTTTGGTCTAAATGTGTCCATACCCAATCAATCGATTACTTAATTAATAAGGTTTGCTTTATCATTCCTGGCCATCAACATTTGTGACCAAGATTGGAACCTCAATTCCATATGTACATGTTTGAGTTCTTCTGATTTTATTTATTTATTTATTTTATTGTAATAACATAAAGATTACTAGTTCATGAGAAATGGGTTTTGATTAAGAATTAAGTATGTCCTTTTCTAGGAGTCAAAGTTTTTAATTCCACAAAAAAGAAAAGAAAAAAAAAACAGAGAGAGAAACTTATGGAAAATAAACAAAGTTCATTCTTTTGCTTCTGTAATTGCTTTATGCTTGATGATCAAAATAAATAAATAACTACAATGCTTTATGCCTAATCGAGAAATATGAAAGTGGCAATTACATAATCTACCCTGAAACATCAGATTAACGCATGATCTGATATATAGTTGATTATTTTAAAGGCTTATAAAATGTTGTGGGATTCATTCCATTGATGAGATTAAACAGGTGCAAGAATGATACTCTCCATTCAAGAACATAATATATAATAAGGAAATTCTTTCTTATACTCAAAATATACCCAATCAAACGCCCCTGACCGATTCTTATCAGCCGATTGTTACCTTAGAGCCCTCCGATTAGACATACTTGATTCACACTTTCTTCTTGGGGCCTTTACACCCGTGTTAATCTGGATGCAAGTGATCACCGCTGGACACGTCCATGCCCTTCAGTAATTAGGCGTCAATCTGAGCGATATCACTTAAGTAAATTTATTATTTATTTTTTTTTATAGTGTACAAATAAGTTCAAGAAATGTATGCATACATAGTTAAGGCGATATTTTGGTTTTTGAGCAATGTTCAAAATAGACACGGTTCCTTAACATTCTATGAAGTTCAGTAAGTGTCCCTTTGCCATCATTGAATTAGGTGGCGACAGTCTAATCCGCTGCAGTCAATAGGTTGGGTACGCAGAAGTAGAAGTGCATCCTCTCACCTCTTAGAGGACTAGACAACATCATAACGATTGCTGATAAGGATGAAAATCAAACGAAAGCACAGGCTTAAAACGCCGTGTTTGTGTGTCTGTGTGTGTGTATAAAACACCTTTAAATCCTATATCAACTTAAAAAATTTGAGCTAATAAGTGAGGAAGTCTATATATATATATATATATATATGTATATATATATATATATATATATATATTATAAGTCAGGTTATATTTTATTTTATAAAAATATGAGACTTATACTCTTAACACATATTAACATGTGTTAAACTTAAATAATAATTGATATTAAAAAATTAGATTAAAATGAATCAAATTTAAATATAAGATTTTAATAATACTAGGCTATATTAATTAGATTGGAGATGTGGGAATACCAAAATAACAAATGACAAGTACAAATGAAAAGAATAAACTAAATTTTAGATTGAAATGGATCAAATTCATGTATTAAACCTTAATAGAATTGGACTAAATTAATTGAAATGAATGTATACAAAATTCTAATTATTGAATAACACAAATTTAGATAATTTTAAAATTTTAAATTTACTTAAAATTCAAATTAAAGTGTATATATATGTCATAAATCGTGTTAAATTTTTATTGTTTAGAAATGTAGAATTTTACGTTTCATTTTTCTTGCACGAACTTACAACTCATGGTCAAAGAGCTTCATTAAAATGATGAGTCACTGCTGCAATATGGATAGGGAAATGTTGCGTGCGCTAACCCCTCTAATCAAGAAAGAGTGGATGCAATCTTGAACATTGTTCTAGCTGACGAAACAAGTAGTCTCCATCTTATTCATCAGCTTTTAGCTTTCAAGATCAAACTTGATAGGAAAATAAATTATATAAACCTTCTCTTCTTGACCTGAACTGTCGAATTTTGACTCTAGCAAAGAGATGAACGAAATTATTATAAAACTATTTGTATGCGAATAGGGAAAATATTAAAAAAAAAAAAAGGAAAACGAAAGATGCATGTATTTCCTTACTAGCTCAGGTCAAGATTATGGAGTATACTTGAAGAAAAAATTGACCTCTCAGCCACTAAGAACATCATTAAAGCGAAAGGACAGAACATGGATAGCAATTAGAAAGCAACACTTCTAGGATCTAGCTAAAGGCTATACATAAATTAGGAAAATTTCTCTTGGATAATTTCCATGGATTTGTTTATAGTGGAAGGTAAAAATTACAAAAATCAATCTAATTTTTAGTTTTTTTTTTCTTTGGTTTTAGTATGAGAAAAATTAAAAAATTATTAAAATTACTCAAATATTTGATATCCATTATTAAAATGTTAATTATGTATTATATAATCCTAATTTGTATAATATAGTAATATATGTTGTATTAGTATAGTATTGTCGATATTAATAAATTGTTACAAAATTACAGATATTCAATCTCATCTGTTTCGCCATCTATCATTTTTGCCCGTTAGCTAATCCCAATTTAACTTTCTTTATATATATATATATTAATAAATCTTCATCTTCATCTTCATGTACAAATGAGTCCATAAAATTAATTTTTGAAATTTTGTGTTTTAATAATATGTGAGATTCTTAAGAATAATAATAAAAAAACCTTTATTATATATTTTACGGTGTAAAAATAATAATAAAAAAATAGGCCCCTATAATCATCGAATAAGATTTCATGTTAACTTTCGTGTGATTGACGGCTGCATTATCGAGGTATTCCAACGGTAGATAGCACATAGAATAATAGAATTTGCGGAAAGAAAAAACATGAAAACTAAGATGGCCGATACAGAGGCTCCACCATTTCCTACCTCTTGAGTGGTTCATCTTTTGCTTTCCCAATATTATTTTTATTACCATTTTTATAAAATAAAATATTTCTCATGCTTACCCCAGCTCCATGTTTTTTCTTTTTTCTTTTTTTACCTCGAAATATTTTTGTTCGTCCCCACTACCAGAAATTCTTGACTGCACCGTTTTCCGGAAATATTCAGAACAATCCATAAAATTTTAACTAAGGTCGCTTAGTAAATTTTTGTAGTCCCGGTGTAGATGGTAGACGTTGCTCTCAACCAATATTCATTCATCAATTTGGCAGGTATTGATACTGCATAAGCTGCCGTAGTTTCTTTATATGTGACTCAACAACTCTACAGAAAGCTAATCCACCTTCCAAGCACGCATTGATTAACCACAACACAATAAATTGTTCTTTTGTTTGGCAGGACTAATAGGTACGTACCATTAATTCTAGCTATGCACAGAGTCATAACAATGGTTAATTACTTCTATAGATTTAAGCCCCATAAATTTCACTTCAGTTCATTAATTGTCTTCATCTGGTGCTCGGGTGTAGGGGGGGGGGCGGACGTAATCGAAAGCCAACGCAGGATGTTAGGAAAACAAGTAGCACCCAGGGAAAACATACCCCATAAGCTTGCTTTAGAGAAAAGCAATATCCAATTCATTCATAACCAGAAATATATTGCTTTAAAACCATCAAAAATAATAATAAAATAAAAACTAAGCTAAGCCGTGTGTTGATGACTCGCCTGATGACGCGATTTTGGGAGAAAATAAATAAATTGACATGGACAGTCGAAGCTCAACACCATAACGCACAATTTTTTTTTTTTTTAGGGGTACGTACATCGAAAAATAAAAACCCACGTACAATGAACAGAGAAGAAACAGATATAAAAAAAAAAAACAAAACAAAAAAAAGGGAAGGGGAAGAGAGAGACAGACAAAACAAATAAATAAAAAAGGAGGAGCAGAAAAGGAAATGGAAAATGAAATGGAAAATCAAAATGGATACGTGGCAGCTAATAGGCACTAGAAGCCAAATCGCTCGCTACGCTAATCGTCCTTGCTACTGCTCTCGACAGCTGTGATGGACCCACCAATCCTCTCTCTCCCTCCTCTCATAATCTTTCTCTATTTATTTTCCAAGTCCCTCAATCAACCAAAAAAACGTCTCCTTTTTACCGCTAAGGCTAGCACCACCAAGCAGGAGGCCGAGTGTCTCCGAGAGAGATTTATTTTAACCTAAAGAGATTTGGTATAAAGAGGGATTAGAATGAGAGATGGTGGTTTTAAGCATAGTCTTGGAGGCCCAAAAGGGTGGTGTTAAGCAAGAAAACCCCGCAAGTAATCAGCAAAAATCACTATGATGATAACAAACCCTCTACTTTACTAGCATCTTCTTCAAGCACTTCTTCTTCATCATCATCTTTTCCTGTCACTTCTTTCTCGAGCACTGCTTTCTCTGTGGCCAGAAACTCTTGCCTGGCAAAGATATCTACATGTACAAGTAAGAAGCACTCAAAGGCCATACTTTTAATGCTTTTTGTCTTGTTAAATAGTACAATCTTTGCCTTTTCTTTTAAGTTTTTGTCTCGCAATGTCTCATTTGACTATAATCTTTGTTGGGTTTTTTGTCCTTTTTTTTTTTTGCCACAAAAATTGATCTGGGTGCTTATTTTTCTTTTGTGTGTAGAGGGGACAGAGCTTTTTGTAGCGTGAGTGCAGGTGCAAGCAGATATTTATGGACGAAGAAGAGGCTCTAAGGAAAGAGAACTGTTCATTGGCTGCCATCAAACCAACCTCCGCTTCTTCTTCTGCTTCTTCCTCTTCCGCTTCTCGCCACCGAAAAAGTGCCAAAAACCGGCGGCCGGTGGTTTTGCATACTGAAGGAGAAGGAAGCAGAGCGCTGAGAAGAAGTGAAAAACTGGTGTAATTTCTTTTTGTTTTTCCTTTTTCTTTTTTTGTTGCATCGGAAAATTTTTGTTATTTTCTTTTGGGGTGCTATTTTTTGTTTCTATCCAGTTCTACCCTCGTTAGTTTTTTGAAATGACATTAACATCCTCTGTCTTTTCGTCCTTTTTAGATGAAACCAAAATGTCATATGTATCTTTATGTTCATCCAAAAAAAAAAAAAAAAAATTGCTAGCCCCACAGAAATCCTTGGGTTCCTTTCTTTGGGTTGTCCTCTAGTTCCTTAAAAAGAACGGTTAAAAGGGTATTTATGGTGACCACCCCACTCTGTTAAGTTGTTTTATAATGATTTTCGAAGGGTTAAGCCATTGAATGAATACAATTTTTATGGTAAAAAGAAGGGTATTTATACTAACACCAATTAATTAATTGACACATCAATGTATTTGGTGTTTAATGCAAGTTCATGAGAGCAATCGTTTTTGTTGGGCAAACTAATGTGCCCTTTTTCTTTTTTCTCTCTTTTTTTTTTTTTTTGGCAATTTTTTGTTTCTATAGCAAGATTACAATTAACAGGGGTAAAAAAAAAAAAAAGTCAGATTCTCCCTCATGCGCACCTTAGTGCAGTTGGAGAGAATACCTTAGATTGCCCATCGAGTGGGCAGTGTGCACCTTACAGGGAACAAGTTTGTACATGAAGATGGAATAAGGAATTAATAATGGGTACTTGAGAACAATTTTTATGGTCCCAATAACCTATTTATTCAACTAGGAATTGCCATCAAGGAATCAGAAACCAAAAAAAAAAAAAGCAGATGTACACTTTTTTTTTTAACAAAAATAGAAAAATAAAATTCCTGTTTGTTTTTCATATAAATTCCTGTCTATTCATTTCTTAGTAAATAAGGTTCTCCGGGTGCGAGGCTATAGTTTCATTGTTTGCAGCAAATTACAGTACGGCCATAAAATTACCAAATTTTGTCCCAAAAACCACCATGAAATTCATGGCCGCCCATGGTTTCAAGGGCAGAATCTAATGGAGGCAGGTAGATGTCTTGAATGAGACTACCAACGAATTAATTAATGTAAATTATGGGCTAACCTGCTCAGAAATGCAAAGTTTATTATGGTTGGACGAGGGGTTACAAAATGATTTAACAAAAACAGAAGGAATCGTTCCTGCAACTATGACCATAATTCTTTGACCCTTTACCGCAGTGGAATTTGGATTGTTAGTGTATAAAATAGGGCGATTAAAAAATTTAATATTATATATTAATTTAAAATATTAAAATATTTAATTACGAGTACTTTTTATTTATAAATTATTCATTATTCCTTTTTTAAAATCTGAACGTATTGATAGTCTACTGAATCGTAAACAATGTTAAGGTGTGGAAGAATTAAAGAATATATAATTCTACAGTGAAAGAACTTTCTTCTTCTTCTTCTTCTTCTACTTCCCACGCACCAAAACTACTGAACTGCGAATAAAGTAAAAGTAGTCTCACTAACAAGAAAACAGCTGTCTCTTATACACATCTAGATGTGTATAAGAGACAGATATATAATTCTACAGTGAAAGAACTTTCTTCTTCTTCTTCTTCTTCTACTTCCCACGCACCACAACTACTGAACTGCGAATAAAGTAAAAGTAGTCTCACTAACAAGAAAACAGACCCAATTACGTTTTTTTTGTATTTTTCATTGGACGATGTTAGCAATGCCGGTCAGTAGGGCACCAGGGTCAATAAATGAATGCTAAAATGCAGCACCTCAAGGGATAATTAGGAATTAGAGAAGGGATTGAATTCTCAAATAATCTCATGTAAAAGTCGCCCATTTAAAACTGCTAGGGTTGGCCAAAAAGTAACTGAATGAATTTTAGAAGCATAAGGATAAAGTTTAGGAATTAGGGCCTATGCAGCTTCAAAAGCCGGAAACCTAGCTACCACATAAATGCCAAAAGACTTCCCAACTAAGAGGGATTAAAAGATAGGCCATGGAGTTCCTATGTTTTGGAATAAATAGGTTTGCCACCTGTCTTATTCGGTGCTGAGAGGGACAGTTTGCAGCTTCTTGCCATCCTTCTCAAGGTTTTTTCTTCCCCCCCCCCCCACCTCCGCTCTTTTAAATTTAAATTTTCTTATTCCTTGTAATGGTTTTGATGCGTCAATCTAGCATTTCTCGGTTATCTGCCATTATTCTGAATGCAGCCCTCCACAGTTAAGTAACCTTTCTACAGAGTCTTGAGACTGAAGGGTTATCCCTCCAGTGGAACAAACTTTTGTCTAAACAAGATTTTAAGTCTGCTTGAATATGCGCACATCGAAATCCCTCAGACACCTAAAACGCATCCTATTATGGGAATCAGAATAATATTATGAAATGCTGTTATAACCAATGAAAGAAAAGGTTGAAAATTATGTAAGACATACGGGTTGATCATCACAAAAGACCTGATTCGAGTCCAGTGTTCAAAACCATTACAAGAGAAATCAAAATATACAAGTTAGGCGCAGGCAGTCTGGCCAAAAGTTTTGCGTGATGCCAGTGGATTACAATTGATACATACAGAGATTTTAACTACAGGGTAGTCGTATTAAACTCCTTGCCACCGCCTCTGCCACCAACATGCATCAACCAGATTTGAATAGCAAAACTGCTTTCTGGTCCAAATAGAAGTAAACGAAGTGGTTTGTCTCGTGTGTCACATAAGAACCTGTACTCGAAAAACCAAAAAAGAAAAGACAAGAAAATGAAAAAGGTATAATGCGACAGAAACTTATAATTTCCCTCAAACAACCAAATAATAGTTTCATATTTCAGGCTGGGAAAACTGAACCAAAGAGCGCATTCTCTTTAAGCATGAAAAATGGAGAGACAGGCAAATATGTCTACTCCAGTAAACACCCATTTTTATAAACCTGGGATACATAGGTTCAACTTCAAGCCAGTAAAGCCGAATTGCAGAGACTCCTCTTACAAGGACCAAACTGATCATTGGCTATTTAGCAGCTTAGTTGACTCCCTTCAAGCCAGTAAGTTGAATTGCAGAGACTCCTCTTACAAGGATCAAACTGATCATTGGCTATTTAGCAACTTAGTTTACTCCCAACCATGTCACCAAGTACTCACATAAATAGCATGGACAATCCCAAATAAATGTCTATTGAGAATTGCAGAAACAAACAACATGGTAATTATCAATGGTGTAAGATATTTTTAAAGGCAACACCTTGGGGCAACAACCTGCCTGAAGCTAAAACTAAATTCTTTCTGTTAGCTTGATAAACCCCCCAAATTCCTCATTCCCCACTCTTGCATTCCTGCTGCCAATTCTCCAAAGACATAGAAATCAATATTTTCCTTATCAAAGTCCATTGATGGCATGACAATAGATCCACAAAGCCCAAACTTCATAATCATTGTCTTAACTTGATGCCCTCTCCCAACTCATATTTTCTTACTATTAAAACATCTGCAATGAAGTATTTTGCAGTTAGAATTCCATACAACACTTAGAAATTGGAAAAATTCTGTTTATGATTTCAAAGCATGGGAAAATAAGTTGCCCGAGTTGGCCGAAGCTCTAGTTGAAAATCAAATTAGCACTATGTTCAACTCCACTAGATTGTTTGGCAACTTGGCTTTTGGGATAAAGCAATAGCACATACATGCATAATCCAGTCAAAGTAACATCAAACAAACAGCTCCTGAACTGTACAACGAAAGCCCATTTGCCACTTAAGATTGGCCTTTTCTCAAATTGTCCAGACTCCAGAGCATGTGAAGAAAATGCATCATATATAAACTTCATCCTATAAAGTTATTATTTCTCAACTTATCCAATATGTCAGTCACAATTCACAAAAGAAATACCAAAATGCGGCCCTTACAAGATATTGTTTCCTAGTGAAACAAGATATATCGCCAACCACAGTGGTAACTGTAAGATTTTTGTGACAGTTACTGTTGAGCCCCTCAGCAACATGCACTATCCAAATGGAACTCAGGCAACATGATGAGTTTACAGCTTATATTCAAACTACTCATAATTTGGAAGCTAAAGATTCGGAAGACAGCAATAATCCTTGATTTTCAATGAAGCAACAAAGCTTTGTCATATATTGTTAACATTGTACCTTATCGATTGCTAAAATATTTGAAAAGCCTTTATCCATTGTCCAGTTCTTCTCACAATTGGATTCAAATGGTGTTCTAAATCCTAATACCAAGCCAAAAGCCACTTGGCAAAAATTATAAAAACATTAACACTTAATAAGCATTCTTGATGCAACCGAGACATAGTCTCTGCACCTCATTTAATGATTTTGGACCTCCAACTGGCATTCAGGAATGGTAGCATTCCACGATCAAAATCGACTTCGATACTAGGGTTGGGCCAAGGTATGGTCAATCCATTGTCTTTCAACATTCAACACACCAGCTTTTCGCCTTTAAACAATTAGTAGCAAATGATACCCATCCACACTCACCACCGAAAAAATGCAACTGCTAAAATTTTCTTTGTCACAGAGGAATTTAAAAAAAAAAAAAGAAAAAAAGAAAAACTACAGGGACAAAGAAATGGGAACAAATCTGAACGATTATCGTCCAATCTAAGCTTCCATCCGTATTCTCCAAAATTTAACAAATACACAACCATTAATCATTCAGCAACTAACAAAGCAACGAGCCCAAAACCAAAAGCGCACAAATTTTTCACTATACTACTTGGAAACTGAAACAATATGGTAACCCAGAGTCACCAAATCTGAGCATAAACCAAAAGAAAAGGGACGAGGAAAGCAGAGCAGAGGGAGAGAAAATGGAATTACCGAAATTGCGGCCGACAATGCAATGCCAAGTGGGTCCGTGCTTCGTGTCGAACTCCTTTTTTATATGCTCGGCGACATCTTTCTCTACGTTATTCTTCTCAAATGCCTGAACCAATAACCCACCAGATACCCAAAAAGTTAACAAGGGATTAAAAGGAAAATAACCCAGAAAAACATCCAAATCACAAAACTGTTAACGGAACCAAATGGAAAAACAATTCGAAAGAGAGAGAGAGAGAGAGCTAACGGCGATGGCCACATCCACAGCCTCTTTTTGCATTTCTTCTCTCATGTCAGCATTCTTAATAATGATTTTCTTGGCAGTGGGGACCGCCGACAAGAGCTTCCGGTGATCGGTGCTTGGCTTGACCGCCAGACCTCCAGTGATGTTTCTCTTTGCTTCTTCGGCACTCATCTTTCTGTCTCTACGCTCGCTCACTCTCCTTTGGGCTTAGGTATATTTGTGTGCTTTGTCGAGGACTGGACAGCCTCTTTTGTTGCAGCTTCAGTTCTCCTCTATGTACATCCCGTGAAGTCTTGTCTATTATTATTCGTTTTATTTTATTTATTTTTAAAAAATACAGTTTATTATTATTATTTTAATAATTCACTTTTATATTATTATAATATAATATTTTGTTAATGATGTCCAATCGTATCCAATCTTATTGTACTTAAAAACAATTATTTTCCGAAGGCACATAACTTACATGTTCAGCATCACACTTCTATCTAATTTAATATAGTAACATATTTTTATTTAGATATCTGACTGTTTGATTTAGATGAGGTAATACATAATACATATTGTTTATGGAACAAAATTAGCAGAAATGTCGGGAAAGAAATCCTAGTGGATTATTATCCTCTTCAATAAGGTCTGCGGAAAGTCAAAAAAAAAAAAAAAAAAACATGCATACATCTTGGCCACTTCTCATACATGTGTGAAATGAACAAGTTTCCTCGAATTAAATGGTCCCATTAGCTCATTGCCAATGATTGACTGGTTTTTTAATTTTAATTTTTATTTTGAGTTAATTCAACTTTAAT
Organism: Kandelia obovata; assembly: GCA_021464305.1. Lineage (NCBI taxonomy): Eukaryota > Viridiplantae > Streptophyta > Magnoliopsida > Malpighiales > Rhizophoraceae > Kandelia > Kandelia obovata. Next base: position 3,001,014 of record CM038475.1, on the reverse strand, counting down.
TAATCACTCATGCAATTTTTAAGACTTATTTATATAATTTGTTTGGCGTTAAAAAGAGAAACAGAGGCGCACATCCGAATGATCTAATCCGTATATTAAATTAGGCACAAATCCTCGAAGACGCTTGCAAAGTGACAGTCTGGCAGACCAAGAACCAAGAACAGAGATCATATTCCGACCAACTTTGCTGATTGTAATTTTTCTTTTTTTTTCTTCTTCTTCCTTTTTTTTTTTTTTTAAAGATTGGGATTAAAATGTCAGAGGGACATAGACATCTAATTTTTACTATATATATATATATATATATCTCCCTCTATTAGGAGGCTTGGTCCCCCTCGATGGAAGGGGGAGCGATCCCCAAATAAACGTTTTTTTTTGTGTGTGTGTGTGTGGGGGGGGGGGTGGTGTCCTAGTGATTGCTAAACTTCTGTTAGTCAAAGATCCCGGTTGACTGTTTGGCTGCCAAGACACTGCTGAGTCAAAAAAAAAAAAACAAAGAAAGAAGCGGCAGTGTAAGTTTAAAACGGGCTCATCGGTCAGCGCTCAGGATGACAACGGTACATTTCTGTATCCCGCCGCCTCATCATAGCTGGCCTATAATGCTGTTCTTTTCCCTTCAGAGGAGGTCGTTGCGGGTGGCAACAGGAAGGGAGTCTAGAGCCATCTTCAGCCTGGGAAAAAACAAAATCAAAAGCTTTGAAAAAGAATTGCCCAAGAGAATCTGCAGTGACCGTCGAATCTTGTCACTACCGACACTTATTTGTCAAATGTGCTTACCCTTCTAGAAGCAATTATTCCATTTCATTTGATCTCCAATGTGAACCAGATTTTATTGTATTTTATTGGGACGGATTATACTAACGAATAGACATAACTTAATGAAATTGAACAACTTTGGTTGTGTTATATATATATATATATATTTCTGTTGGAGACAAAAAAAAAAAAGTATAATTAATGGGACTCATTTTGGGGGAAGCGAATAAGCAGGCAACCAAATGAAGCTTATTATTATTATTATTATTATTGCTATTATTATTTTAATTGTTATGTAGCTCTCCTTCTTTCAGGCCAGGGGAAATTGGGCTGGTTGGTTGACTGTTGACTGCAGACTGGGTACCTTTTGGTGGACTGACCCAAATCATAAACAAATATAATTTGGGCCAATTGCGAGCTAATTTTGATTATTCTATTTACAAAGTTGAAATTTTGTTTTTTTTTTTATTAAAAAAAAAGTTAGAAATTTTGGTTTTTCCTTGAAAAAATGTTAAAGAAATTTTCAAAAAGGGAGATGACCTAAGTTTTTTATTGCAATAATGTTGTCACAACCTCATGTTTTATCTTGAAAATGAAAACGATGAAAGATACATTTAATATTAAAAAAAAATTATTCTTTTGTTTATTTAAATATAAACTCGTGTATTGAGGTCGTATTTGTTTTTTATATCTTAACATGATACCAAGACTTGTTCTCGAACCAGTCTACTCCAAGACGACTCGCTTAGTACAATCAAATGCAAGTTATAAACTTGTGGGCAGAGTCATACTTCCTCACCCTCCCCACCTTGACGAGATCCAACTACAACTAGAAAGTACAAATTTTCAAAAAAAAAAGTTACAAAAAAAAATTAAAAAATTGGGTTGAATTTATACTGTATAATATATTAGTTCGCTACACTTAACTTAAAAAAATAAAATAAATAAATAAATGAATATATATATATATATATATATATATATGGGATATTTAATAAAATTTATTAACTATTTTTAAAATTATACAAAATAAATATATATTTAATTCCATCAAACATTCTAACAAGGATTTGATTTCCCATATTCTGTTGATTGCACGTATTTCATGTATTTGGCATCATTAGCCACCGACAAAATTAAGGTCATACGATAGGCAATGAAAGTGTAAGGAAATTTAGAGTTTCCATTCCAAACGAGAATGGAAAAGATTAGGTCATGCGTCGCATATGCAAGATCGTGATGCTTTATTTTATCGTTTGGGAGTCATACAATAAATGGACATTGGAGGAGGAGATGAACCAGGCTCACCAGTTCTTGATTTCTTCGTGAATCAATCTTCCTTGGATCGAGGCCAGTTCTTGAAGCAGTCTGGCATGCCCAAGCGGACCTGAAAATTCAAAAGGGTCCTATTGCAATCAATTGTCATGACAATGTACAGTGTATTCTAGACTTTTTTTAGACATGGAAGTTGTTCCCTTTTTCTTCGGAGACGATAAGATGGGACTACTAGTAACTCTCTCTTTCTTCTTCTCAACCTATTCTCGTCTTAAACTCAATATTTATCTCGATCGCCGAGCACTCAATTCTGTTTCATCTTTCTTGATAGACTGCACCGTGTTGTTTTACTAAAATGGAAAGCCTGGTTTTCTCTGTTGGGGTCGCGGGTAAGGAAACATGGTCCCTGGTACTTTGTATCATGTAGCAGCAATATTTAAAACCTTTTTTTTTTTTTTCAAGGGAAAGCAGACCTATTCATCATATATCAAGCGATATTGAGGTTGGTAGCTTAATTTATTACGCACACAAAAAAAAAAAAAAAAATTAAAAGAATGGTTTACAGTAAATTCCTACGCTCTCGTTCCAAGTCTCGAGCCTGGAGGGGACCTTGGATCTGGGCTCCACAATTTCTGGAGCCCAGTTGAGCATTGAATAACCTTTTAGGAAATCATAATGAGCTGATGTTTGACCTCGTTGCCTTTGGATCAGTTGGGCCTTGGCCTTTAATTCCCAGATGAAATGGTTTCTGTACTTCACAATAAGAGCTCAATTGACATCGATGGTCCAACATCTATAAGAGTTATGAGCTCCCAGAAGTGTTGTTGCAGAGTTCTTAGCAGTCACCTACTATAAAAAGTTAAAGACAAAAAAAAAAAAAAAAAAAAGCGAGCATACTACAACTATATTACAAGGTTGATATGGTTCCGTGGAAATCTGTGAACACCTAAAGAATTCACCTAGTTGAGCCACATCCCAAAACTTTTTCCAAGTTCTGACGAAGCGCAACACAATAGCCCTGCACCATGTCAGTCGTGCATGTGCATGTGCATGCACCTAGCATATAGTGTCCGGATCTCGTTCGTGTATAGTGGAAAAAGGCCAATTATCCCATAACAATTCCCATTTATTTTCATTTTTCTGTTCTAACTGTTTGCTCTTCCTTCCAAGTTTAGATTTGGACAAAAATGTAAACAGAAAATGGGTCCAGGGCCCATAAGAACGAGACCCACCGCCCCTTACAATGGCTGCACATCTCTCAGAGCTCTGCCCTGTGTTTGTTTCTTTCATGGGTCACATAATCACACCGTCTCAACTTGATGATCGTCAAGCTCCTCAAAATTACGAAGTTCAATAATTTGCATCTTATCCAGCTTACAGCTCTATTCTTGTGCTTATTTGAACATGCTGATAACCAATAATAAGTGATGAATAGCTTGTGGTTGGCAATTGATGACTGCTAGCTGAGATTAGTAGTTGTATGAATACAAGTAGTTAATATTTGTTCCGAATATAACAACAATTGGTGTCCCCTGAAAAAGCAATGGAATAGTTGTGCTATTTTTTCTGCTATGTATATCTAGAGCATTGATGATCGATCCAAAAAAAAAAAAAAAAATCAAATTTAAAATATTGAAGTAAGATATGCATTCGAACTTTATATCTCATTGATAGTTAAATTCATTTTCATTTTTAACTAGAAAAAAAAAAAACAATTAAGATAAACGGTGTCTCTAGCTTCCGCATGTCGTGACTCTACAAATTCAACTAACCTGGCCATGCAATGAAACAAATTACTTTGAGAAATACGACGATGAATTGTGCATTATTTGGCATGATCTTGCGTTTGCGCCTTACAAATGTGTATGGTCCCCTACACGTCTTAGACAGCAACATTAAAATTTCGTCTTTTTCTGTTAAGCATATTCGCGTGCTCCATCCAAACTGGGACAAGAACTCAAAGACAATATTCTAACCAAACAGATGCACGAAACAGTTATAATATTGTTTAATTCCGCATTAAACAGTGGGAACATGTCTGCTTTGTGCCCCCCCCCCGCATTGCATAATTAGAAGGATTTTCCATTGGCTTTTGCGTTGACCCTTCAGCATAATAATTGGAGATCCATGGAGTAACATGGACCAATTATAATTGTTCACATAATTAATCGTCACATCATTTGAGCAATTAGAAGCTCGAGTGGCCAAGGGGACTGGGATCACATCTCAGAACCCCTTGTACTGCGGAGTGATCTTTTCTGATGGAAGGGGAAACAGCAGGGAAACTGGGAATAAGGTGACCCCCCCCCACCACCCAAGAAAAGTCCATATATGGGGACTCTTCGCTAGAGCATAAACCGAAGGCATCCTATGTATAATCATGGAGCATCAGAAATTCAAGCAATTTTGATCCCCCAAAAAAAAAAAAAAAACGAAAAGAAAAGAAAAAACGGTGAAAAGATCTTACCTGAACCAAGGTTCTACCGTAGCCTCTTTTCAAGAGGTTGGTACAATTTCTTTCGTAGAAATGACAACAATTTCGATGCCATCAAGAACATAAATTTGTTCCCCACCCACCCATGTGTGGATTTAGAGAGCTGAGGCTCTGTATGCTCAACACAAAAATGAGTGGGACCCTGAGCTTCAACACCCCAACCATCTTACAGGAGACTCTACACCTTAAACACAAGTACAAGAAATGAAAAAAAAACATGCTCTTTCTTGATCTCTTAATTTACAAAGCCTGTTGCGTAATGAATTAGGCAATGGTAAATTTCAATGCCCCTCCCCGTAACATCTCATTTTAGTCGTATATATGTAGTATAATACTCGCAATTTCTTTGCACAGCACGAGAATTGTAGCAGCATTGAACAGCACGACTTGATCCAATGTTTTATCCTTATAGTTACAACTTCCCCAATATTCAAAGGAAGGGCCTGAAAGACAACTGGATGAGTAATAACTTGCTCGAAAAAAGCTAGGGTTACGCGTGAAATATATGCATAATTGAACATGAATTCATAATAATCGTTAATTTCAATTTATTATTATGTAATATATATTTACTATAATTAATAATTATGATAAATTTGTATATAATTTACCTCTATTTCATATGTTTATGTAACAAAACTTTAAAATGTTCCCCAACGGAGGCAAGGTTGACACTTAGCAACTAGGCATGACACACAAGTACTGGTTTAATACAGTAGCAAAGGAATCTAACGCAGTGCGTTTAGAAGCTTTTCTTCCTTTGAATCTGATTGAAACGAACATATATAGACATTGAAAGCGTTTTTTTTTTTTTAATTCGTGCGTTGGGGCTTTGCTTGTCCTGTATATCATTGCATAAGAATGTATAGTTGAGTTGAGTCAGTATCTCACTGACACCTGGGCAATGGGGACAGGGCCCCCTCGCTTTCTTTCTCCAACGCCACAAACAACATTATATATATATATATATATATATATAAACAATTAGATAAATAATTAATTTTTATATTATATATATTATTTTATATAATATTGATTTTAATACTTTGTATATAATATATAAAATTCGTAATATAAAATTTAAATTTATTTACTTAAATTTGTTACTTTTAAATTTACGCAATCAATTTTTTTATTATTTTTTTCACACTCAACAGTAATCTCCAACTTTACGTTCCCTTTCTTGTTAAAAAAATAGCTTCTTTTTGTTCGCATCTCCCGTAGCCCCATCTTTATTCCTTAAAAAAATGCAAAGACTATTAAAAAAGCTCGCTTCAATTCGAGGTATCGACGAAGACCAACATCAATTAAAAGATTGCTATCCTGTCTTGGAATCAAAAAATATATTTTGTAAGTTTTATTATAGATCAAGCTGATGGATGGAATCAAAGGAGGTGGAGGTGGTGGGAGAGAGGGTGTTGGTGTAGAAGATATGGGTGATGGAATGCAATGCAGTGACCATCCTTATAGAAATAATCCAGGTAGTATTTGTGCTTTCTGCCTTGAAGAAAAGCTTGGCAAGTTGGTGTCTTCCTCTTTCCCTCTGCCTACTTGTGGCTCTTCTTCTTCATCTTCTTCTCATTCTTTTAAATCTGATATCGGTAGTGTTGGTGTTGGCGGTAGCACTACCAATGGTGGAGGAAGCACTTCATTATCACTGGTGGTCTGTCCCACAGCTACAAAACTTAGAGATGACAACAGTCACTTTCAAGATTGCCACACAAGGAGGGCCAGAATCCCTTTTCTTTTGGCCAACAAGAACAAAATCACGATGGCATCATCATCGGAAGATAGTGATATTGTTTATAAGGGAGGCAAATCTACTTCTCCTACTCCTGGGAGAAGACAATTCTTGGATGCTGCTACTGACTATAGTGAAGATTTTAGCCCCAGAAAGAGAGGTGGGTTTTGGTCATTCCTTTATCCTTCTTCTTCCAAGTCTAGTAATGGCAAGAAAAAAGAAAAGGTATCATCTTTGAAAATCAGAACAACAGCAGCAAACGGTTCTTCCAAGGCGAGGCCAAAGCAGAAGTGTCCGGGATCTTCTTTGTCCAATAAAGGACATGTTAATGTGGCGTTGGAGGGTGATGATAGTCCAATTAGCCAAGCCACCACTTCTGCCAAGTCTTTTGAGAGAAAGGTTTCAAGATCTAGATCTGTTGGGTGTGGAAGCAGAAGCCTTTCTGGCGACTTCTTCGAAAGAATCTCGACTGGGTTTGGAGATTGCACCCTCAGGAGAGTTGAGTCACAAAGAGAAGGCAAACCAAAGGTAGCAGCCACCTCCAACATGAAAGAAATGTCCAGGTGTGGAGGTATCTTTGGTAGGTTTATTGTAACTTCTTCATCTTCTTCCTCCTCCTCGTCATCTCGCTGGGTTTCATCTTCTGCCGAAGATATGAATGGGAGAGCAACAGCTGGGTCACTTTCTCATGGCAGGAGTAGGAGTTGGGGTTGGGCTTTTGTTAGCCCCATGAGAGCATTTAGCAAGCCTTCTTCAAAGGATGGAAAGAGAGACATCATTAGAGAAACTTCCAGTAAAAACGCCGCTCCAAACTCGACTGCCATCCCTTCATTGTTAGCCATGAAAGGCTAGAGGGGAGCTTGGGCTGATGGGCTGTAATGCACACAGTACATTCAATATCACTTTGTTGACTTCTCCGTCTTATCTTTCTGAGTCTCACCAGGCATCAGTAATGCTACACACCTTTTTTTTTTTTTTCTCTTTATTTCTTTTGGATTTTGTTGTTAAATATCTGCAAAATGTTCTCTTCTAAATATCGTTTATTATATGGTCTTAATCCTTAAAAGTCGTCAGTCCGATGAACCATTAGACTTCCGGTGAGCCTGGTTATTCTTGAAATGCATGTAGAGGAAGAAGAAATATTGCCAATATTATCTGTCTGTTTACTCTTTGATTCGCCATAGTTTTGTACCCAGTTGTATTCTTTCTTCTTTTTCTTACTGTTTTTTTTTTCCTAATTTTATGGGAAATATGTATTATTCATTTATGTAATAGAAGGATTAGTGACCACTTAGCATGCTCTCAAAGCAAACAATTTTAGGTCAACCAATTCTTGAGTTAATTAATTACTATTTAACTGAAAGTAATGCAAAATTAATTAGAACCGTTCGATTAATTATTTATTTAATCAAAAATAAAGGTTTAGGAAAAGCGATACTCAAGTATCCTAACGGTGGATAACGTTAAAACATTTTCTAAACATCCAAGGGGGCGGAAGTTGCTTTTTCCAGCCCTTAATTAATTGGAAACCGACAGATACAAAGCACTTTGTGTGACGTGCAAATTGAGGTTTATATAGCATTAGATATATTATCCAGACATGCCTTTTTTAATTGAGTTACATATAGCACTTGTGCATAAACGTTAAAAGAATTTGTTTCATTTTCTTAATTGAAGATAATGTACCCTCCAAGACAACCTACAGATTTGGGAATACTTCACCTCCCTCCATTTGGTAACGAGCTTCGTTACAGACAAGCCTAGGGGAAAATGAGTCAGGATGACAGGGTCTAGGCAGACTGACTTTGGCAGTGGCTTCAATGCGCAACAACGCAGCATGAAAGGGCATTTAAAAGGTGGGGAATGTGGGGGTTGGCACGTCAAACACATGGATGCAACTAACCCGACACCAAAAATCAATTGAAACGGGTGCAACAAAAGATTACATGATTCTATCTATTGTTAGGAAGGTCTACCCAAACTTTGGACGAAATGCCTTTTCAAGCTGAGAAACCACATTTTCATCGTCTCCAAAAGTAACCATTCATTGATATAAACAGATGCACAGAAGCATAAGATAGACGACGGTACTAGTAAATTAGGCATAAGTGTCATTGTAGCAGCTATATGATCCATGATCCATAATCTGTTGCAGGCATGGATTGACAATGATAGATAGATTAAAAAAGACTGACATAATTGAGGCAAACATTCTTGGTTCATCAGTAGTCAGGATCTCAACGAAGATGAGGCAGAATAGTAAGGTCTCAGACAAAATTTCGTATCCTCGGAATTCCAAAACACTCTGAAACAAACTTGAAGAAAAGAGATACATATAGAGAAGATTCTACCAAGAATAGAAAAGGAAGAAAACATGGGGAGAGTTTACTCTTCTTCCTCGCCTTCATTCTCAGCAATGTTAAAGTACCTCAATTCATAAACATTACGGTCCTTGTTAGCTGCAATCACCCGAAGCCAGTCTCGCACATTGTGCTTCTTTAAGTACTTCTTTGTCAAGTACTTAAGATATCTGTAAGGCCAAATAATTTACCAGAATATGAGCTACAGAACCAAGCAAATATTGAACACAGCAGATTGCAAAGCCATTTGTCTTTTTCCAAAATCATAGTGACTGGAAATTCAATACCCCCAGAAAATTATAGTTCGAAAACAAGGTAATATAGAAATACATGCTCAGCCACTTTACACTCTTAATTACTGTTCCAATCCAAATTAAATAGATTAAATAAAAGAAAAGAATCAACAATTGATCATGAATTTAAAACTTTACAGCACATCATTGCAAAACAATTTAATGGAACATTATGAACCCTAAACTTTAACAGCATTCGATTGAAAACCAAGTCAGTTAACATTCGAATCAACATCCTCAACTCGCATACACCAACACCATCAGTAGTTGAACCTTGCACAATATTTCGAATATATACTTCGAAACAATGGTTAAACCCCGAACAGACCAAATTTTGCAGTGAGTAATTTCTTTCCAAAGACTGAACCGAAAATGTCACAATTCAAATATGCAAGTCTCGCGGGCACGGCCCGAATTTCAACCATAGGTCAACTAAATTGAAATGTGCAAGATAGCACAAAAGAAAAAAAAAACACACAAACACACACACACAAAAACAGACACACATTATAAGATTAATAAAGCAGAAAGCAATATATGACAAATATTGATAGAGCCACGCGTTTTTTCTTTTTTCTTTCGATTTTTATGTATTTTTTGTTTTCTGCTTTCAATTTTGGCAGGTGCTGATTACCTTTTGGAGAAAGAGGAATCAGAAGTGAAAATAATCTTTGACTTCTCGCGGACGACGGTGACGGAATCGCCGAGAGCTCCGGCTTTGCCGCCTACTTTGATGCGTTCCTGGAGGAACTTCTCGAGCGAGGCGATGTCCATGATCTTGTCCTCCACCGGCTTGGCGCAGTCGATCGTGAACGTCGATCCCTTCTTCTTGGCCTTGGCCCCACCGGCTGCTCCTCCTTTGCTCATTTTTTTAAAGAATGTTCCGCTTAACTATCTGCGCCACACACAGAATCTAAGCCAAAAAAAAAAAATCACACAAACAAAAACGCAACTGACTCTTATGAGAAAATCAGAGACAGATGAGAGATAGAGCGGAGTACCTCGGCAGAGCTAAAAAGGTTTCGTAGCAACGCCGCCGCCGTTGAGATGTAAGGAAAATATAACAAAATCGTTAGGGTTCCAGTTTTTATTGGCGCTTGTTGGGCCACTGGCCCAGCTCTAACCATTTTGTTCACCAGTTTCGACTAGGCCATTAGACGCAGCCCATTTCTGATGGGCCTCCCTGTAGCGACTTATAAATATGACACTTCCGATCGTGTTCATTTGCGTCCAATTCAATCTCGTCAGAAAAAGCCCTTTCTGTTTTGGTTACTTTTTCATTTTCTTTCCGGCAAAAGAAGGGCATTTTAGCCGCAGAGAAGGGGGGGGGACGCTTAACTTCGGCTCATCAAATCCTTGTTACATGGTGGTGGAAAAGTAAATATGCGAGGAGAACACAAAAGCAGTGATGGAACAAGTGTGAAAAATTATGTAAGAATAACTTTACGAACTACACATTTTCCCTCTTTGTTCATTAGGTTTAGGAGAACCCGGCAATTCAACGCGTGTGAAAGGAATTTTTAAAAAAAAAAACGTTAGCAACAATTAGTCAATCCGGACACTGTTTTCTCCTCCAGCGGACAAAAATTGTTCCAAGCAATTGTCTACCTCCCCACATCTTAGTGAAACCTCTCTTGTGCCTCTTTCACTTGCTATCTCTTAGCTGCCTAACTGTTTGAGAACGCTCAGAAGGGAGCGGGTGGAACATCAAGGGTTGTTCCAGCTTGAATCATGCCCCACCCAATAAGACGCCAGTGCTTCTCAACTCGCCGACTAAGTGCAATCTTCTCGCCCCTGCTAGTGCACACCGGAGCCATCAGTTGCAGCTTTGCCAAATCATTCTTCACCGCAATTACTCGGGCACCAGTTGACATTGACCCTATGTTTAGCATAAGCATCTCTCCCCTTGTCAGCTTTGATACTTTTCCCTGCTTCTCTGAACCTTTTGTCCTGACACCAATGAGCCGTCGTAGAAGGAAGAAATTAACCTGTATCACATGATAAAACAAATTTACGAAGTCACCACTATTGTGTTCTACACTTTGCTGCATAAAATGATTAAATAATTCTTCATCCAGCCACAGTTTTGGCACAATTGTTTCAGTGGGAACTGAAGAAAAGAATAAAAAAGAAATCATACCAAAAAGAGAGACTGGTAGGCTATCAAGTATCAAATAAAAATAGAGAAAAATTAAACAGCTCATCATAACCAAAAACACAAAAAAGAGCAACCGATCAGAAAAGTTTCTTGTCTGCTAGCAATTTTCTTCCAAATGCTTAATTACCCACAGGTAGCATCATCTGTCATGCAATAGACAACAAACAGGAGCTCTAATTGTTTTCAACTTGATCAAAATAAAACACCACCCAAATGTACAAGTTCTAACCAATTGGGGAAGAAACAGAAATAGATTAAGGCTCGCACAAAAATATAGACACCATAGTTTTTCAACTCATTAACCTAAGGGGAAAAGAACATATTGCTGGTTTAGCTCCTTACCTCAAGCTCAACAAATACTTCAGGAAGGGACCCAACATCACCAAGCACTTGACCAACCAACCTATCAGCACGAGTCAAAGTGGGATCGATGGTTGTGCCAACGCCAATGAGGCCTCCTGGTACTGCAAATTGTAGCTCATTCTGCTCTGCATACAATGAAACTATTCTAGTATATATTGGTGTGCATTTGATATTCCCAGCCTCTTTTATAACAATTCCAGGGCAAACCTCAATAAATTGATTGACCTTTAAAACACCCTGCATGCAGAAGTTCATTGACATTAAGATGTGTACATGTTCATTGAGTTTAATTTGCATGCTATCTTGTGAAACTGCAGTATCTCAAAATCAAACAGTAAAGTGCAAGAACTAAATCAAGGGTGTGAAGGGCGCCAAAATTCATTGTTCTTGTCTGCCAGTTTTCAACAAGTCAAAACAAAATATTAGAGTAAAAGCCCTAAAGTCTTGTTATTTTTGCAATTCAATGATGATCAGGGCATCATTAAAACCAAAGCAGAACAGAGATAAACACATACCCTGAGGATGCTGCCACCTGCCACACCGCCTCTTATCTCATCAACCTCAAACCCAGGTTTGTTAACGTCAAAAGAGCGAATTACAATCATATGAGGTGGCGAGATAAAGTTCCTCTCAGGAATGGGAATCTTTTTCACAATGTACTCACACACAACATCAATATTATACTTCAACTGTGCAGAAATTGGCACCACTGGTGCACCATCAGCTACAGTTCCCTGCAAAGAAAATGGCATATAGAATCAGTATTTAGTGTGCAATTTGTTTTCTTCTTTGACAGTAATGAAGAATCAGATCAACGAAAAATCATGCAGTTCATATAAACAGCAAAAGACAATTGTACGACAAAAGGCCCATAGGCACCAGACCTGAATAAATTTCTGAATAGCTTCATGCTGGTTGATAGATACATTTTCCTGAATGAGATCAACTTTATTTTGAAGAATTATTAAATGTTGGAGCCGCATAATTTCCACAGCAGCAAGATGCTCAGATGTTTGTGGTTGTGGGCAGCTCTCATTTGCAGCAATGAGAAGTAATGCTCCATCCATGATTGCTGCTCCATTAAGCATTGTAGCCATGAGAATATCATGGCCCTAAAAGAAGAAAATGGAAAACACAAGTGAAAACAGAAGCAAAAATCACACAATACCCATTTGTAATTAATGAAAGGATAAAGGATCAACCAATTTTTTCTTTCTATTTTCAGACTGGGAAAGAAAAAAAACTAAACATCTACCAATATAAGTGTTAATCTGTGGTTCAATAGACTAGACAGGAAGACTATTAAGTGGGAACAATTGGAGAAATAAAAACCATACAAAGAAAGATAGCGTGTTGTGCCTATATCATTTAACAAACAAGTACAGTTTTAGCACCTTACCGGGCAATCAACAAAAGATACATGCCTCAGCAACTTCATCCTGCAGTTTTCAAACCCAGGAACATCACACATAGGACTGTCTTCCTTTCCGCTTCCATATGCCCTATGTAAACACCATTGAAATTAAGAATCAAATGCCCAAATGATAGTGATGATATAATCCTCATTACATATAACTCACTTGTAGCACATAGGTCGGGGGCACCGTTCATCTTCACACTGGTATATTTTTGCATTTGCATATCCGAGCTTAATTGTAATATTCCTCTCCAACTCATTTTTAAAACGAACAGTCTACAATGAAAGGGAAAATAATGATGAGTCATTCTTTGCCAAACAACAAATCTATAAAATAACTGTCCATAATCACGTGACTTCTTCTAAACAAGGCTTAGCTGAATAACTAACCAAAACCCCGGCTATTTCATTTACTGGAAACTGTGGAAGGATTTCTTTTATGGTGTAGTAAAAGCACCCTTTATCAGGAAAGAATTCCATTCATGGAGTGATCCAATTCAACACCATTGAAAATTTAATTATTGCAGTAAAGAAAGCACAAAAGATGCTTCAAATCCTGATAACATTACTTTCATGTTCAATTCAAACATTGCCAGCGAGTTCAACAACCCAAGAACATAACCAATGACCAGCCAACAACAGAGTTGCAAGTAGTAACTATGCTAGCACTAGAGGACACTAAATTAACAACACAACTAATGCATCAGTTGCTCTTTAGAAGTCTTAAAAAAAAAAAATCATCATCCTAAAAACAGCAAGATCACCTGAACACCAGATATTGCCTTCACAACTGTTGACTTGCCATGTGCCACATGACCTATAGTGCCTGAAACAGGTCCAAGTAACCAGTTTACAGAAATTAGTCGCCCCGCAATTCCCAGACCAAAATTGCAATATTGTTTATTTCCAAAATGGCACATCCAACAAAGGCAAATAATAATAATAAGCAAAATATAACTAACCAACCATCACAGGAACAAGAAATTACCTATATTTATGGTGGCCTGGCGAGCTATAACCTCAGGAGAGAGTGGATGCAACTTTGTTACATCCAGCTTACTTAAGTCTTGCTCCATCAAACCTTTCCGCGACATTTTCACCGTGTGTTCTGTAGCTAACAGCACAAATCGATTAGCCTGACGAAAGTTTAGAACAAAAATAAATAAATAAATAAAATCGAAAAATTCTCCATACACAAACAGAGAATTAGTCAAAAAAAAAAAAGTAACGCCTTAAAATTAAATGACGGAAGCGAGCTTGAAAACGAAATCTAAGCTTTTGATTCTAAGCAAACAGGAAAGGAAAGAAATGTTAAGATTACCTTCAAGAGTATGGTGAGGGTTCAACGGTTGCTTGGAGCTCAAATCTAGCCCAAGCGTAGACGAAGCTGCTGGAGGGACTGTAATATATGGATTGCAAGGGACGGTGGCTATTTCTCAGGCGAGAAGACAGATGACGCGTTGGCCAGCCACTACTGACAGCTGTGGAGAGACGGTGAAAAGGGGGTGAAAAGGGCGAGAAAAGAACGCAACCGGTGGAGAGCAGGGCTTTTGACCTTTGTAAGATTATAATGCTCATTTTTTTGAAAAAACAAAAAGAAAAATTATTATACTAATTAGGAGTATAAGCGGAATTACAAAATCTACTCAGTACAACCAACTAAAAAGGTTGGGATATACAATTGTAATTTGGGTACATTATAATTGACATTATGGTTGCAATTTTTGAGAATTTGAAAATCTATAAATTTTTAATGAAAGCATAAATTACGGGCAAAAGCTTTTAGCTATCCTTCACAATTTATAACTCTATCGCATCATTATAAACATATTATTCATATTTAGTTACCTTATTTTAATTATTAATTATTTAATTTATATTATCATTTTTAATATTTCAAAAGTTACCATTTAAATATTGATGATTTTATTCATCAGTTAGATTGATAAAATAAAAAATTTAAATTTTAATAAATATAATTAAAATTATCAAATCGATTAAATTAAATTACAATTATTTATAATGAGTTAATAAATTTTATATTTATGTTGATTTAATTATTTTTATTTTTTAAAATAAAATTAATAATAATAATTATTATTATTATTTAATTTGAATATAAATATAAAACAGAGTCTTGTGAGAATCTTTGTGCAACCCGATCCGCAACCCACGAATGCTCCTTCCCTTGGGTGGCACGCCATAGGAGGCCATGCAGTTGGGAGACAGAATAAGCGTTACAATGGAAACTCGTGTCACGTAAAGTTTGGGCCAAGCCCAACCACACGAAGATAAAGTTTTAGTTTCTCTAGCTCGCCTTAGGCCGCTTGGTAGATGTAAAATGAATTCCGAACCTAACTCAAGGCATCATACAATTTATTTGAGTGAAATTGCAGAATTCTAATAAGATGCACTTATCTTAAAAAAAAATATAGAATATTAATTTCACTTTCTCATTTTCACTTGTTATCTTAAGAATATATTATAAAGATAAAATTTTTTTTATCAATTATTTGATATTAATTTATATATCTGTATTTATAATATTGTTAATAGTAATAATAAAATTATTAATAGTAAAAAAAAAAAAACAAAGAAGAAGAAGAAGAAGGAAAAAATAGGCAGGCTAGGCTCTAGGGGTTATAAATAATTTCTAGAATAGTGTAAATAAAATTGACTCAAACAATAGGAAAGTTCCCAATTTTTATTATTAGAAGGATTGAGACAGACAGACAAACAATGATAAAGAAGTAGATACTAACGACGAAAAAAAAGAAAAAAGGAAAAAAGAAAAAAAGAACGTTTTTATTCTACATTAATCCTTTTTCGCTTAACGAATAAATGCTACTTGAACGTCCTCTGCTTTAAATAAGATATGTGAATGGCAACGTCAAGCAGTGAAAGTGGAGGTAGCAGCACTTGCATCTTCTTTAGAATCGCCGAATAGACGCTGTCGAAAGTCGGAGACCATGAGAGGAAGGCCTTTGCGAAGGGACACAGTGGGCTCCCAGCCGAGCAGCTCTTTAGCCCTCGTAATGTCCGGCTTCCTCATATGAGGGTCGTCCTCTGTGTTGGGCTTGAACTCTATCTTTGCATTTCGATCAATTGTCTCCTGTACCACCTGCAAAAACAAACACGTTGATCGCTCTTCTTTGGATCATTTATCTATACATAATGAATGTTTTGATGGTAAAGAAAAAATTAATAATATAATCAATCATGACCTCAGCCAGCTGAAGCATGGTAAATTCACCGGGGTTGCCGAGATTGAAAGGCCCCACGTGTTCACCTTCCATCAGCCGCATCAGACCCTCCACCTGTTAATTATTAATTATTAATTATTATTGTGCGTATGGAAACAAGGTAAATCTCAACCAAGCAGCTCTCTATCATTTTACAGATAAATTTAGGGTAAAACGATTTTTATGCCGAAGAAAAAAAAAAAATCAATCTGCGCGAAAAATATTTACCAAGTCAGAAACGTATTGGAAACTCCTGGTTTGCTTCCCATCGCCATAAACAGTCATTGGCTCTTTCCTCAATGCCTGGGTGTGTGCATAGCGCCATGAATAGAATGTTGAACTGAAGAATGGAGCAAAGCAAGAAGGAGGAGGAAAGGAAGCAATCTCACCTGGGCTACAAAATTACTAACAACACGGCCATCATCAAGGCACATTCGTGGCCCATAGGTATTAAAAATCCGAGCAATCCTGACCTGTAAATTTTTCCTTCTTTTCAGCAAAATGTTTTGAGAGAAGTTCCCGCAATTCCCCACCACAAAAATAAATAATAATCATTAAAAAAAATAATGATAAAAATCCTAGCTTTGAATTGTTACGTGGTTGTACATAACATAAGGCGTACAATATAGAAATTAACCATGGACAAAAGACTAAAATAAGAATGTGACAAATGGAGGAAATAATTTAAAATCAATGTGAGAATTCAGCAACCTCTATGCCAAGCCCTCTGTGATAGTCCATGGTCAATGTCTCTGCAGTGCGCTTCCCTTCATCGTAGCAGCTCCTGACACCTGCCATACAACCCCCCCCCCCCCCCCCCCCCCCCCCCCAAAAAAAAAAAAAAAAAAAAGCACGCAACAGAAGCCCAAAATGAATGTCAGTGTCGCAAGTGGCGTCCAAGCTACAAATGTGTGGCAACTCGAGAAGAGAAAATATGAATAGATACATCACCGATTGGGTTAACGTTTCCCCAGTAGGTCTCGGCTTGGGGGTGTTGCAGGGGATCGCCGTAGACTTCACTGGTGCTGGTTAACAAGAAGCGTGCACCAACCCTCTTCGCTAATCCAAGCATGTTCAGTGTCCCCACTACATTGGTCTTGTGGAAAGCACGCGCCAAATTAAGTCAAGGACTCCAAAATATAATAATATATATATATATATATATATATATAGTAAACATGAAAATAAAGGCGTGAATGAATTTCTTTTATAATCCCATGATTTTGTTTTTGTAAATTATGTCTCATTTAATTTTTTTAACATAAAAAAATCGTCAATATGTTAGTTATTGCCAAGATTAAAATTGCTTATTAAAATTATCATTCTAATTTTTGTAAAAAAATTGACTCACCGCATAAATATTATTAAATTTAAATTAGTCTGTTTTACATTCAATATTGATGTCAATAAATATAAAAATTAAAATTATATTTTTGGCATAAATTTTTATTTATTAAAAGATGAACACTTATAATAAAGTTGAAACTCAAATTAATATAAAAAAAATAGTACTAATTAGATTACCAACTGATATAACCATCTAATTTCCTATTATGAACATTAGATTTATATCATCTTTATGCCGAAAGAGGAAGCAGGAAGAATTTAAATAAAATAATAATAATAATAATAAAGGAAAGGAAAGGAAAGGATATGATAGTTTTGACAGGATTGAACTTGTAGTGAACTGGAGAGGCAGGGCAGGCCAAATGGTATATCTGATCAACCTCCAGTAAGATAGGCTCAACAACATCATGCCTAATGAGCTCGAACCTTGGGTTACCAAAATGGTGCAATAAGTTCTCTTTGCGTCCCGTGAAAAAGTTATCAACAACGATCACGCTATCACCCCTCGCCATCAGACGATCCACCAGGTGGCTACCCACAAATCCGGCCCCACCTGTTACTAAGATCCTGGAGTTCTTCCTTTTCAAACCCGGAGACACTTTCACATGTTTCCCTGCCCCTTGCTTTGTCTGGTAAAGGACCCGCCGTGTCCGGACGCTGCTCGAAAGCGACCCGAAAGCCGGGTCGGGGAGCGGATGGTGGAGCTGCGGCGGTGGCGATATGGGGAATGTGTGGAAAAAGAGAGCAGCGATGCCGAAGCCAATGAGGAAGCACACAAGCCTTTGCTGGGCAAGCACGAAATGAATTGGGTTGATGGATTTTGACGCAGCACGTGGAGTTTGAAGCTTCGGCGAAGAATCATCAAGAACCGATTGTGCTTGAGTTGTGCCTGCGTTGTTCCTGTGAATGAGCTCGGAATCCATTTTCCTTTTCCTGTTCCTTTGATTTCTACTACTAATCGATAGACTCTTTTTAGAGAAACTTTTGAGAGGCCCTTGAAAGGGGAAAGTTTGAATCTTTCTCGAGCAAAAAGAGTGGACGTAGATTTGTTGTGTAGGTTTGTTTGTGCGTGTGATGAGCATTCAATGGAAGAAAAATTTTCGCTTTGAACGCCAATGCATCACCCAAACATTTCGCGCCACAGGAACAAGTTTTACTGTCACCGCTTATAATTTCAATCCAACGGCGGATGGCTTGCGAGTAAATTATTTACACCGTGCAATTGGTCTTGTTAAAACGCTTTAAAATCGCTCTTTCGGGTGGACGGTTGCTGCAGCTTTTCTGGTTAGGCAACTTTAGAATGAGAGCAGGCCTACTCCTATGTCGCCGAATCAATTTACCACAATTGGACAGGTACTGATTATGTTCATGGAAAATTGCAGCAGAGCAAGAGATTAAAACATAGCCTGAAATCTATGCGCGTGCATCCTCCATAACGGTAATGGACATGAGCTTTCAATACCCATCTCATTTTAACCACAGACACCAGAACAAGATGGAAGTGAGTAGGTAGCTACTCCAATTCGCCAATAGCATATTCAAGCAACTCGAGGCAACTGTTGCAGGTCTAAAAGGAAAAAGAAGAACGACCAAATTGACCCCAAAAAAAAAAAAAAAAAAAGAGTCTGAATCATACATAAAACCAAACATGATAGGATCATACATCACATAGCTTGGAATAAAAAATACATAAATTGAAAAGAGATAGCATGTGGTGATGATCAATCGTGCTTTGCAGAATTGATGAACAAGTTAATAAACATGATCGACACCATGTGTCTACAGTGCCTTCTGAAGACATAAACCCATCTGTGACCATTTCAGAGAATCGGGATATCAAATCAACAAAATATGTTAAGGAGGACTGAAATTGGAAAAAAAAAAAATACATACTGATGATCGACTTAAAACACGGAGCACACTGCATTAATATGTCCAGACAATGCAACACGTTGGTGTGAACATCACAGACCTGTAATCATTAGCACATTATATATATATATATATATATAATCCCAACTTCGAATAAAAAGAGCAAAAAGAACAAAAAAAATAAAATAAAATAACCCTGTTCGGTAGGTACAAAGATTGATCGAAGCAATCCACGTACCCCAATACCTGGCCCACCGAATCTCGACCTCCAGTAAGCAAAAGATAAATGGTTGGGTGAAGAGCTAAGCAGTAGACACCACTTAAATGACCATGATAAGATCGAACAACAATTAGAACCTCTTAGGTAAACATGATGAAATTATACAAAATTTTTACCTTGTTCTGTTCAAGATTCCAGCATTTCACCTGCATGTCATCCCCTGCAGAGAACATGTAGGCATGCCGCTGGCTGACAGCTAGGCCTGCAAATCAAAATAGATTCACCTTTTTAGCCATTCAAGGCATTACTGGCCACTGCAATGGCCGCCACTGAAAAAGATATCAACTTGCCTCGCATCTGTTCAATGTGTCCTGTTAGCGTGAGCTTCAACCTTACAATTGCTACATCCCATATCTAGTAAACCAATATTCAGAGGGAAACAACATGAAGAAAACTAACATGAAGTTCCCACAAGGAACCAATGTGCCAACAATATCTGCCAACCAAAGTGGTTGACTTAAAAATGGTAACCTTGATGGCTCGATCCGCAGAACCAGTACAGAACCAGGTATTACTAGGATCAAACACGATAGATCTCAGTCATCCCAAATGGCCACTAATGACCTGCACAATCAATTCGTATATTCCTTTCCATTGTGCTTTAGCACAATGCGCATGCAATATACAGGATAAAACCCTTTGGCTGCACAAATATTCCTTTCCATTCAAAGCCTCTGATTATGTACAAACATTCTGTTTGATCTAATGAATGTCGAGTTTCCCATGAAAAAAAAAAAAGTAATAAAACTATTTGTAGCAACGATCTTACAAAGCTACATTTCTTTCATGGCCATATATTTTGCACAGGCTATTTACATGCGCACGCTAAAGCCACTGAATGAAGCCTGTAGTCCTTGCCACCATAATTAGCATCACTTGAGGGAAAAATTTCTCGTCATGAAGTGAGGTTTTCGTTAGAGTGGTATCCAGCCCTGTGATGAAAAGAACTAGTGAGTACAAGCATTGATCTAGCCAGCCAGAGAGTGCAGAATATGAAGGCATGACATTGTAATGAGCTAACCTTGATTAGTCCTTTCTCTGTGCCACACAGAATGATATCATTAGCAGTAAGGAGGCTCGTTATTTTGCTGCCTGCTGATATTCTACCCACTTTCTGTTGTGTTCCTCTCAACCAAATCTGTTTTGGCATATTGTATGCAAAGCTAATTAGGATGGCTCTTAGTCTCATAGCCAAAAGAAAAACAAACAAGCATTTATGGTAGCTCAATAAGGATGCATTATTAAGCAATCAAATGGTCAGTTAACTGTTATAATTTTCTCATTAGAGATGACAAAAAGAGGGGAAAAAAAAAGTAGCACTCTACCTGAATGGTGCTGGTTAACGAGCTGCAGTTTATGTATATGAAGTCTTCCACCACTCTCATGTCTATCACACTTCCCCCTTTCTCTGGCGCTAAAGAAAATTGGGGTTTATATTGCATTCTGCAATCCTGTGATGTTCTTTTGATCAATGGAAGCTTTCTTATTTTCTATTCAGATTGATTGTCAGGATTTTTACCTTAAGTTTTGAACCTTCAATAGTTGAGCTTCCGCTATAAAGCCAATCTCTGTACACAAGAATGGAATTGATGGGTTTTTGTTGCATCCTCCAAAACTTTGTTGGGGCTTTCATCTCTCGCACCCTATTGTTTGTCATTGCTAACTCCTGAAAGAGTCATGTGTCATATAATTCTCTTATAGTTAAACGATGTTCTGTCAAAATAGGCTCTTCAACCCAACCTGTATGCTTGAGTCCGTGCAGCCTGTATAAAGCTTCCCCCGTACAGCAATCATGCATTTCACTTTTTTGGTCTTGCAGAGAACTGTTACAGTTCTAGATGGATCCAAAATCTGGAAAGTAATGAGTTTGTAGTTGAAGGATTATCCCATGAACAATTTGGTTAATCAACTCAGTGACTCCTAAATATTCATCACTATTCTATGTTATCTTTTCAGTTTTACCTTGATCCCATGGCCTTGCGTGATTACAACAATCATTTGGCCATATGTTTCTAGCTTTCGAATTGGTTCCTTCATGGTTACAACCTCAACGCACTTCAATTTCCTTTCAACAACCTTCCAAACCTATGGAAAGAAAGTGCAATTTATCAAGAAAATGATTAAAAGGCTTTGCCTCATGTTGCTGAATAACATATCGTGATCATTGCAATAAAGTGTCATTTACCCTAATTGTTTTATCAACAGATCCACTAATCAGGCTCTCTCCCGATTCAAATAGAGCAAAACATGTCACTGCTTTCTTGTGTTCTTTCATATGCCATAAAAGAGTTGCTGATTGCCCTTCCATGTCCCACACCTGCTCAATACATTCATAAGTCAATATCTATTACCAGAGACAGACTATGCCTTCTGCTGTTGTTCGAAAATTAACAGAAACAGTGCTTTTCAACTTTGAACTATATGATAGAAGTTCATACCTTAATTGAACCATCAGAACATCCACCACATAGGAGTCCTCTGTAGTAGATGAGGGCAGTTACAGATCCACTGCTGCTGCAATTTGCTTCCAAAATTTGTGTGTGTACACAAGAAATGCGCTGTTCTTACCATTGTAAGAATTGATGTTAGACAATCATGACCAAGAAGAAGAATGCACATCCTATGTTCTCACTTCTATCACAATTTGGAGAAGTTGAGGCTACTAACCGATCTGTTGGGCAAATAGTAATCAACTACTCTATGTAGCTCTTCAGCCATCCAAATTACACTTGAAAAGCGTCTTAGTGACTCCCTTACTCCTTCTGAGAAATGAACCAGTTTCTGCATCCCTTCGGAAAGAGAAAAAAAAAAAGAAGGAAATAAGAAAAAAAAAGCAGCATCTAAGATAGAAATGTGAACAATGCAAGATAGACTCTAAATGACAGTGGACACCTGTTAATAGGAGTATTACCTCTGCCGGATGCATAATTATAGATGCAGAGACAGGCTAGAAGTCTCTCTTCAAGCTCTGATCCAGGATGCAAGAAATGCTCAATTCCATTAAGCAAGATATTACATGCAGAATGCCTTATGCCATTTGGATATTTTGCAGCTTCAAAACTGAGCCATGCAGCCGCTATGAGAGAGTCACGAGAAATTTTCTTAATCTTACTATTTAGACCTTTGTACAAAGCACGGAAGACAGGTTTCCCTGAGGAAAGGAAGCCTTTTGCAACATTTCCAGACCACGAATCAATTTCTGCATCCTGCATTTCAGAATTCCATTAATCAGCATAACCACTTATTGTTATTGTTGTTGTGATTATTATCATCAGTTCTTAGTTTCATAATCTTACCTGCAGACTGTCGTCCAACCAATCAAAGTTTTTTATAATGTTGCGGTGATGCAAGGAGGACAAGCCTGCCTTTTTTACAAGCCATGCCACTGTGTATGGCTCCCCTGTCCAAGCATAGGTCCCTCCAATGTTTGCTAGAATGAACACAGACAATTGCTGTGCACTAGAGCCTTCTTCAGATGCCAATGACTTGAGGATTATCTTCATAGACTCTTCTCTGAAGACACTTGTACCGGAGGGGTTTTCCTGCACATATTCGTTAGCTGACCAGATCAATTAACTTTGTATGTTTAGTCACAAAAAGTAAAAATTGCATCCTAAAGTTGTCAATCCTTTTTTCTGAAAGTAGCCCAGGAAACATATAGCGATTAAAAAGTTCCAGGAAATTATAGTTACCAGTGTTTCTAATTGAAGAAGTATATTTGCTGCCAATAATTGGTAATCAGGTTGAAGGGTTTGGACACAAATATACAGTATTTCCACAATTTCTGCACCACCTTCTTTTTGTATTCGATGCATTATGCTGATAGCTGATGATCTGACACAAATCCGGAAAATAGACTTGTAATTTTGTTTCATGGGAGGTGTTGAGACTGACGAACCAAAAATAACTAAATTATTCTTGAAGAGTTGTATTTACTTTTGTCTAAAGCGTGAGTTAGTGATTTGCAGCTCTTACCTTGGCACGCAAAGTATTTCATGAAAAAACTCAAGTGCAGTGAACTTGGCATACTCCTTGTTGCTGTGCAGGAGACATTGGAATGGAGACACAGCAACAGATTGTGATACATATTTTCTGCATTGTCCATCAAACTGCATGCACTTTATCAGAATTTTGGCCAAACTGACATATTCTTCCATATTACTACTGCTAGCAAGATCCAGGATCCTGCAAAGTATGTGAGGAGAACTGATTGCAGATAAGTGCATATTATTGGTAGCACAGTCAAAAGCAGTTACTAATACTTCAATCATCATCAAGGATGCTGCAGGAGGTGTCAGCAGAAGTGATTTTGGTTTCTCCTTATAGCAGCTTGAGGTGCAGACAACCTCCACCAATGATGGCAAAAGTTCTAGAGTCTTTATCTCTGTTGGAGATGGATTTATCAGGTAGATAAGGATAGCTGCTTCATGCACTTTTTGCTTTAGAGCATTTGCCAAATCACACAACTGCAAACCTTTCATCTTGAGTTCTTCCAATGCTGACATGTTCACCGATATAATTGATGTAAGTATAGACACAGACGACCTTATGACTCTCTCCTCTTTGGATGTTGAAAGGGCTTTTAGCAGCTGATTTAAAATCACATCCTTCAACATTGTGTATCTTGCTCCTCTTTTATTGTTCAATAATTTGTAAATGGTGGTAACTTCTACACTGTAATCTTCGCATTTTACTAATCCTTCTGACAAATATAATTTTGGAACTGCTTTCTCAAGTATTGCCATCAACTCCAAATCTTTGCCTGAATTCCCTTTTGGGCTGTTTGAGTTCTGTTTTTGCCTTGTTGATCTTTTTTGTTGCGAGAACCTGCTTCTTTTCAGTGCTTTGGGTACCTCTTGCTCTATGACCTGGGCATTGCAAGGCTGTTGTGACTTATGAGATGAGCATTCCTGTAAATGGCAACTCCACAAGTTCTCCCTATCTTCAGAGATGCATAAATCCAAACTACCAGAGAACCAGCTAGAAGCATTAACTCCATCATGCACTTGATCTTGCAGATCAGGCGGCACAAACATCGTTGTGTACATTGAGCTCAATGTGGAGCAAGGAGCCTGCAGCTTCTTGTACAAGTCAGCAAAACCTCACTTGGAAAAATAAGTACAATGCCCAATTTAATGACAATTACCTCCAATTCTTTAGAGTCATGATAGTAGCATGATGTCGCCGAAGTTGGTGTGTCCGATTCAGATTCCATCAACAGTTCTCGGAGGCAATTTATATTTGCACATTTGTCATGCCTTTTGTTTTCAGTTTTCAACTTTGGAGCTTCATTCAGCGGTTTGGCTGTATTGTCTAATACATAAACTACGGGATCAAGTGGAAGCACCATCTCATACTGCAACAATAATTCAACGAAACAAAAGAGGATATGAAATTTTGCAGACTATCTAAGTTGCTTGAATCTGTTGATTGCGTGTTATATTCATATTCACAACTGATAGAACTGACGAACCCTCAAGCAAATATAGTGAAGCAAATTTAAAGAAAGCTTACATTTTGAAAGCAGCTGCCTTGTTCAATAGAATTTGAAGAATCACTGCTATTCGTCACCGTTTGCCTGCCATGAGAATCCAATGATTATGGGATGCTTCCAAATTTCAGATTCTCAAAATTTCCTAAGGAACGAATGCACTATTTTAAATGCAACTTACGAAAAACAGTGTGATTTGTCTTCTGGGGCTGAAGCATCTCTGCTTCTGTGGCGCCACTGAGGAGTATCTCCATGTAACATAACCCGATAATACATTAGCCAATGCTTGTACCTCTTTGCGCTCTGTGTTATTGCTTCGTCAAGATTGTCCTCGCTAAATTTTCCAA
Organism: Kandelia obovata; assembly: GCA_021464305.1. Classification (NCBI taxonomy): domain Eukaryota; kingdom Viridiplantae; phylum Streptophyta; class Magnoliopsida; order Malpighiales; family Rhizophoraceae; genus Kandelia; species Kandelia obovata. Next base: position 2,975,578 of record CM038475.1, on the reverse strand, counting down.
TGGATTTGTCTGATGCGCTTCTACTCCCCCCCGACACCTCCATGGCAGACATAATACTTGAACAAAATAGACTTCTAGCGAGGTCCAGCTCAAATTCTTCCCGAACAAGCTGTGGAGAGACCAACAGTGCTTGAAGAAAATGCATTGCAGCCTGCCACTCATCTTCTTGGAGCTTCTTGACTACAGAGAGGTAAAAGTATGCGCAGCAAACTAAATAGCAGTTTCGAATTCCAGCAGTAACTCCATATTCATCGAGCAACGCTGGAACCTGAAGCATTCCTTCGGAATTCCTCAGCAAGTCAGCCTTTTCTGCTGGACACTGTGCTTGAATAGCAGTTTCAATACCTTCAATGCCCCAGTAAAGGTTAGAGAGGACCGAATGGTCTGCGAATTCAAAGTATATATGCTTTTGGGTACTTAGCCTGGAAGTGCATTGTGATTTCAAGGAATTCCAAGATTCAGTATTTGCTAATAACTCTAGAATATATTCATTGATTGAAACGACAAGGGCCCTTATGGATTCAATGTCTGGCCTTTCATGATCACGGGACAAAGATGAAAAGGAAAAGGTCGAAATAGAAGCCATAAGCTAATAGAATTTCCGATTTCATCAAGAAGAAGAGGAAGAAGAGGATTACTCCATAGAGGACAAGAGGGGGAGAAACCGATTGGAGAGACAGACATATAATTGCATGAGAATTCACGGCTTAGAAAAATTGCCCGTGACAGCTGCACCACCCCAGCCTAGTTCCAAACTACGTTGGTCCCTCTGCTTCTCACTGCCCTGCTCAAAGACAAAACGTTTGAGTGCTGCCCTCTATTTCAGGGATGAGAAGGGTGAAAGAAAACAATTTTTTCTTTGGTTTTATCTTCACATGCCCATCAATAATTCCCCTTATTCTAAGTTCCTATTTGTACTATTTATATAAGAGGACCAAAGTAATTGTTTTTATTTTATATTTTTGCCCCAGTACAATATAGGCTTTAGAATGAAGCTTGATATTGAAAGAATTTTGGTGCTGAGTGCCTGTAGGTTCCTTTACATTGTGGGCCATCTTTTTTATCAATAGAATGAATGCATTGCATGCAAAAGATATCTCTGCCACTTGTGACATATAGCAGTTGCAGAGCAGGAGTCAGGACAAATGGAAATGATAGGATTATACGCTTAACATTTTTTTTCATTTCACGTGATATTACTGTGAAAGACTATAAGAACATTTGATTCGACAGAAGAAGCTTCATTATTTATGCAAAAATGCATAATGTCCATGATTCACATGAAAGCAAATTATTTTTAAGAATTCTTTACTTGGGGGACAGGGAAAATACCCTTGAGCTCCTTTGTCAACGGCTATGGATGGCAATTTGTATAACATTAAACTCTAGTGTATTGGGGACATGTAGTTTTTCTTATATTTTGTTTACTAAATGAAATAACATATTCTATAGTTAACAAATATCACACAAATTTACTCCAATAGGACTTAGGGTAAAAATTCAATTCATCACATCACTTGGCATTCATTTACTGAAAAAAAAAAAAAAAAAGAAAAGAAGTCCATATCAAATTTCGTGTGTCTTTTATATTATAAGGAGGGCAAAACTAAGAGAAAAGGACGAGAGAATTTCATTTTTTTTTTTAACGCTTATAAGGCAATTATGCTACAATTATTATATAAGATAAAGTTAGAAGTCTTGAGTAGTTGAGTTGAAATTTAAAAGTATTAAGTGAGTGTATACA